>CM065478.1:29135831-29735831 GCA_032873175.1 Leptopilina drosophilae
ATTTTAAAATGGAGAAATTTTTTGTCTTTCTGCAACTCCAGAAAATGTTGCAGAATTCTGTCCGCTCCAAGAATCAAGCAACAGTACAGAGTTTTGGTTTGTTTTTGGCAGGAAAACTTCTTGAATCTAGGTTCTCGAAAGCTCTGAGGTCATCTTGCCTGAATTTGATGCCAAAGCAAGAACATTTTCTGCTTTGAACATTCTTTGTTGCACTAAAGGTCCAAATTGACCACCTTCTTCTTGCAGGACAATTGAAAGAGGGGACAATAAAACGCCATTTGCTGTAATTAGTGGTTGTATGGTGTAACTATGAGTCATAGCATGCAATGATTGGGATAAGGTTTCAACTTTTTGTTGACCTTTGAATGCCAATGTACGTTCCGTATTAATTTCCAAATTAAACCCAGACTGATCAGAATTAAAGACATTTGCTGCTCCAACATTTGATAAAGCACTTTTTACTTTTTGTACAAAATCATTAGCTTCTTTTTTTAATTTATCTTTTTTAAATACAGACTTTTGCGTCACAAATTTATTTACTTTTCTGGAAACAATTTCATGCGCTTTTTTAAACGTATGAATCCACTTATCAGAAGCTGTAAATAAATTCGTTGTAAATGAATTCTTTTCTGCGGCTTCTAATGCCCTCTTGCGAATGTCTAAATTATGAATTGTTAGCAGTTTATCAAGAGCTTCTGTAAATTTATTTATAACGCACTGTGAAATTCCTTTCATTTTCTGCTACGACAGATTCGAAGTCATATTTCGCTTCGTCGAAAGTTGTTTTCAATAATTTTAATAATTTTTCCTAGGATTCATAGACATATTTATGACGAAAAATACTCTATATCTTTTCGAAAAAAAGCTAATAAAAAAATACCTGAAAAAAAAGAAAAAGATGAAAAAAATGTCTTAATTACAAAAGAGTACAAATCTGCGATAATATTTTTACGTAGATCATTCTAAAATCAATTTCGTAAAGCAAAGGAATGACGAATAGTCACTTGTACTTATAATACATGTGCAGCTTCGTCTCCAGCGAGAAAGGCGTCCATCTACCGACAAGTTCAGTACAAAAATTTTAAGGGAATATTTGAATCTTTAGAAGAGACCGAGGAGCAATGAAACAGAGGAGGAAAGTAGTAATCCTCATAACTTTTAAACAACTAAGTGGACGAACACATTTTTAATTTATTAACCACTTCGGCGGCATGGCGTTCCAATTGGCGTTCCATGAGTAAGTGGCAGAAGCGGCAAAAAAATGCGAAAATGGCGTTCCTGTTTAAACTTGAAACCTAAACTCTGTAAACAAATTAAGTTTACCAAACCAAATGTTATTTATTATTTGAGATAAATGAAGATAAATAGGACAAGAAAAAATTATTTTTTAGAGATCTTAAATGGTTTTAAAAAGGTTTTAATGTAGCCAATTTTTAATACTTTTTACGAATGGCGTTCCAATATTCACCCAAAATAGTTCACAATTTTGAATCCGCCTATTTGAATTTTCAAAAATCCATTTAAGATTCATAATCTCAAATAATAAATAACATTTGGTTTGGTAAACTTAATTTGTTTACAAAATTTAGGAATTAAGTTTAAATAGGAACGCCATTTACGCATTTTTTTGCCGCTTCTGTCACCTATTCATGCGACGCCAATTGGAACGCCATGCCGCTGAAGTGGTTAAAGGTATTTAATTAAAAATGTTTTAATTTAATGAGAGAATATAAGTAAATTGACCGATGTAAAAACATAACCTACACTACTGGCAGAAATTGTCGGTACGAACGACGGGCGAGCTACGAAAAGTTGCTGCCGAAATTAAATTAACATATTTTATTATTGAAAAATGATAGGAACTTGGTTCTTGGATCGTTTCAAAGCCAATTAAATTCTGCGTCGTTTGATATATAAATGAAAATTATTTGATATTTTTGAGAGATTTGATCACCTAAAAGATTTTGAAAAAAAATTGATTATTTTTTCTATTTTTGTGCACCATGTTTGAGTGGTTGCACATTTTAGAAAAATTTAGAGAAAAATTTTAAACTCTAGCAACATAATCTTTAGAGTCTCAGCTTTTATTTGAGCCTTGAAAATTGAAAATCCGTTCAGTAGTTTTTGAAATATCTAAAAAATGTCCAAGAATGTTGTTTTATAATTTAGGCGGTGATACACACTTATTGCACTCTCGCTGCTCACCTGGTTCGTTGCGGCAGGGCCGAATAAGCGGCAAATAGAGTGGGGGTCATATTTGGAGCCGTTTTTAAGTTTTTTGTAATTTTAAATTTAATATTCATTGAAAATTTAATAATTGTTAAAGGTAATTATTATATATATAATTAAGTTATCATTTTACAAACTTTCATGATCAAATAGTCGTTTATTTTTGGAAAAAAGTTAGAAAAGTGAAAATTTGTACGTAGAAATAAACGACTATTTGATCATGAAAGTTTGTAAAATGATAACTTAATTATGTATATATATAATTACCTTTAACAATTATTAAATTTTCAATGAATATTAAATCTAAAATTACAAAAAACTTAAAAAGAGCTCCAAATATGACCCCCACACTATATGCCGCTTATTCGGCCCTGTCGCAACGAACCAGGTGAGCAGCGAGAGTGCAATAAGTGTGTATCACCGCCTAAATTATAAAACAACATGCTTGGACATTTTCTTAGATATTTCAAAAACTACTGAACGGATTTTCAATTTTCAAGGCTCAAATAAAAGCTGAGACTTTAAAGATTATATTTCTAGAGTTTAAAATTTTTCTCTAAATTTTTCTAGAATGTGCAGTCACTCAAACATGGTGCACAAAAATAGAAAAATTAATAAATTTTTTTTCAAAATCTTTTCGGTGATCAAATCTCTCAAAAATATCAAATAATTTTCATTTATATAAATAACGACGCAGAATTTAATTGGCTTTGAAACGATCCAAGAACCAAGTTCCTATCATTTTTCAATAATAAAATATGTTAATTCAATTTCGGCAGCAACTTTTCGTAGCTTGGTCGTCGTTCGTACCGACAATTTCTGCCGGTAGTGTAAATATAATAAATTATTAATTTTCAAATTTTAAATTAAAGTTAAATTTAATGCAATTGTCCCTACCAAACAGCAATTTTTATTATATAAATTAAATTATATCTATTAAATCTGCTTATTTATATCAGTCAATGTTCAAATTACTAAATTGACTTTTAAATTTCAGATTTGTAATACATTATGCAACAGGGAGGTACGTCCGAGTTTATGTACCAAGCACAATATTGAAAAACGAGTTTTAAGAGTTTCGTGGTCTAGCACGGAAATTAATATAATGAGACTTTGATGTCCGTACGTCGTTCGCAGTTATAGTAATTGTAGCAACTGGGCAGTTCAGGTTCAGTATGAGAAATCTTATATGCCCTTACATGGGGAGCATGTAATGTCAAAATTAGAAGAAATCATCCTTACGTAGTTAAAGAATTGTTACTTAATTAATTTTTTTGCATTTTTACTATATTTTTTAAGAGAGACCACAACCAAACCAAAATTTTTTTTGTTCGAAAAATATAATAAAAATTATTGGCATTTGTTAAGAATGTCTAAATTTATTATTATAAATTGATATAACCACTTAAAAATATAAAATAATAATAATAATAAGGAAATGTTATTATAAAATTAGGTAAAAACTTAAGAAATATTAACAATTTGTGATGAATTTTCAATTTTTGATAAAAGTTTTCTTCCATTTTCTCGAAAAATAAAAAATATGTGTAAAATAAAAGTGCTAAGGTAAAAGTTCCAGTTATGGAACGTTTTCACAATGTTGTCCCTATTATGGAACAGTATTACAAAAATGAAAATAAATGGAATTACAATTAGTGACAAGAATATTCTAGTCATTTCAATAAATTTTACACGATATAAGAATTATTATTTTTGTATACTATTTAATTAAAAAAGAAATCTTTAATTGTATTTTAGCTTTTAAATTAAGGTAAGCCGGGTTTTCTGTCAAACTAGCGTTCCACATTTCGTACACTTATTATTTGCATGTCCCGATTGATGAAACAGGAAGAAAATATACATCAAGCATAACCTCAAATATTCTCAATATTTTCGCATTACTTTTCTACCCAAAAAATTGGTTTTATAAATATCGTTTTAAATAGAAGTTGTTCTTTGTATTTAATTTTTTACAGTTCATATTCAAATTGTAAAGATAAGATAATACAATTTTAATTACTGTAACGATCATAATCGTTTTCTCTCTTTTGGGGTTAATCGTTGCCACTTCCCGAATACTTATACGCAATAATCTTTATCAATTTCTTTATTATTATTACGCGCGCAATTTCAAATTGCGCATAGTACCAGTCTCAGCCACCAGGCGCCGCGCGCATCGCTGCAAGAGCAGACGACAAAAGCACATGGCTGTGCAACCGGCGCTACGCATCTTTAGATTGGTGCGAACCTTGTCTTTGAAAAGAGCCACTGCGCTCATTTATTTTTGTAAAATTCTATTGTCAAATAAAATAAAACTCCTGTGTAACTTCTATTGTGTGTTCTATGGATTATTGTGCGTTAAACTATCCTTCACCCAGCGCCGAGCAGTGTCCGAGAAACGAGAAATACTGGTAAGTTCGTCTTTTCTCTCCTCTTTTCTTGGCTTCGCTCATAAAGGAAAAGCGTCTTCCCAGCATTTCCACCTTTCAGGGATTTTTGGTTAGTAAATTGTGTCCTCCGGATTAAGTCGAACCTTAATTCTATTAAAATATCAAATTCTTAATTTTGGTGGCCACATTTATGGCGCCCAACGTTATTTTTTACAGCCAAAAATTGTGAATTGATCACATTTTTGGCGCCCAACGTAATTTTTTATTAACCAAAACTGTGTTTTCACACATTTTTGGCGCCCAACGTGTTTTTTTAGTCAATTTGTCTAAAATTCTTTTCTTTGTACGAGTTTTCGTTGAGAGTTCCCCTCGCGTCGCCATTGTGACGTCACACAAGGTTGACTCTCCCTCGATACTCACACAATTATACCTTTGTCGCGATTCAACAGCAATACACTTGCTTCTTGTCGAATTAACTCAGCTGTTTCTCTGACTTATTCTTTCGCGTCAAACGTTAAAAAAATGAAACTAGCCAAATTTCCTTGAAATCTACTATGCTTAATTATAAATTAATGAAATTGATTTATGCATGAATTTTTATTATCTATCTAATTTCTCACTGCTACTGTTCGCATCAATCTCGCACTGCTCAATAATTTATCGCAATAATTTACAAACAAAAAAAATAAATAAATAATGTAAAAATTTATTGAAATTTTTTCTCACCGAATTCGTCAATCGCTATTGTAAATTTTGCGCTTACTGCTTTTCGCTTTGTTACTCGCTTCAATTTATGCTTCTTAATAAAACATGTATAATTATTTTTCGCTAAAATAAACATAAAAATTTATTTTATTTTCTCCATAATTATCATGGGTGACAAATTTAAAAAAAATTTTTTTTGATAGTAGCCACAAGCACTACCATACAAGGCGAGATCCCCAATACAAAAAAAAAGTAAACACACAGCTGTGTTTTTCATCAAATTATTTTCTGAAGAAATAAATTTAATTTAATAAAGATTAATTACTAATTGAAATCAAAGAAAATAATTAAGTTAATTTAAAAATAAATTAAAAAAAAAGATTTACTTAATAATTAAATTTATATAGATTCAATTGATTAAAATAAAAATAATCTAAATTAATCTAAAATGAATTAATTCGTGCAAAATGTAATTAAAACTTAATCAGTTAATTTTGACGAAGCACCATTTTCTAATTTTTTCTTCTTTTTTTACTCATGCGCAATTATGCACATGTGTGACAAAATAATAATTAAATAAATTTTTGTCAATACTGTAGCCAAATCGCTACAACAAAATACGAAATTTCCAGCGCGTTCAACAAAATAAACAGAACGGTGTTTACAAATTATACTTGCTTCTTCCTAGTCAGTTTTGAATTTACAGACAAAATAAAATTTTAATTTTGTCCAAACCAAATTCCCTCAAAATAAAATAAAACTGTTTATTTTTCTTTTAAATTAATAAAATGAAATTTTATTAAATAAATAACTAAAATAAAATTTCATTAAATAAATTGATAAAATAAAATTTTATTAAATAAATTGATAAAATAAAAATTAATCAAATTGAAATCGAATTTTTAATTGAAATTCGACCAATCAATTTTGTTAAAGTATTATTTTTTCTATTTTCCCGTTTTACACATGCGCAAATATGCACATGTATAATTAGAAATTTAATTAAAAACTAAATTAATAACGTTTAACAAATAAATCAAATAAATTAAATTGTTGATTAATAAATTTTGATTTATAATTACAATTTTATTTTCTCTTATTTCTTTCTTCCAAAATTAACCAAAGTTAGTTCGACTAATTAACTAAATTTATCAATCGTTAAATAAGATTTTTATTATTTTTTTTCAAAAAAAAAGAAATCATTTTAACTATGGGAAGAAGAAGACCTAAAAACAATCAACAACTAAAAACACAAACTCGTTCTAAAACAATCGCTTTCAGAAATTCCGACAAAATGTTGAGAACCGCACCCAACAAAACAAATCGGTTTCCGTAAATTCTGAAAATCCAGGCAACACAACCGCACGTGTCGAAAAAGATGCAACATTGCGCGCATCTAATGACAACATTTTGTTGCTATCACCCACGATTGATCCAAACCAACAACACCCCTCACCTTCAGAAAGTCTTAGCACCATACATAGCGATGCTCACGAAACAGAACTCGCAAGCGCTAACACAGCTATGGCTCACTTAGGAGACAACACAGCGAACATTAGAGAAAACACCTCTACATCGCGCCCTTTACAATCTTCAACCGGAACAATCTTGAAAACAACAATCAAACGCCGCGGTCGAAACCCTAAAATTCCACATACACCAACCATAACTACACACATAAAAACATTTTATTCGCGATTTGAAAACTTCGCTACCAACCAAGGAACTGAAAGTAGCAAACTTAAAAATGAAATTCAGCATATGTTCGAGCGCCATCTTGAAGATACGCAACAACATATGCTCAATTTATATAGCGAAACCCACCGCGAAATAAACACACTTAGGTTAGAAACAACAAAATCTGTAGAACAACTTCGCACAGAAATGACAAACATGAAGGACATTATGAACAAGATGTCACAGCTCCAAACGACGCATGCGCAATCTCCATGGCATGACTCTCGTTGGGCATACGACTTAAGTGGAGAACACGTTGCGCAACCAACCTGCTTACCCCCCACCACAACCACTACCACGGTTACATTTACGGGAAGCACTATGACTACAAGTCAAAGTGCAACTGCAGTTGCAGCGCCAACACTTCCCCCACTCTCGTTTCCTACACCTTCGCGACCCTGTGTTACGACAAATCGCGCACTTCATTTCTCTGAAGCACCAGATTTTATAATTCCAACGCCTTTAGCAAACAAAGTCACAAATAATCATGACTCAATCGATTCTCCTGAGAACACGGTTCTTAACGCTTCTCACGCGCAACGAACCCATGTTCCTAATTTGTACAAAATCATCAAATCATGGGATTTACAATTTCCAGGAAAATTATATGCAAACGAATTCCTCGATGAATTCGAAAGAAAAATGAATGCATCAACAATAGATCCTGATGACGTGCTTCCGATTTTCTCCCAAACTCTAACCGTTACAGCCTTCACTTGGTTCAATATGTTTCGCCATAAATGGACAACATGGACCCAATTTTCTAAATCGTTCCGAAAAACATTTAGCGATGTAAATGACGATGCACAAATTTTAAACAAAATTCATCGTTCTGTACAATCAGAAGACGAACCAGGAATAGACTTTGTTGTGAGAACTAGCGCACTTTACAACAAATTACGAAACAAAATCCCAGAAACATTTCAACTCGATAGAATCTACTTAAATCTTAACCCAAATCTTCTCACACACTTCGATCTAGATACCTTTTCGACTTACGAAGAACTCTTAGACCAGATACGCAAGTATCAAGAAAAAATAGAATACATGCAACAAGCGAACAAATTACGCGAACAAGTCGCTAAGCGATCTCGTAACCCGCGCAATAGAAATCAATTGAACGCAATTGATTCGCAAATATCTCAGTCTAAGACCCCTCCCGTCGAATCTACTGAAACCGAAACAAAAACAAAACCGAAAGCGAAAAACAATAAACAAAAAGCAAAAATAGAATCAGAACAAAATTCACCTAAAATCGATACTTATCAAAAACAAATTGATTCATTAAAACAAAAATTAAATAGTATCGATATCAAGAATACTAATAAATCGGAAAAACCGAACAGCGCACCAAAGCCCTCCACTACCAAACCCTCGAGACATAGGTCGCGCCACCGCTCTACTTCTAGTTCTTTCCACTCGTCTAGCACTGCTTCCTCGCAGAAGGGGGGAGAACTACGTAGACCGCCCGCGCACAAAAGTCGTAAAGACGACAAATCTCGTCAGAACACTGACCAGAATACAGGTCAACGTGGTAGAAATAATCGAAGCCGTGGAAACAACAATAATTGGTATAGTAACGCTCGTGGTTACAACCCAAATTATTATCCACAATTCCCACCATATTATCCACCAAACCAACAGCAGAATGCCCAAGGCCAGCAACCTTCTTTCCCACCCTCTGCGCCTCCACCGCATCTCATTCAGCAATGGTACGATAATTATAATCGGGACTTTCCACCAAATTTTGGCCAAAACGCACAAAATAACCCACATCCAAAAAACGACAAGTATGCCAGGAGAGATTATATCTTCCTGGCGACATCCCACTAGACCAAAACACTAGTTTACCAAACGATAACTTACCGATAACTAAACAAGTAAATAATTCTAACGAAATTGCGACTCCTTCAAATTCAGAAAGCAATCCCATCGCTAATGATTCAACGTACAATCCTCAAACTGCATCAACGCTAAACCAAGCGCATGCAGGTAGGATTGATACTAGTGATTCTGAAAGCGATTACGATGATCGCTTCTACTCTGAATCTGAGACAGATTACTCTGATTCTGAAGAAGATCTCTCCCCCATAATAGGCGCGAGCATATCTTCACTCAGATCATTGCCGCTAGTTAATCAGCCAAACAATTTATTTGTAATGACCGATGAAATCGAGCGCAGAGTAAACAAAGGGCACGCATCACCCTCACCGTCTCAAGAAAGACGCACAATTTCTACCACAATTAAAATCGGTAATGAGAAAATAATAGCGCTTCTCGACACAGGTAGCGATCGCACCTTTATGTCAGGAGAACTCTTCGATAAACTCGAAAGTTTAGCTAACGGCGAACCAATTAAGGATGCGATAGCGAACCAATTAAGGATGCGATAACACGCGCCGGCGTACAACTCGCGCAACGCGACCATGTAGCCGCGCCTCGTCATTCCATTAAATTTGATATTGAGATAGATAATTGCCACGGTGAAATATGGTTTGCAGTTCTCGATGGACTAACCACACCAGTCATTTTAGGCATGGACTTTATAACTAATTGGCAAGTCATTATTGACGCAGACCAAGGTTATTGGTCCATGAAAGGGTCAACGATTCGTCACCCTTTAGGCTCCAATTTTAATACGCGCAGCTTCCTAAATTCGGCTCAATTAATCGAGCTATCTCCGGAACAAAGAAAGATTCTAAACGACTTTCTAGACGAGAAATTATCAAAATTTGCGTCTGGAACCGGTGTAACCGATCTCACAACCCATGTAATCGAGCTCACCGATCCCACGCCATTCAAAATAAAGCCTTATCGCCGCAGCTTAGAAGCGAACAAAATTATCAACAATCAGGTTGATGTTTACTTAGACAAAAAGTTCATAGTCAGAAGCAATGGACGTTTTGCTAGCCCAGTGGTGCTCACTTATCGTAAGGATGGTAGGCCAAGAGTATGCATGGATTTCCGAAAGTTGAATCGCAACACAAAGAAATCAGCATATCCTTTGCCACGCATGGATACCATACTTGACGCGCTATCTGAAGCTAACATAATTAGCACGATCGATTTGACCGACGCGTTCCACCACATACCAATTGACCCGAAGTCGCGCGAATACACCGCCTTCGTCGTCCCCGGTCGTGGACAGTTCGAATGGGTCAGAATGCCCTTCGGACTCACAAACGCGCCAGCCACTTTTCAGGCTCTAACCGACCGACTAAAAGAAAAGTTCGTAGAGCACGTTCGCGAAAATAATCTTCCCTAACATTATTGCGAACAAGTCCACGCTTATCTTGATGATTGGATAATAATATCCAAATCTTTCGAAGAACACCTTCTCCTCCTCGATGTAGTCCTCACCATTCTACACGAAGCAGGATTGTTAATTAACCGCGAAAAATCTTACTTCGCGAAACCGTCGGTAGAATACTTAGGATTTATTCTCGACAAAGATGGTTTGAAGCCAAACGCTAAGCGCGTTGAACCAATCCTCGAACGGGCAACTCCTCGTAATCGAAAAGAGTTGCGCCCGTTCAATGGTTCAGTAAACTGGTACCATCGTCACTTGCGCAATATCGCAAAAGTGCAAGGGCCGCTAAATAAATTAGCGAGCCCAAAAGTACTATGGAACTGGACCGAAGAACACGAGGCCGCGTTCAACGAAGTTAAAGAGTCCTTAAGAAGTGCTTTAACTTTAGTCGCGCCTAAGCTTGGCTTATTCTACTACTTGTATACCGATGCAAGCGACACCGGTATTGGTGCTATCTTGACACAGCAAGATGGAGAAAAAGAGTACTTGATCACGTGCTTAAGCAGACCTTTAAGGGGTGCGGAATTAAATTACACCACCACCGAAAAGGAATGCTTGGCCGTAATCTTTGCTATTAAAAAGCTCCGCTGTTACCTCGAATGCGCTGAATTTACTGTGATCACAGATCATTCCAGTTTAATTTGGTTGCAAGGTCTCAAAGATCCAAAAGGTAGACTTGCGCGATGGGCTCTTGAACACTTCCCAATCCGCGCATCAGGGAATCCATAAAACTTATCAGTCGATAATTAACCATTTCTATTGGCCTGGCATGCGCGAAGATATCAAGATTTACGTCAATGAATGCGAGATTTGCCTCAGGTGTAAACCGAAAAATACACCCCCACAAGGTTTAATCTATCCGCGCAAAATTACGGAACCCTGGGAAACAGTATCACTCGATATCGTAGGCCCCCTACCTCGGTCAAAATCAGGTAAAAATTACATTCTAGTTTGTGAAGACACGTATACTCGTTATATTGACTGCTTCGCGCTATCCAAAGCAGACGGTCCCAAGATTGTAAAATCATTAAACACTCTTGTTAACCGCTGGGGAGCGCCTAGAATTGTTATCACCGACAATGGCACAGAGTTCGTGAATCGCAATATTACATCGTTCTTACAAAAAATCGGTTCTGTGCAACAGACCACCCCCGTGTATCATCCCCAGGCAAATCCTGTCGAGCGCGTAAACCGTAATTTGAAAACGATGTTAGCGAGTCTTCTCGGCGAGAACCAACGCGAATGGGATATTCTTCTCGAAGATATCCAATTCGCTTATAACACCACCGTTCACACTTCCCTCGGAGTTACACCAGCCTTTTTAAATTTTGCCCGTGAACCGAGACGAACAGGTGAACCACCACGTGACACCAACACCGACATTAATACAAACGTGACGATTAACGCTTGGTTAGGACGTATAAAACTAATATATACGCTTCGCTCAAAAGTAGAACAATTCATGAAAAAAGCTAGCAAGAAGCAAGGTAAAGCATACAATAAAAACCGGAAGAATGTTATTGATTTCAAAACTGGAGATCTCGTATTCTATCCGAATAACACTTTATCAAATGCTTCACGTGGTTACAGTTCTAAGCTGGCACCACGTTACAAAGGCCCAGCAACAGTCGTAGAGAAATTAGCACCCATGATAGTTGTTATCTGCGACTCGCATGGCAAAAAGTTAGGAAAATATCATGTTAATGATTTGAAAAGAGCAAGAAGTAATCTTAGGTCGCGTATTATTTTGTAAATCTTCCTTTCAGAGATCACTTCTACGATATGGAGTCTTCAAAAAGCGCAAAAGCATCGACGACCACCGACGTTTCCGAAATCATGGCCGTATATCCTGCGTCAACTAAAAAGGGCCAACAGGGTGACGTTACCAAATCAAAATTCGATGAATCACCGACGGGGTTAGTCGCGCTTTCCAAGCCCGCTTTTGACAAAATTGTCGCTGAGCGCGATACTTTCTTAGCCCAATTAAGAGAGGCTAACAAAATTATCGACAAACTGCGCAAGGAGGTCAACACTCCGGCTCCTATCGTCAACGTAGACATCGCTGAGCAGTCTCGTGAAATTGTCTAGCTGAACCAAGAGCGCCGTGAGCTGTCTAGTCGCCTAGCTGCTTTAGAGGAAAAGTCTAAATCCTCTGATGAAGAAGTAGTTGAACTTAAGGCCGAAATCCAAACCAAAAGAAAGGATTACGCCGCGCTTTTGGCAGATTACTATTACATCGAAGAGTTATACAACCGCCTACACAAGCTTTTCAAGCGTAGCATCACAGAGGTTTTCCGCGCCATGTCTGAATTGCGTGAGACGAAACTGCGCCCGAAGGCTCCAAAAGGTTGCCTCAACTGTGGAATCTCTGGTCACAGTTAACATTCCTGCAAGAAAGAATACTCGGGACTCTTCTGTCAAATCTGTTCTCACCCAGACTTCTCGACTGACGATTGTCCTTGGCCGCACTACACCGAGCTGCCTAAATCTGTGCCTGATCACATGCGATGCAAGTGCTGCTGGCGTCCGCGCAACCTAACGGACCCGAACTGCCACGAGTGCCGCAAACGCATGATTCAAGAAAACATCATGCTACGCAATCAGCTCGCCATTGAATTGGAAAGCAAATGTTTACTTCCTCAGACTCAACCGAGGAAACCAAGCAGAAGCGACGACGATTCTTCACCAGTGAAAGAAGATCCATCAGCGCACAATACTCGTGCGCAAGAAGCCCTACTTCTGGGCGCAGAAGCGCTACATAAACTCTCCCCACACGCTTCAGATGCCGCTAACGCCACCCTTTGGCAAAGTCTAGCCCAGGCCTACAGCCTCGTCGTGGATAAGGACGACACCGTTCAAGAAGATGACGACGAAGATGAGAAAAAGTGATCCTCTTTACTACCATTAACAAAATTTTAGTTACAAAAAAATTTACCTTCTTTGTGTTAATTTCATCTCATATTTTATGCGCCGTTGCGCACAAGTTATTTACTATTATTAATCTTTAGTTTTAAGAGTGTATTAGTCCCTCGTTACAAAGATCTAATTTTTGATATTCATCTTTATTTAGCGTCGTTACGCTTATTACTATTTTTTTGATAACATTTACCATTATTAAGATAAAAGAAGTTCATATATCACTATTATAATTTTCAAGTTTATCAAGCTAAACGGCCAAATCGTGCCTATGATATTGAAAAAGTATTAATTAAAACTAAGAGAGACTGTTACGTTATTATAGATTAAGTGCCAAGGAATTATCGAAACATAATGTGATTGTCTACCTCATTGTAAGACTTCAATTTACGATTGCACTTCCTATTAAACTAAGACGAACAGTGAGATATTAGATAAGGTTTTTCTTAAGACTCTTTTCCCTCTCTTCTTTTAGTTTACCGATTTCAATTGTTTTAAAATCTTTTCATTTCAGTTCTGAAATACTAATTTTGTGTTTATAAGACAAGAATACATGGACTGGAGAAATTTGACGAACTTAAATTAATTCTGGGTAGTAGCAGCGATTTAGAAGGGGGAATTGTAACGATCATAATCGTTTTCTCTCTTTTGGGGTTAATCGTTGCCACTTCCCGATACGTAATAATCTTTATCAATTTCTTTATTAATATTACGCGCGCAATTTCAAATTGCGCATAGTACCAATCTCAGCAACCAGGCGCCGCGCGCGTCGCTGCAAGAGCAGACGACAAAAGCACATGGCTGTGCAACCGGCGCTACGCATCTTTAGATTGGTGCGAACCTTGTCTTTGAAAAGAGCCACTGCGCTCATTTATTTTTGTAAAATTCTATTGTCAAATAAAATAAAACTCCTGTGTAACTTCTATTGTGTGTTCTCTGGATTATTGTGCGTTAAACTATCCTTCACCCAGCGCCGAGCAGTGTCCGAGAAACGAGAAATACTGGTAAGTTCGTCTTTTCTCTCCTCTTTTCTTGGCTTCGCTCATGAAGGAAAAGCGTCTTCCCAGCATTTCCACCTTTCAGGGATTTTTGGTTAGTAAATTGTGCCCTCCGGATTAAGTCGAACCCTAATTCTTTTAAAATATCAAATTCTTAATTTTGGTGGCCACATTACTTATTAAATAAAATAAGTGTTTTAATAATTAGGACATTTATTTTGGAACAATCGATTACGAGTCCGATATTAATTTTCAAAAATTCAAAACTAATATCGGATTCGTAATCTGCGACCCCAAAAACGCCCGAGTAACAATTTTCAAGCGAATCCGAACAATTATAAATTTTGACATCCGACATCTTGGATCCGCCATTTTGGATTTTTAAAACTAATATCGGATTCGTAATCAGCGACCCCAAAAATCCCCGAGTAACAATTTTCAAATTAATCCAAAACGATTTTAAAAAATACTTTGAAGCAACCCAAAAATACACATTTTTGGTAACTTCAACCTAATTTTTTGAAAAAAATTAAAATTTTTTTTGGTCTTACGGATATGGGTCTTATAGTGGACAATTCAAGCTTCAATTAAGGTCTATGTAGAAATTTCTGGCACGTCAGGTTTAGGAGAAAAAAAATATTGAAAACGCTAAAAAAAAAGTTTTTTGGGGTCTTTACCCCCATTTTTCTCAAAATCCTGACGTGATGGCCAATTTTTGGATCCGGGATCGTGTCAGCGTCAAAAAATACTTCGGAAACCACTATCATATCTCATAAAAAAAGTAAGCCTCTTTTTGTTGACCTGTGCAATTAATAAAATTAATAAAATTAATTAATTAGCATTAAAAAATATAAAAATAAGGAAATAATATTAAAAATTATAAAAAGCTCTTACCAACTCCAATTGCAGTTGATAGATTTTAACAGTATTTATTATCTAAGGATTTTTTCCGTGTAAAATTCATGACAAAAAATTGAAAAATATAATAATATGGAAATAATATTATAGCTTTAAAACCTATAAAAAAACTGTTACTAACTCCAAATGGAGTTAGTAACAGTTTAATTTTTTTTTTAAATTTATGGAATACTTTACAAAAATATACTATGCGGAATATTTGCAGAAATTCCGTACAGGAATTTATTACGGAAATCTGTATTGAATTTCCGTAGAATCGTCGGATAAGAAACGTGCGTATAAGAAATATAAATTAAAGTAAAATTTTTATTTTTGGAATTTAGAGCAATTCCATATGAAATGATCGACTATTTTTCGACACTGTAAGCAATTTTTTTGAAACTTTTTTTCCTTGTAGCTATAAGGATAAGATATGATAAAGTGAAGACGATTTTGAAAATTTTTGAAAAAATTTTGAAAATATTCAAATTTGAAAATGAATGTACTAATTTTTTAAAATTAAGATAACTTCAGTTATTTTCAATATTTTTTCAAAATTTTTTTTTAAATTTCTCAGCATAACTAGTACTTTTTAAATACATTTTTTAGAAAAAAATTTTTCAAAAAACTTTTTTTTAAAATAAACAGAAGTTTGTAAAGTACGTTTTCAACATCAGTGGAGAATAATAATAGTACATTAGGAGAAGTAATGCAAACAAATTATAAAGACAAAGATAATGTAATTATTGAAAATACAACAAATTATTCAAAATTTAACATTTTAGATGAAATGTTTTATGATATACAATTACAATGCTTGCCATCGAGATCATTAGATGATTATAATGATTTAAGAAATAGCACAAACTATAATAACTTCACAAATGAAAATCTAATAATAAGAATTAATTTTATGATTGTTGCAAACATGGCGAAGTCATTCTTGAAGATTTACCTGCACCTCCAATCATATTACAAAGTTTATTTGAAGGCACCCACAATTTATCTGAACATTTTTTTCATAATATACAACCATACAATAATTCATTTGGTTCTGCTTCTTTCAAATCTAACTTAGTTAATTTTAACAATAAACGACCAGGACTATATTGTTTTAAAATACATGGTCACGTTTATTATCAAATGAATACATCTTTGTATACAGAAAGAAACGATACTCCTTCATTTGGACAGTAATTTATTGTTGATCAAAACGAAGGTTCCGAAATTCGTTGGAAGAATAATGTTTAATTAAACCGAGATATTGTTGATGCAATTGATACAACAATGTATTTTTAAAGAGGTAGAAGATTATTTCAGCAATAGATTGTCGACAATTATGAGAAAATAGAAAAAGATACGAAATTTTGTATATAAAGTATTTAACAAAATATTTTTTGTAATACAAAATTAGTAAAAATATTTATGTTAAATAAAATTCTGATACGTAAATTTGTTTCCCTCCCATAAAATTAAGAAAATTACCAACCATTTCGTGCTTATAAGGTAGTTATTACCTCTTTAAAAACTGATTTCATTTTTATGTTATATTAATATAATCAATTAAAGTAACAAAATGTACAGTTGAATTAACTTTCATTAAGATTATCAATCCCAATTAAGAAATGCGTTGTAATTGATTTGATTCTATATATATATATATATAAATTTTAAATTTTGAAAAATGTTCAAAAAAAAATAAAAATATAAAAGAAACATTTTTTTTTAATTTTTGAAAAATACTTAAATTTTTTTCAAGCTAAATATTTGTTATCGTTTGCTAGATGTAACTCAATATTTGTTTTTTAATTTAATCAAAATTTTGTTGACAAAAAATGAAATGGCGTTGTCAACTTCTTGGGCACGCGTTCGTAAGCGCGTCAGTCTCAACAGGGCGCCATAGACTTTTTCGTGAATTTCTCGAAAAGTTATCGCTATCCCACTATAAAACTTTTTGGAAAAAATTTGTATTACTTTTGGCTATCACTATAAAAAAATAAAAAATCTAAGGGGGGGGTGTTTTTCAAAAACTTAAGAAAAAATATTTTTTTTTTAATTTTTAATAATTAATAAAATTTTTTTTCTAAAAAATGTATTTAAAAAGTACTAGTTATGCTGAGAAATTTAAAAAAAAATTTGAAAAAATATTGAAAACAACTGAAGTTATCTTAATTTAAAAAAATTAGTACATAAATTTTCAAATTTGTATATTTTCAAAATTTTCTTAAAATTTTCAATATCGTCTTCACTTTATCATATCTTATCCTTATAGCTACAATGAAAAAAAGTTTTAAAAAAATTGCTAATAATGTCGAAAAATAGTTGATCATTTCACATGGAATTGCTCTTTATTAAAGCTTAAGATTCTTAGTTTTAAATAATATTATTAATAATAATAATTGGTAATTATGCAGAAGAAGAACTTTTCTCAATTTTGAAGAAAAACGGTTAATTCTTTTTGGAAAAGCTTTCATTTGACTAAAGAATGAAATATCAGATGGGGGAAGGCAAAAAAAGTTGATTTTAAGAATGCCAGGGATGGAAAACAAATTAAAAATTTTTCGTTTTTTGTATATAACTTTCTCAAAACTAATAATATCAAAAAATTTCCTTTATAAGAGTTGTAGATCATGTCAAAATACATCTTTTTTATTTAACACAATTTCTTTCTAAATTGAGAGTTTCTCGAGAAAATTCAAAAATTAAAAAAACCGTAATAATGATGTACGGAAGAATAAGGTACCTCAAGGAAATACCACAACAAAGCTTTTTATTTGGAGGAAGAAGGAGTCATCCACCTTGGGTTAGAAATATGTTTTTTATTAGTAAGTGATATTTTTTTAATTCCAAAAAATTGAAAGTATACCTTAAAACTAGAATGCTTGATGAACTTGAAGCTGCATTTTCTGCACTCGCATCTTGATAAATTCCTGGAAAACCTGGGACACTTCTGTGAAGAACAGGAGGAGCGTTTTCATCAAGATATTAAAATTATTGAAACTCGTTACCAGGGAGTTTAGGATGCTAATATGCTTGCAGATTTTTGCTGGATGTTAAAAAGAGAAACGCTTGGACAAGGTACCAAACGAAAAAGAAATCCTATACATAAATAATTTGAAGAAAAAAGAAGTCGATACAGCTCAAAGAAGGAAAACAACTAAAATAATTTATATGTTTTTCAATAGCAATACCAACCAGCCCTTTTAAGAGCTACATGATGTACAAAATTTGATCGTGCAACCTCCTCGCGGTGTACATCAGGTAACGCTAATGCCGACGTCTATATTGTTACATGCGTTTAATAGCACAAATTGTAGGTTTTGGGGTTATGTCAAAAACATTTTCTGATAAAATTAAACTGATCACGGTTTTTTAATCAGCGACCCCAAAAACCCCCAAATTACGAGTTTAAAGCGAATCCGATAAATTTTTCAAAAACTTATTCGCCATTTTGAATTTTTAAAATCTGACTTCAAATTCGTATTCAGCGACCCCAAAAACCCCCAAGTAACGAGTTTTAAGCGAATCCGATAAATTTTTCAAAAACTTATCCGCCATATTAGATCCGCCATTTTGAATTTTTGAAATCTGACTTCAAATTCGTAAGCAGGAACCCCAAAAACCCCCAAATTACGAGTTTAAAGCGAATCCAATAAATTTTTAAAAAACTTGTTCGCCATTTTGAATTTTTAAAATCTGACTTCAAATTCGTATTCAGCGACCCCAAAAACCCCCAGGTAACGAGTTTTAAGCGAATCCGATAAATTTTTCAAAAACTTATCCGCCGTATTGGATCCGCCATTTTGAATTTTTAAAATCTGACTTCAAATTCGTAAACAGGGACCCCAAAAACCCCCAAATTACGAGTTTAAAGCGAATCCGATAATTTTTTAAAAAACGTGTCCGCCATATTGGTTTGTTGAGGTTATGTCAAAATCCTGATCTGATAGGGTTAAATAGACCTCGGATTCGGATTTAGCAACCCAAAAAACATAAAGTCTACATAGTGTGACCCCCAGATCAGAACTTTTTTTTGTGTAGCTGTGTAATTTATTAAAATGAAGAATAATAATAAATAGGGGAGAGCCAGTACGGTCGGGTCACTTTTTGACTTGTACCCATAACTTCCGTTCTAGGACGAATTTCACGTTTTCTGACATATGGTTTGAAAGATCTTCTAAAGTAGAATGTTTCTTCTGTACATCAGAAAATATTTGGGCAAAAATTGGAAAAGTTATAAACATTTAAAAAAAATGTCGTTACGGTCGGATCAGGTTTTTACGGTCGGTTCACCGTAGAAAATCAATGTGAAATGAAGGAATATTTCTAAAATTGGCTCGTAAATTACACAAGAATGCTGAAATACACTTGAAAATGGAAAAAGGAAATAAAAAAATTATATAAAAATTAATCTAAAAACATTCTCAGTACACGAAACGTTTACAATACGTTATCGAAGGAGATGTGAAATGAGACTTTTTAAAATGTTTTACGAACGTTTTTCGAACATGAATATACTTTTTTCACTGTAAAATGACGTTCTTCACACACCTCTACCTTAAACAAATGTATTTCCGATGTCAGAACGCACCATAATTGTAAAATAATGCGTCCCAACAGGCACGATATAAAGTGACCCGACCGTAAGTTTCGCGTCGTTTTTATTTTTTTAGCACACAGACATAAACGCACGATATAAAAACCAAATAACATACCAAAGTTTTAAAGGACTCTCTAATGAATAAATTTCATCAATTTAATTTATTATTTGCATCTTCCATTTTGTTTAATTAATCTTTTTCGACACTAAGTAAAAGTTTTGCTTAAAAAATTTACCACACATTTACGTTTTACGTTTGTACTGCTCGCGTACTTCATTGGAACTTAATGAAAGTGACATGAAAAGTTTTCTACCATTACTAACAAGTATTTACATGCAATGGTAAATGGCACCAGTTTGTTACAACTGAGAAACCTGAGGTGACCCAACCGTAAAGGTGCGCCGACCGTAGTGACTCTCCCCTATAATAAATTAATAAAACAATTGGGGGGCTGGATGCTATAATGCGTTACGCGCTATTCACTAAAAGGGGCGATCGCAATTGTAACGTTAAAAAATTGACATTTTTTCAAGAATTTTTTTCTTGTAAACCATTAAACTTTTTTTAAAAATCGATTTTTTTTCTAAAAGTACATCATTTAGATTTGAGTTAACAAAAAAAAAGAAGTTAAAAATATTAAGAAGTTCCAAAGTTATGTACCATTAAAGTAAAGTCCGTCGAAAAAACAGAATTTTGCGGTGACCAACACTATGGAAATCTGATTAGTCCGAAATTAAAAATCGAAACAGATTTACTTTTATTGAAAGATTATCTAGTCCTTAATCGCAGGATTTAAAAGAAAAAAAATATTTGAAAAAATGGCGACCTGACAAAGTTAAAAGTTAGATTTTTTTCTTTTTTCGTCAACTTTGGCAAGTCGCCATTTTTCAAATATTTTTTTTCTTTTAAATCCTTCGATTAAGAACTAGATAATCTTCCAATAAATGTAAATCTGTTTCGATTTTAAATTTCAGACTAATCAGATTTCCATAGTGTTAAAGTAATAAAGATTCTGTTCCAAATTTAAGATATCATAGAAAAATATTTTGTTTGAAAAGTACCTGAAAATACTAAAAAAAGATGTTACAAAAAACTTTAGAGTGAGTCTTATAAGTTTGATGGATTTAAATTATATATATTAATCTCCGTATTCTTTCATTCATTCTGTCCGCAAGAATTCCGTCCGCCCTCCTGCTGTGCTTTTGATGACAGAGAAGAGTTGGAGAGAGAAGTTTGTCAGAGTATATAAGAGAGAAATCATGATACAGAGAAGGAGTAAGAAGTATCGTCTTTTCTTTCAGTTTAGAGTAGAAGCGAGAGAGAGACGAACAGTTAAGAAAGTAACGCCTACTTTTTTTGGTTTGAGCATCATGGTTTTCTGTATTCTCAGTGACAGATATTAGATTAGAATAAATAAATGAAATGAATTCAATATAAATTTTTTTTAATTAAGAGATGAAATATTATCAATCTATCCAAGTCAGGTTCGAATAAAAAACAATCTGTTTACGTTTCAACGACACAGTCGTCCTCTTCAAAAACGAAAAAAATGTCAAAAAATTTGTTCAATCAAATGAACATTGCTGGACGAAGACAAGATTGATAATATTTCATCTCTCAATTAAACAATTTTAACTAAGTGATAAATTCAACATCATTATAAATTTTTTTATTTCATAATCATATTTTTAAAGGAATATAATTTGATAATAACTGCAAAAATAGTAAATTATATATTTCTTGATTACAATTTTAAGCAAGTTTTTTTAAATGTAAAAATATGTGTGCAAATTTCGAATACTCTATCCTTTCAATGAGAATTAATATGAAGGAATGATTTGATTCCAATTTCGAGTTTACGCAAAATTGAAGTATCTGCAAAACTCTAATTTATACATTTTGTTCCTTTCTCTTACCTTATTTTTGATAAATAATTTACATTTTATTCCCAAAAAAGTGCATTTTTGAGTTTCATTTCCAAATTAAAAAATATATAATTTACAATATTTTTTATTTATTTTTTAAAATTACTATATTTTGAAATTATATTTTAAACTTGAACATAAATTGATTCCATAACTTCATTGTGTATGGGTGATTTTCACGTAACTGGGCAATTTCAAGATCATTTTTAAAAGAAAAAAAATTTTGTTTTTTTAATGTTAAATATCACTTTTCCTCATCATTAGGGCATAATATAGTTGTCATTTGAATGGTTTTACTACAGCTATAATTATAAAAAAATTATAACAAATTTTCGAAAATTGGCTGCCACGGAGCTGACCACCCTATGCATTGAATAATACTGCCGTCAACTGGGGCTACTTTACTTTTTTTACGCCAGGTATTTAATAAATAAAATTATTAAAAAGAACTTCTTTGTCAAAAAACCAAAAATAAGTTAATTAAAATCCTTAAAACCATTAAAATTTCAACCGGTGAGCAACATAACGACAAAAAATTAACTTTAATATTTATAAGTTTTTCAAATTAGTCTTAAAACTATTTCTCTCGTTTCTCTTAAAATAACTGAAAAAGTGTATTAGATATTAAATTGTTATTCATTTAACCTTAAAATATTAATTTCAAGTTTTTAAAAAATATCATATTCAAAACGTTTAAAAAAGCTTCTATTAAAATGATGATTTAAAGTTATTTACATGTGTTTAAATGATAGTTTTATAATTATCATAATGTATTATTGTAAAATGTATATTTAAAAAGAAAAAGTGTTATTTATTTTCAGAGTAATATAAGATTTGAAGAAAGGTTGTTAATTTTTAATAAATCATGATTTTAGCAAAATCTTAGTATTTTATTTTACATTTTGTTGTATAATATTTACAAATTTTTTTGTTTAATATCTAATTTTTTTTAATTTACTCTGAAATATCTACACAAAAGATTTAATGAATAAGAAAGTATCAAAAAAATGTTTATGTAACATTATAAAAACACAAATTTCAATACACAAAGTAGCTCCATCCCGGGGTCTATTTTTGGAACAACTTTTAATAACTACAACTCCGACAAAAAAATTTATTTCATTGACTTACTCATAAGAAACCTTCAGAAGGAAGTATAACATATATATGCAAAAGTTGATTTTCTTTTAATTCTGAATTTAAATTAATCTCTGAGTTAAAAATGCATTTTAATGCACAAAATAGCCCCAGCAAAAATATTTACTATTTACTATCATCTTGACATAACATTATGAAATTAGCGCATAAAACTAATTGTAGAAAAGTATTCTCAAATAAGAGCGTTACAATCAACAGTAATTAAACTGTGCTTCTGCTTGGTTATTATAAAGGCGTGTTTTTTCGAATATTAAGGTGTTATTTAATAAGTCAACGGTTGCCAAAGCACTGAAATATAAAAGGAGACAACTACGTCTGTCCTCTTCTGTAATATGTGTTGTTGTAGCAACTGTTGATCCATGAATTTGCACCTTTACACTGTACGCCACAGGCACCACGGAACTGACATTTTATGTGACACCACGGAGCTGACATTTGACATTTAAACTAACCTAACTCCCACAATTTTGCAAAATAAATCTTTTCTTTTGGCAGATAATTTGTTTCTAATATAATCTTTAAAAAAAATCGTAATAATTACCATAGAGAGTGTTTACATGAAAAGAATTTTTTTGTGAACTTCACATTTTTACAAAAAAAAATTGTTTTTAAGTGTAGAACTTGAAAATTTTAAACCTTTTTTTACTGATATTTGTTGCTAATAGATCTTATTTTAGATTTTAATTCTCAGTTAACATTAAAATGTGCCATAAAAAGTTAAATTATAGGGGAAAATATCTTATTACAAAATTGAAAAAATTTGTGGACGAAACTATATTACATTTTATATAAGAAGCACTAGCTGTCTACGCGCGCCTTGGCGCGCGTGAAATTTCTTTACATTTGGACAAGTAAAAATATCTTGCTTCTAAATCCAGTAAGAAATGAAAGATCTATTAGGCGTCTCGAAACACAGATCTAGAATAGAGATTTTTCTTGTTGCATAAAAACAGTTACAACTAATTATTACTTTACCAAACCACATAAAATTATTTAAAGAATTATTAAATAAATATAAATTTACTTTTCGCATAAAATATTATTTATATTGATAACAAAATATGCTTCATAATAATTGTTAAAATAAGATTGTGTATTATTTATTGGTACAAATTTTCAAGACCTATATTCTTTTCTTGTTATAGAATAATTATAGAACGTGTTCATTGGGCTTTTTCTTTAAAAATAGGGGAGACCGGGGCTAAACCGGACGGATTTGTTCTTTGGCCAATAAAATCATACAAAAATTTTTTTTTGCTAAAGAGTAATATACCGTTTTGAAGCTTGTACCTTCACCTACAAATCGCACTTGTTCGAAGTAGAAAAACTAAAGTAGCTTTGGAGATATGTTGCTTCGAAGATGACTATCTCAAAAACAAAAATCCGAAAATTGGTGGGGCTAAACCGGACACCCCATGGGGATAAATCAGACACGGCTAATTAATTAAAGAATAAGACACAAATTTTCGTTTTTTTGTAGAAAAGTCAAATCAATTCTTCTCTTATTTAAATGTAGGTAGTTGTATACAAAGAATATAATATAAAATGTAAAATCGGTAATTAATATAATATAAAATGAATTACAGTTTTCAGACTTGTCTAATAATTTTGGATAAAACATATACTTAACAAGGTCAGAAGTGAGAAACTATCCATTTTTTGGTGAATGGAAAACAAAAAAAAATTAATAAAAACTGAATTTTTTTTATTTAATTATTAAAAAATTATAAAATTGGGAAAAGAATAAGTTCTTATAGAAGTGATTTGGCTAACATTTTATTCAGATATTTTGATAGAAACCTCATTTCTAACGTTTAACAAAAATTTGAATAAATTATTAACCCTCACGGGCTCGAGTCCGTTTTTCCGCCTGCGCGCACAAGCCTTTTCTTTAGACGTAAAACCAAAAAAAAAATTTTAACGACCGCCATATTGAATTTTTTAATTCTGACATCAAATTTGTAATCAGCGACCCTAAAAACCCCCGAGTACCGATTTTAAAGAAAATCTGATCGATTTTCTGTTCTTTAACTTTTAGGAATGGAATTTTCCAAAAAACGTACAACACGCACTATATTTTTCGCACCACGTCACTTCCGGAATTATTTAGTATATGTTTACACTTATTACAGTAGGTGATGTTGAAACATTACAAAATAATGCAATATTGCAGAAAAATTACTAACTTTTTATACGCAATTATAACCCGTGTCCCTCGGACCCAGCTTGAGTCTTTACGTAAGTTCGACTTAAAAGCGAATTTTCCAGAGTATTTTATGAATTAAAAATTCTTTACAAAAGTGAAAAATGTGTTTTTACGCCCTTAAGTCTTATGTGAAGTTGATTTTCTAATAATATTTTCTTAACCGGTAGTAGAAAAAAATTTTCCTCCGGGTCCGAGGGACCCGGCTCGAGCCCGTGAGGGTTAACAAATAAACGCTTTTTAATGGTCCTAAGCTTATTTTAAAATATTTAAATATTTATACTTTGTATATACTTATCGATTCGTCTTGACATAAAAATTTCAATTTTATTGTATATAAATTTAGATTTTGCTAAAAAAAATTTTTTTACTTGAACAAGTTTTTGAAAAAAACAACTGTAAAATTTTTTG
The DNA here is from genome assembly GCA_032873175.1 of Leptopilina drosophilae. NCBI lineage: Eukaryota > Metazoa > Arthropoda > Insecta > Hymenoptera > Figitidae > Leptopilina > Leptopilina drosophilae. The sequence goes on from CM065478.1 coordinate 29,161,312, forward strand.
TGTGGGATATATTCTATATTCCTTTTGTCCATTTTGAAAGATTAATGTGATAAATAAGCCCTCAAAATTTCATCCGAATTCAAGAAAATCTATGGAAGGTATCATGTTCACACGAAAGCAAGATCTATAAACAGATACACAAATTGTTTAATACATTTTAGAAAATTTTATTATTTAAAGGACTACATAGTTTTTTCACGAGAAATAAAAATCAATTATAAGTAAATAAGCATGAAAATATAATAATATTGTTTATTGTTTTAAGACCTAAAAATCTATACACAATGAAGTTACATGGAATCAATTTATGTTCAAGTTTAAAATGTAATTTCAAAACATAGTAATTTTAAAAAATAAATAAAAAATACACTCGACTTAAAATATTAAATTAATAAATAAAAAATATTGGAAATTATATATTTTTTAATTTGGAAATGAAACTCAAAAATGCACTTTTTTGGGAATAAAATGTAAATTATTTATCAAAAATAAGGTAAGAAAAAGGAAAAAATGTATAAATTAGAGTTTTGCAGATATTTCAATTTTGCGTAAACTCGAAATTGGAATCAAATCATTCCTTCATATTATTTTGTTTTTTCTTCGAACCTGACTTGGATGGATTGATAATATTTCATCTCTCAATTAAAAAAAAATTATATTGATGCATGATGCTCAAACCAAAAAAAGTAGGCGTTACTTTCTTAACTGTTCGCCTCTCTCTCGCTTCTACTCTAAACTGAAAGAAAAGACGATACTTCCCACTTCTTCTCTGTATCATGATTTCTCTCTTATATACTCTGACAAACTTCTCTCTCCAACTCTTCTCTGTCATCAAAAGCACAGCAGGAGGGCGGACGGAATTCTTGCGGACAGAATGAATGAAAGAATACGGAGATTAATATATATATAATAATAATAATAATTAGAAGATGCATTATATGTAGAAATTATTCACCTATATACACAATTCATATTACAAAAATTCTCGTTTTCAGTTTCAGCGTTGTCAATAAAATTTATGAATTTTAACTTAAAATTTTAAAAGACGACACGCCACGGAGCTGAAAATTTGGAGGGAATTCTGCAATTTATCAAAAAATATAATATCTATTTGCACATATTTGTGGTTGCGAATAGGTTTTATATATACCTGTGAAATGTATCCATACCCAAGCAAAAATTTTTTACTTTGAATGTATTTTCTGTGACGCCGCCAAGTATTACAGTTACGTGAAAATTACCCGTATAGATTTTTAGGTCTTAAAACAATAAACAATATTATTATATTTTCATGCTTATTTACTTATAATTGATTTTTATTTCTCGTGAAAAAGCTATGTAGCCTTTTCAATAATAAAATTTTCTAAAATGTATTAAACAATTTGTGTATCTGTTTATAGATCTTGCTTTCGTGTGAACATGATACATTCCATAGATTTTCTTGAATTCGGATGAAATTTTGAGGGCTTATTTATCACATTAATCTTTCAAAATGGACAAAAGGAATATAGAATATATCCCACACAAAAAATTTTACAGTTGTTTTTTTCAAAAACTTGTTCAAGTAAAAAAATTTTTTTAGCAAAATCTAAATTTATATATAATAAAATTGAAATTTTTATGTCAAGACGAATCTATATGTATATACAAAGTATAAATATTTAAATATTTTAAAATAAGCTTAGGACCATTAAACAGCGTTTATTTGTTAACCCTCACGGGCTCGAGCCGGGTCCCTCGGACCCGGAGGAAAGTTTTTTTTTTTACTACCGGTTAAGAAAATATTATTAGAAAATCAACTTCACATAAGACTTAAGGGCGTAAAAACACATTTTTCACTTTTGTAAAGAATTTTTAATTCATAAAATACTCTGGAAAATTCGCTTTTAAGTCGAACTTACGTAAAGACTCAAGCCGGGTCCGAGGGACACGGGTTATAATTGTGTATAAAAAGTTAGTAATTTTTCTGAAATATTGCATTATTTTGTAATGTTTCAACATCACCTACTGTAATAAGTGTAAACATATCCCAAATAATTACGGAAGTGACGTGGTGCGTTAAATATAGTGCGTGTTGTACGTTTTTTGGAAACTTCCATTCCTAAAAGTTAAAGAACAAAAAATCGATCAGATTTTCTTTAAAATCGGTACTCGGGGGTTTTTAGGGTCGCTGATTACAAATTTGATGTCAGAATTAAAAAATTCAATATGGCGGTCGTTAAAATTTTTTTTTTGATTTTACGTCTAAATAAAGATAATTATTATTAGGTAATTTAGCTAAAGATTTTTTTCAGATGTTTTATATTTCTACCATTATTTTATATTACTATTTTTTAAACTATTTTATATATATATATATATATATATATATATATATATATATATATATATATATATATATATGTATCATACATATAATATATAAAATGTTTATATTATTATTTATACATTATACGGTGACTTGTCTGAAAATATTTTTTTGTTCTTTATATTTTTTATTTTATTTTTTTATTACAAATAATGTTGTTTTTAAAACTATTTTTTAAAATAATTTCTCTAAAATGATACAATTATATGTTAGATAAAAAATATTAACAATTTTGCTGTCAAATTTTTTATTTCTATTGATTTTAAATACCGGGTTCCTTGGGCCCGGCTTGTGCGCGCAGGCGGAAAAACGGATAAAAAAAATGGATAGTTTCTCACTTCTGACCGTGTTAAGTATATGTTTTATCCAAAATTATTAGAACTTTTCTTAACCACTTCACTGGCAGGGCGTTCCAAATGGCGTTCCACCCGCCGAGGCACAGACTGGCAAAAACACCGAAATGGCGTTCCTAAAAAAACTCTGTTTTTAAAGAGTGTACACCACATTCAACTTTTGTAAAAGAATATTTCTATAGTTTAGACATCAGAGAACAAGATTATCACAATAAAAATTTAAGTTTTTGTTATTTTTAACGTTTTTCCGAACGTTAAAATCGGCTATTTTTAATATTTTTCGACAAATGGCGTTCCACTTTCTTTAAATTTTTACACAATAAAACTTGTATTTTTATTAAAATAAGATATTTACATACAATATTATAATATAATAATACAACTATTGATTATATATAAAATATATAAATAACTATTATTGATTATTATGAATGGTAATATTATACGTATGTGTTTTTGCCAGTCTGGGCCTCGGCGGGTGGAACTCCATTTGGAACGCCTTGCCAGTGAAGTGGTTAAGGAAAAATCAAACAGACAGTCGGAACCAAATTTAGTCCGATTACGTATTATTGTAGGGGAGACCGGGGATAAACCGGACAAGTCAAATATTTCCGAAACCGTAAAGAATTTCAAACTGTGTAAATAACCTATGTAGAGTAGAGTGGGGCGAAACCACCATGGGGCGAAACCACCAATTCGCTTTTATTTTCGTGTTTTACGTGTTATCAACTTATCGTTCGATGTGAATAACAGTTCTGTTATTCTCCGCTGGTGTCTGAAGTTTCAAGCCGTTTACCAAAATATCTGCCGAATGACAGTAACATATGTAAAATGTTAACAATTTTCAAAAAAAAATTTTCACCTGATTATTGAATTACTGTTAATATAATGTAAAAATTAATAGACGAATAGAATTTCTTTATTCATTTGAGTGTTCTGAACGCATTGGTGTAGTTTTTTTAAATTTGTTTAAGTGTTTTGGAAGTTATTAAATTTTTTCGAAAAAAGTGATGGTGGGGCGAAACCACCAACAATGGCTTTTAAATAGGTCAAAATTAAAAAAATAAAAAAATTTCTATTTTTTATTAAAAATTAATTCAGTGAAGATTAAAAAAAAACTTTCTATTTTATTAAAGATTAAGTCCGTGAAAATAAAAAATAAAAAAAATGATTTTATTACCGCCTTATAAGAACAACTGACTACGGTATATTCCACATTTTCTAAATATCTAATTAAAATAAATTTAATTTTGCAAAAAATTTATTTATTTGTATTTATTTATTAGTTTTTTGTTGTTTTTCGATTGTTATTAATTAATTTTTACGTTTTTCATTAAAAAAATTGCAGTTGGTGGTTTCGCCCCACCAGGTGGGGCGAAACCACCAGTTGCAGAGGTCGCGTAAAACGGCCGTATCTCGAAAACTAAAAGAGATAAAGAGTTGAGTATATGGACTAAAATTTAGCTAAGAAATCAATCTTTCAAACCCTTTTTGATTTGGCTCCTTATTGGCTTTAGTTTTCAAGTTATAGTCCTTAAAGTGCAAAATTGGTGGTTTCGCCCCACTCTAATCTACGCACAATTTCGTGATGCAAATGCTGCATGAGGTTTTAGGGACGTGTCATTTTTCTTGTAATAATAGTTGCCGTTAATATGTGAAAATGTCATTTTTTGAGGTAACAGTAAAAAATTTTTTCTCATTTTTTAGGGTTTTTATCGTTAAAATTAAAGTCCAAATATCACACAGCAATTTTTCTTTTAGCTCATGGTGTACTGAGTTTAGTAGAAAAAGAGTTTAATGAAAAACGTTAAGAAGAAAAAATATATTGCAGTTTAATTATTAGATGACGGTGTGGGGCTGAATCGGACATCGTGATTAAAAACAACCAAATCTTTGAATACTTTCATTTATTTTATATTAATTAACTATTTTATATTATATTCTTTGCATAGAACCACTTTAAAACTAAATAAATAAAGAATTTATTTTAAAACTCGAATTTGCAAGCGAGTTGCTGCAAATAGACAAGTCTGAAAACTGTAATTCATTTTTATTATATTAATTACCGATTTTACATTTTATATTATATTCTTTGTATAGAACTATCCACATTTAAATAAGAGAAGAATTGATTTGACTTTTCTACAAAAAAAACGAAAATTTGTGTCTTATTCTTTAATTAATTAGCCGTGTCTGATTTATCCCCATGGGGTGTCCGGTTTAGCCCTACCAATTTTCGGATTTTTGTTTTTGAGGTAGTCATCTTCGAAGCAACATATCTCCAAAGCTACTGTAGTTTTTCTACATCGAACAAGTGCGATTTGTAGGTAAAGGTACAAGCTTCAAAACGGTATATTACTCTTTAGCAAAAAAAATTTTTTTGTATGATTTTATTGGCCAAAGATCAAATCCGTCCGGTTTAGCCCCGGTCTCCCCTATTTTTAAAGAAAAAGCCCAATGAACACGTTCTATAATTATTCTATAACAAGAAAAGAATATAGGTCTTGAAAATTTGTACCAATAAATAATACACAATCTTATTTTAACAATTATTATAAAGCATATTTTGTTATCAATATAAATAATATTTTATGCGAAAAGTAAATTTATATTTATTTAATAATTCTTTAAATAATTTTATGTGGTTTGGTAAAGTAATAATTAGTTGTAACTGTTTTTATGCAACAAGAAAAATCTCTATTCTAGATCTGTGTTTCGAGACGCCTAATAGATCTTTCATTTCTTACTGGATTTAGAAGCAAGAGATTTTTACTTGTCCAAATGTAAAGAAATTACACGCGCGCCAAGGCGCGCGTAGACAGCTAGTAAAGAATTAATCTCCGAGTGGAAATCGCTCCCACGTGGTATATTCACGGTGAAAAATGAAAATTCAGATTTCGGACTGAATATAAAACAATTTAAATGATTTGTATTATCGCAGGAAGAAATATTAAAATTTGATTCTCTATCCCAAAAAGTTTAGTAATGATTTTCAATTAAGATCAATGCTAAATATTTTAATAAACGCTAATAGTCTTCTTTCAACAAGTGCAATCAGATTCCTTAATTAATTCAAAGATGAAAAGAATTAGGTACAATTATTATTATTTGCATTTATTTTAATTCAGTTACCCAATTGTTACAAATTAATTAATTATTAATTATTATTAGTAATTTTTTGGTTGTTTGACCGTATGATATATTTTGTTTAATAATGATAAGGCCTAAATACGGTTTTGTTTAGATGATGTTTATTTACAATCCCTACTAGTTTCAAACCATATATGGTTCCTCATGAGGGGATTATTAATTTTTATAAATACATCATTTGAAAATAAGACAAACACAAAAGATTTCAAAAAGGACTAAAATTATAACAAGATCTGAAAAAGAAAATAAAATTGTTTTAAATGTAATTATAATGTGTATTTTTTTAAGGTTATATTTCAATTTGTGAAAGAAAGAAAATAAAAAATTTTTCTCTCACCCTTTAGAAAAAACGTAAGCACATAACAAAAAAATTTTTTCAAAAAAATCTTTTTGTTTTTTTCCATATTTGTATTTTTTAAATTTAGTTTGTTTTAAAGATTTTGAAGAAGCACATTTTTTTATAGAAATGTGCTTCTGTGATTAGAGAGTTTTGACAGAGAGGTTGGGTTCGAAAGGTTGGGTAATGTGGTGCAGGTATAGCTGGTAAGGTAGAGTTCTATGTTATTAGATTTTTTAAAATTATGTTTTAAAAGAAGTAATTAATTTATAATATACTTTATCTAAATTATCTATATCTGTTCTATAATTAATACTATTAGTATTGTTTTTTATATAGAACATTTCTAAATTTTTTCTTTTCCAATCATTGGTTTCAATATGTAAAATATTTATATTATCAAAATCAAAAGAGTGATTATTATCAACGATGTGATTAGTTAAAGCATTAACATTTTGATTGTTAGTGACATAGCGTTTATGTTCTTTTATTCTAGTTTTAAGATATCTTAAAGTTTCTCCTATATAACAACTGTTGCAATTTTTGCATTGAATTTTATATACACATCCAACTTTCTGAAATTTCTCTGTAGAATCTTTAAAATTAGGAAAGATAGTATTTTTTAAATTATTAGAACTAGTAAAAACTAATTGAACGTTATGTTGTTTGAAAATATTAAATAGAATTTCATCAAAATTTTGAATATATGGAATGCTTATGATCTTTTTAGTCGGAAGATTGTTGTTGTTTATTTTTCTCTTATGTGAGTTATTAGTTATTATTTAGGCCTTATCATTATTAAACAAAATATATCATACGGTCAAACAACCAAAAAATTACTATTATACACTGGCCTTAAAACCAATAAGATTCTACATTAATTAACATGAATAAAGAATTTTACGAACAAATTCTCCATCAATTTGGACGGGACACTTTACAGGAGATAAAAAATTGGATTAAACTAAACTACAAAATCACCCGAAGGAAGAACCAAATGAAATTTCTCTATGTATGTAAAAATTTAAATATCTTGCCAGATCACATTATTAATAACACTTTTATGCATTTTCGTTTTTTCTCGAAATCATGCTGCGACGATTTAGAAAAAAGTACCAATTTTTTTGGAAGGAAAATTTTAAAACTAGAAATTTCTGACATATCAAGTGAAATAAAATATTTATATAAAAATCTACATTTTTTTAATATTAAAATCTTACGATTAACTAACAATGAAATTTTTACAGAATTAAAAAAACAAGTTCATTTAAATCTCAATAAGTATCAATTAAAACTAAAAAATTCCTCAAAACTTAAAATCGAAAAAATTAAAAGTCAGCAAATTATTAAAATAAAAACTAACGAAAATTGGATTGAAAATTTAACCTCATTAAATATTCCTAAAAATGTCTCTAATATTTTAGCTTTGGGAGGTAGCTTTGGATTTCCATATTCTTCAAAGCAAATACCAATTCCTAATATAATTTCAAATATAGAATACGGCATAAAAGATATTCCCTCTGATACTAAAAATAACATTAGAGGAAATGTATCTTATTGGTTACAAAATTTAATATATAATAAATCTTATCTTAATTGTACACAAAAAAATTTAATTAATAATATTAATGAAACAAAAAAATTTTTAAAATCTAATAAAGATATTATTGTAACCACTGCCGATAAATGTAATAAAACTGTCATTATAACAAAAAATAATTATATTGCAAAAACACTTAATCTTTTAAATGATACTAATACTTACAAAAAATTGAATTCTGATCCTACAATCTCCATTCAAAATTGTTTACGAAATCTTCTAAAATCCTTTTTAAATAAAAAATATTTTGAAAAAAACACATATATAAGTTTCTTAATTGCACAAATGGTGTTGCTCCAAAATTTTATGGACTACCAAAGCTACATAAAAGTAATATTCCTATGAGACCAATTGCATCTTTTATAGGCAATCCAATATATAATTTATCAAAACTTTTATCAAATATTTTAAAGAAATCCCTAAATACTGACAATAATCATTATATTAAAGACAGCTGGGATTTTAAAATTAAAATTAATAATATTTTTATTCCACCAAATTTTACTATCTTTTCACTTGATGTTGTTTCCATGTATACAAACACATCTTGGACACTTATTAATGACACTATCAAAAGCAAATGGTCAGAAGCTGAAAAACATACAAACCTCTCGCAGGATGATTTTCTTGAAGCTTTAAATTTATGCTTAAACTCTGCATACTCTCAATTTCAAGGAGAATTTTATAAACAAATATTTGGCCTACCAATGGGTTCCCCAATATCCTCAAGTGCAGCTAATATTGTCATGGAGGGTATTGAGGATAAAATTTTAAGCAAAATTAAATATAAAATTATTTTTTACTTTCGATATATTGATGACATATTAATTTGTGCACCTTCAAATAAGGTGGATGATATATTGTATAGATTCAATTCTATCGATAAACATTTAAAATTTACTTTAGAATTATCTAATAATAATAAAATCAATTTTTTAGATCTTTCCTTCTCAATTGACAGTAATAACTTTGTTATAACAAATTGGTTTCGTAAATCTATTTGGACTGGCAGATATATGAATTTCTATTCGCATCATCCTTTAAGTTATAAAATTGGCATTATATACACTCTAGTTGATAGGGCTATAAAATTGTCAGATCAACAATTCCATCTTGAAAATCTTGATATTGTTAAAAGAACTTTACTACTTAACGGATATCCAATTGATTTGTTAAATAGAAAGATTTCACAAAGGTATAATGCTCTTACTAATAACTCACATAAGAGAAAAATAAACAACAACAATCTTCCGACTAAAAAGATCATAAGCATTCCATATATTCAAAATTTTGATGAAATTCTATTTAATATTTTCAAACAACATAACGTTCAATTAGTTTTTACTAGTTCTAATAATTTAAAAAATACTATCTTTCCTAATTTTAAAGATTCTACAGAGAAATTTCAGAAAGTTGGATGTGTATATAAAATTCAATGCAAAAATTGCAACAGTTGTTATATAGGAGAAACTTTAAGATATCTTAAAACTAGAATAAAAGAACATAAACGTTATGTCACTAACAATCAAAATGTTAATGCTTTAACTAATCACATCGTTGATAATAATCACTCTTTTGATTTTGATAATATAAATATTTTACATATTGAAACCAATGATTGGAAAAGAAAAAATTTAGAAATGTTCTATATAAAAAACAATACTAATAGTATTAATTATAGAACAGATATAGATAATTTAGATAAAGTATATTATAATTTAATTACTTCTTTTAAAACATAATTTTAAAAAATCTAATAACATAGAACTCTACTTTACCAGCTATACCTGCACCACATTACCCAACCTTTCGAACCCAACCTCTCTGTCAAAACTCTCTAATCACAGAAGCACATTTCTATAAAAAAATGTGCTTCTTCAAAATCTTTAAAACAGACTAAATTAAAAAAATACAAATATGGAAAAAAACAAAAAGATTTTTTTGAAAAAATTTTTTTGTTATGTGCTTACGTTTTTTCTAAAGGGTGAGAGAAAAATTTTTTATTTTCTTTCTTTCACAAATTGAAATATAACCTTAAAAAAATACACATTATAATTACATTTAAAACAATTTTATTTTCTTTTTCAGATCTTGTTATAATTTTAGTCCTTTTTGAAATCTTTTGTGTTTGTCTTATTTTCAAATGATGTATTTATAAAAATTAATCATCCCCTGATGAGGAACCATATATGGTTCGAAACTAGTAGGGATTGTAAATAAACATCATCTAAACAAAACCGTATTTAGGCATTATCATTATTAAACAAAATTAATTATTATTATTATTATTAATTATTGTTAATTAATTAATTAATTATTAATTAATTATTAATTAATTAATTAATTAAATTAATTAATTGTTTCAATTAATACGGCACGACGCATACTACAAACACATCAAAACTTCCGTGTATATAAAAAACGAAGAAACTGAACAAACCGGTTGCAGGCGCTCCACAGAGTTTCTTCTTCTTTCCTTTTTAGTGGCCTATTGCAGAGCATACATCCATTCAAGTAAGGTTCAATTATTAACTTTTTATAAAGGTGTTTAACACACTGTTTGAGCAAAAATTGTAGCAGAGAAACTCATAAAGCAAAATCATAAAACAAACCTCAAAATTAGGCAAAAAAACAAAATTCAAATTCAAAATAGCAAAAAGTATACTCAATCTCCATTAGAGCGCTATCGCAGGCCTAGGCTACTAAGTTCACCCGGGGGATGATTGGCGAAATGGAAGAAATGAAATATAGGGGGGGACCGGGGCGTAATGGATCACTTCAATTTATTCAAAAGTGGTAAATCAGAGTAATTTGGGTTTTTGATCAAAACAATGTACTTAGCATACTGTAAGTTTGTACCAAACTTCAATGTTATTCATTTATTGTTGTTAAAAATATGGTAGAAAAAGTGATTTTCACCCTTGGAAGTAAATTTTTGAAATATTTGTTTTTTTGTTGTATCTTTTTCAAAATTACTTTTTCATTACGCCGGGGCGTAATGGCTCGCTTATGTTATTAAGAAAAACCTAATATATTTAAAATATTAATAAAATAATCCTGTCAAGTTAAATTTCTTGTACACGGAGAGAAATTTCGTTTTAATATTTCGTATTATTATATTAGTATTTAGTAAAACCGATTGCAATTTGGGGAAATCGTGCACTTTTATGAATTATTATTACCATTTTTAAGAAAATTTATAATCAAATTATTACTTTGTATTATTCTGAAGTAACAGAAATTAGAATAGTTCTAAAAATTAATTATAAAAAAGTTAAAACTTATAGAATTATTTTTTGTAGAATGAAATTGCGTAGAATTTTTAAAAAATCTATTTATTAAAATGCATTTATTTTTGTAGAATTATCTGGTGTTGAATTTAACTGCGTAGAGTTAACAACTTATAAAGAATAATGACAAATATATTTTATCATGCGTAGAATTAAACTTTGTAGAATTTATTGGTGTAGTATTTAATCGTGAAGAATTTTTAAAAAATAATTAAATTATATTTTATTTAATTAGAATGCGTAGAGTTTCATTATGTAGAATTGATTTGCGTAGAATTATTATAACTTGTCTAAATATAAAGTGAGAGTCTTCTCGTGTAGAGTTTACTGTGTTGAATTTTCATTTGTTGAATTTAATTGCGTAGAATCGCTACCGCCCTGAATTATACTAAATACTATCGAAGTATTGCATAAATTGTAAATTTAATAACGAATTAAATTAGTGGAAACGTCTATTTATTAGTAAAATCTGCTAATTCAAAAGCAAAAAGTCACTTGCCAATTCAAATTAGTAAATATTTTTACTAATTAATTTAGAGCGTTTTCAATTATTATTTAAAATTTTAACTAAAATATTCATATTTAAATAAATTTTTATTAGAAAATTCTACGAAAATTCAATTATTTAAATACAAAAATAAATAATTTATTGAATAGTTGAATGTTTCTTAAAGTTGTTGAACTTTTAAAGAATTATTTTGACGAATTTTAATAAAATTTTTAAGAATAATTTCATTTTTAGAGAAATTTTGATGAAAATTATATAAAAAATAATTGAATCTTTGTAAAAAATTATTGAATTCTTATTAAATTTTTATTATTTACACTACCGTCCGAAATTGTGCGAACGCTAACATTTCTAGCTATTAAAAAACACACCCGCACAGAAACAGTGATAACTCGGTTAAAAATGACGCTAGATGGTTTTTTTAAATTGCATTGGAAAGCTTATTAAATTTCCAATGAAATGTCGCTATTTTAAGTTGTATTGCATAAATAGGAAGCGAGATATCATGTTATGAAGACAAAAAAATAATTCTATTTTTTTCGGAATTTCTTACTCTGACTTTGACTCCTGGCACAGCTTAGCAAAGTTTATGAAAAAAATTGTTACTTTTACAGACTATTCCTTGTAACCTAAGCTTTAAATAGAGACCAAGAACAGCGAAAAATATTTACGGGTTCCTGAGATATTACAAAAAGAGTCGGACCGTGCCAAGCAGAATTTTCAATCATCGATTTCTCTAATTCGCTGTTGAGTCAATTACTTGTCTGTGAAAAAAGTGTCGAAAATTAATTTTACCAACTACATTCTTACTGGGATCCACTTTTTAATTTAATTTATTATATATCGATATTTAAAAAGTGGATCCCAGTAAGAATGTACTTGGTAAAATTAATTTTCGACACTTTTTTCACAGACAAGTAATTGACTCAACGGCGAATTAGAGAAATCGATGATTGAAAATTCTGCTTGGCACGATCCGACTCTTTTTGTAATATCTCGGGAACCCGTAAATATTTTTTGCTGTTCTTGGTCTCTATTTAAAGCTTAGGTTACAAGGAATAGTCTGTAAAAGTAACAATTTTTTTCATAAACTTTGCTAAGCTGTGCCAGGAGTCAAAGTCAGAGTAAGAAATTCCGAAAAAAATAGAATTATTTTTATGTCTTCATAACATGATATCTCGCTTCCTATTTATGCAATACAACTTAAAATAGTGACATTTCATTGGAAATTTAATAAGCTTTCCAATGCAATTTAAAAAAACCATCTAGCGTCATTTTTAACCGAGTTATCACTGTTTCTGTGCGGGTGTGTTTTTTAATAGCTAGAGATGTTAGCGTTCGCACAATTTCGGACGGTAGTGTATGAAAACAATTAAATATTTGCGTAGAATTGTTAAAAAAAATTTGTTAATCATTGAATTCTTTGGGAAATTTTATTAAAGTACTGGATATTAAAAATTCTTTATTTCAGAACAGTTTTTGAAAATAATTGAATTCTGGAGAAAAATGTTATTATTTATAATAATAAATGAAATTTTGATGGGAAGTTTTTTAATTTTTTGACTGTATAACTCAATTTCTACGAAGGAATCTATCTATTACTTTGAAAAATAATATTAAATTCTTAAGACGAATTTTAATAATATATTTCTTTTTAAATAATTGGAATTTTTTGTGAAATTTTATTGAAATAGTAGATATTGAAAATAATTGAATTTTGATAAATTATTGAAATTAATTAAATTTCTACGAAAGATTTTTTTAAAAATTCTGTCAAAAATAATTGAAATTCTGTGTTGAGTTTTATTATTTATAAAAATGGTTTTACTACCTTGAAAATAATTTAATTTTTGCAATCATTTGTAACTTCTTCAAAATTCAATTTCTTTTAGAGTTTTTAACTAAACTAGTTCATTCAAAGATATTAAAAAATGATTTAAGAAATGCTGCATTTTGTATAAAATGCATAAAAATTCTTATGCTAATAAATTAAATGATGAGTTTTTTCAAATAACTTAAAATTGGATATAACTTTAATAGAAATCAGTTTCCAGAAACAAACAATTTTAAAAACAGTATTGTGAGAAACATTTCTCAATAAGATTTTGACCCAGCATACAAAATTATTTATTTATAACTTAAAATAAATTAAGAACTTTATTTAACAAAATATTGAGAAAATATTACTTTCTCGCAAGTTCAGAAAATTTCTCGAGTTTAGTATATAAGGAAGTTGAGAACTGTATCTCCCAATGTACAGCGTGCGTGCGACATTGCGTTTATTTGTGTCGGTTAAGTTTATATGTATGCGTTTTTAGGTTTTAACATATATCTCCGAAATTGTATATAGTTTGTGTTTACATGTATATAGTATAATGCTTGCGTTGACTCATTTGTGTGTATGTGTGTGTGAAATACTCTCCAAACGCTAATTATATCCTTTTCCTTCTTACGTCTTTTTATTTTCTATCCTTTTCGACTCACTCATAATTTTTAATATTGGCTATATTAAAGGTATATTTTAATAATTTTTCTAAAATATATTAAGAGCTGCCTACTAATATGGACAATATTAATTTTTAATATAAAACACGATTTCCCTAAATTGAAAAAAATATATTAAATTCTATTACCAATTTTAACAAATATTAATACAAAATCTCTCTCCGTGTAATTTATATATTATTAAGTACGTATGAGTAAATTTAGTCAGTATGTAATAACAATAACTGAATATTATGTTACATTTAAAAAACATCATTTAGTTTCGTTTTGTCGATTTTACTAAACAGTGTTGTCGAAGACACTGAATGCTTAGTTAAAGTCACAGAACATTGTGCAGTACACTGTTTTTCCCAAATGGCGGAATTGTGAAAAGTGCTTATTTTGAGGTTGGAAATTGAACAAAACGCTTTTAAAGATAATAACGACAAGACGCAAACTCTTGACTCTCCGTGATTTATCGTCCCGTGGCGGTCCCGGGCGCAGAATAGGCCCCGTGCGATCGGCTGCGTGTCGTAAGAGGCGACTAAATGAGATTTGGAGTAGTGCCACTCCTTGCGGTTAGTACTCGGTTCGTCTCAGGCTTTCTTACAGAGCAGTGGCATACGATGATGATGGTCAGTGCCATGAAGTATAGACTTAAGGAGACCAATCTTATATGCACGTACTTCAATGAAAGGCGCAGAATTTTGTCGGAAGTACATCAGTGGTACGTGTACATCCTGTAGATGGCAAACCATCACATAGATAGCCGCTTGATTAGGTCTCAACCCTCCTAACCTTATTTTTTCTTTATTTTAAAATTTAAAATTATTTCAAATAATAAATAATATAAAATTAAGACAATGAAATATAATGTTCTATTTATGTTATTAAAAGTTCAATTTTTTTATTATGAACTTCAATTTTTTATAGATAATCACATTTAATGTCCAACTTTTTAATTTAAATTATTAAAGAAACTCCATTATTTTTGGAAATATCAAAGAAATTCTTTAAAACAATTCAATTATGTTAAAAAAAATGCTATAATGTGTTACCCGCCATTTACTTAACATGGCGCGTAACACATTATAGCATCCAGCCTCTCAATTATATTTTCATAAATAATAATATTCTTCAGAAGAATTCAATCATTATTTCCAACAAAGAAAATTTTCAAAAGAATTTAATTACTTATAAAAGCTATAATAAAATTGATTTAACGAGTGTAATGTTCTATCAATTATTTTAATAAAGTTTTAATAGGTACGTGACCAATGAATAACATGACCTTTATCGTAAAATTACTAATTAAAATTACACAGGCACACAAAAAAGTTGTCTATTCATTGAACCAGACATATATAACTTATAGTAATTTTGCCCGCTGAAAACGAATCTGAAGTCAGAATTGCTCCATCACCCTCAGTTTTTTTAAATCGACAAAACTACCCTTAAATTCAAATTTTAAAGTAAAAAAAATTGAATAACAGATTTCTTTCTAAAACAAAACAATAAATTTATCTACTTTTGCTACAACAACTTAGAAACAATGTCAACATTGCTTAAACACCCTTTGTTTTTTATTAAATCGAAAAAACTACCTCTAAAATGTAAAAATTCAAAATTATAATATAAAAACCCACATTGGTTTTCAAAACAACAAAATAAATTTATGTACTTCTCTTTCAAAATTTCAAAAGCAATATCAAATTAGTTTATCACCCCCTGTGTTTTTAAATTAAAAAAACCACCCCTAATATGTAAAAATTCAAAATGTATAATAAAAGAAATTAAAAACCACATTGTTTTTTAAAATAGAAAAATAAATTTATGTACTTCTCTTTCGACAACTCAAAAGCAATGTCAAAATTACTCCATCCCTCTCTGTTTTTTTTATTTGAAAAACCTACCCTTAAATTCACAAAATAAAACTTTAAAGTAAAAAAATTAAAAACCACATTGTTTTTCAAAATAGAACAATAAATTTATGTACTTTTTTAACAACTCAAAAGCATTATTAAAATTGCTCTATCACCCTTTGTTTTTTCAAATTGAAAAACCAACCCTTAAATTCACAAAATGAAAGTTTAAAGTAAAAAAATTAAAAACCACATTGTTTTTCAAAATAGAACAATAAATTTATCTACTTTTGCTACACCAACTCAGAAACAATGTCAACATTGCTTAAACACCCTTCGTTTTTTCAAATTGAAATAACTACCCCTAATATGTACACTGAAAGAAAATGTATATTAAATTTTGTAAAATTATTTTACATTTTGGGGAAAAAGTGCAACAAACCAAAATTTTCATGTAAAGAATATTTAACTTTAAAAAAATATATGTAGAATTTATTAAAGTTATACACTACCGGCAGAAATTGTCGGTATGAACGACGAGCAAGCTACGAAAAGTTGCTGCCGAAATTAAATTAACATATTTTATTATTGAGAAATGATAGGAACTTGGTTCTTGGATCGTTTCAAAGCCAATTAAATTCTAAGTCGTTATATATATAAATGAAAATTATTTGATATTTTTGAGAGATTTGATCACCTAAAAGATTTTGAAAAAAAATTGATTAATTTTTCTATTTTTGTGCACCATGTTTGAGTGGTTGCACATTTTAGAAAAATTTAGAGAAAAATTTTAAACTCTAGCAACATAATCTTTAAAGTCTCAGCTTTTATTTGAGCCTTGAAAATTGAAAATCCGTTCAGTAGTTTTTGAAATATCTAAAAAAATGTCCAAGAATGTTGTTTTATAATTTAGGCGGTGATACACACTTATTGCACTCTCGCTGCTCACCTGGTTCGTTGCGGCAGGGCCGAATAAGCGGCAAATAGAGTGGGGGTCATATTTGGAGCCGTTTTTAAGTTTTTTGTAATTTTAAATTTAATATTCATTGAAAATTTAATAATTGTTAAAGGTAATTATTATGTATATATAAATATATATATATATATATATATATATATATATATGTATATATATATATATATATATAACTAGCTGTCGTACCCGTCTTCGACGGGTTTTAGTTTCTACAGATACATTTAATAGTGTATCTACCAGCCTCGAAAAATAGGAAATAGTGGGAAATTTAATTTGACTGGAGAAATTATGATTAGCAACCATTAACTATTTCATTATAAAAATATTACCATTTTAAAACTGTGATTAAACTTTTATCATCAAATAATTAATTTTTTATTTATTAAAATGCAGAAAACAATGTTTGTCAATTATTTGTAGAAATTTAATTATAGTATTATAAGTTAATCCTAAATTTCGACCAGTTTTTGTAGTTATAGTAAAGTCAAATTCGAACTAATTGTATCATAATTGCTTAAATGTAGATCCCCTGTTAAAAGTATTTGTAAAAACAAAAACCCGTCGAAGAGTATTTTCATAAAATATGTGAATTTTTGTAGCCATTTGTAGTTTTATTTATCGTTTATTCTTATCAAAAAAATGTATATTTGATGAGAAAATATACACCTGGAAAAATTTGGACAAAGATGGGAAAAGCCGGATAGTTTGTTACACAAAAATAATAATAGACACTCTGTTTAACTTTTGCCTTTGCAATGCTCTAAACATCCATAATAGTTAAACCTAGAATTAAAATAACAAAACTTTTTACTGTCTAAGTTTTTCCCCAGTAGCATAATGCAAGTATCGTTTCACAGGTATTCTTGAATTTATGTAGTATGAATTTTATCATAAAAAATCTCCATTTTCAATCTCCTTTAAAAATAATTTTAAAGCTATGAATTAATATTTTTTTACATTGTTTACCATTCATCGTTTACCATTTTTAATATTTTCGAAGTTTTGTAATTGAAAATTGTTTGATTAATTGGATAAACAAATTATTCTAAATTCCATTATTTTGACGTCAAAAGTTTAAAAGATATATATTAAAAAACAAAAAAATTAAAAATTTTCCATTTTTTAAATGATTAGAAAAAATTGAATACCTCCCGTTCTAATTAATATGTTTAAAATCTGTAAATTTATTGTTTATATATATATCTCTCACAAAAAACAAAACTGATTATTTTACTGCAATCTATCAAAATGTAAAAATTTTTTGCCAAAAATAATGTCCTACAACCAAGATGTAATATAAAAATGTTTTCAAAAAATTTAAAAAATCGAAATTTTTCAAATTTTATATTTTTTAATGAATTGCTTTTAAATGATCTATAATTCATTGTTACATGTTATTTGGTCAAATTTTGGCATAATTTTTCCAAAAATTGTCTCTTATAAAAAAAATAATTTTTTTTAAATTTTCCGAAAACATTATTATACTTACATCTGAAATATGGAATAGTATTTTTTGCTAAATTATGCTAAAAAGTGACTAATTAACATGTTATACTCAATTATAGATCGTTTAAAAGCAATACATTAAAAAATCTAAAATTTTTAAAATTTCGATTTTTTGAAAACATTTTTATCTTTACATTTTAGTTACAGGACCCAATTTTTGAAAAAATTATACTAAAATTTGACCAATTAACATGTAACAATCAATTATAGATTATTTAAACGCAATTCATTACAAAATATAAAATTGGGATATTTGCGATTTTTTTAATTTTTTGAAAATCATGTTTATATTTACATCTTAGTTATAGGACATTTTATTGGCAAAACTATTCTAAAATATGACTCAATAACATGTTAAGGTCATGTTATTCAGTGGTCACGTGTCCCATATTCTTTACTATGGAAAAACGTCACACTGAATAACATGACCTTAAACTCAATTATAGAATATTTGAAAGCATTTTTTAAAAAAATGTAAAATTTGAAAATTTTTGATTTTTGAATTTTTCGAAAAAATTGACTATCTCCGGTTCTAATTAATATTTTTCAAATCTGTAAATTTATAAACCTTCCTTGGCCCAAGGTCTAACATTCTGACAAATTTGGTTTCAAATGGTTTAGCCGTTTTTAAGTGATTCGCGAACAAAGATTCTGTGACATACCGACACACATACATACATACATACATACACGAAATTTTTTATTGGTATATTTGGAATCCTTGATGCCTAAAACGAATAATTATGTGCGAAATTTAAAGTTCTGAGCAATGTACAGACAAAAGTCTGATTTTATATATATAGATTAAGTTATCATTTTACAAACTTTCATGATCAAATAGTCGTTTATTTTTGGAAAATAGTTAGAAAAGTGAAAATTTGTACGTAGAAATAAACGACTATTTGATCATGAAAGTTTGTAAAATGATAACTTAATTATATATATATATATATATATATATATATAATAATTACCTTTAACAATTATTAAATTTTCAATGAATATTAAATCTAAAATTACAAAAAACTTAAAAAGAGCTCCAAATATGACCCCCACACTATATGCCGCTTATTCGGCCCTGCCGCAACGAACCAGGTGAGCAGCGAGAGTGCAATAAGTGTGTATCACCGCCTAAATTATAAAACAACATGCTTGGACATTTTCTTAGATATTTCAAAAACTACTGAACGGATTTTCAATTTTCAAGGCTCAAATAAAAGCTGAGACTTTAAAGATTATATTTCTAGAGTTTAAAAATTTTCTCTAAATTTTTCTAGAATGTGCAGTCACTCAAACATGGTGCACAAAAATAGAAAAATTAATCAATTTTTTTCAAAATCTTTTAGGTGATCAAATCTCTCAAAAATATCAAATAATTTTCATTTATATATATAACGACTTAGAATTTAATTGGCTTTGAAACGATCCAAGAACCAAGTTCCTATCATTTCTCAATAACAAAATATGTTAATTTAATTTCGGCAGCAACTTTTCGTAGCTTGCTCGTCGTTCATACCGACAATTTCTGCCGGTAGTGTATTAAAACATTTAAAATTGAATTTAAATTCTTCATATTTGATATAATTATACTAAATTCGATATAATCTTTTTTAAAGTGTAATGATCTTAATTTTTATTGCCAAAGGATTTGCTCGCCGGATGGAGTCCGGGTTTAAATACAAATTATCTTTTATCAAATAAATTAATAAAATGGCGTAAAGCGTCATTACAAAATTTATTCAAGCTAGTTAGTCAATTTAGTGATATCGTTAGGCAGGGTACAGTCAGACACAAAGCAGAATTTTAAACCTTCGTAAGAAAATATATTTAAAATAATAAAGAAATCATACATAATTAATAATTAGCGAAGGTAAATTTAAAATGAACCAAAAGAAATATAACAATAAATAAGAAAATAAATGATTAAAATAAATGACCGACGCTCATTATACGCAAGGGTAGGCTCTAGAAACTACCCCTAAATACCGGTTCGGACGATAACTAGGGGTCGTGCACGCTAGGTCGATTTAGCAAAATCGAAAAGACTAGATACCGCGATTCTCAAGGTATTCATACTTGACACGATAATTAGTTGCGTAAAAGAGAGAGATAAGGGTAGAAATACAAGCTTCATCTTCCCCCAAGCTGTACCTTGGGTCGAAGAATCTACCTGGTGCATCAACTCTGTGAAGGGCGAGATGTACCTCTTCTTCACAGGGTTGGTTCACATTCTCATGTAGGAAATGACAGGTGAAAAGAGATAGAGAAAGAGTGAGAGACACAAAGAGGCGAAGGGTGTTACTACTGCCCAGTTGTACCTGAGTCTTGAGTACAACTCCTTCTAGGAAGTACAAGCAAGCAGCCCCAGTTGTACCTGAGATACCGCCGGCCTGCACCAGGTAAGAAAGGAAGATCTCATTCCTTGGGAGAGTCGTACCTCAACCTCGGCGTTAGATCGAAAGGTAAAAGGAGAAAGAAAAGAGAGAGCTGCTGTTGATCTGCCTAGGAGCAAGCCCCGACTCTGGTCAACGGCAAACTGAGGAAATTGTACGAGCAACCAAGTATTATACATCGCTGGGCCCACAAGAGGTGTAGCGTGAGGTGAGAGAAACCTACGTGATGCGCGGCAATGGGTGCGCCATTGGTACTCTCTACCTCTCCGCCGAGCAGTGACCTCAGTAATATATATAGATATACTACGCGTACAAAAATGAATGAATTTTACTCTTGTAGAAACTTTGAAATTCAAATGTTAAAAATAATGCGATATCATTACAAAAGTTTAATATTTTTATATCAAAATTTCGGTTTGTTACACTTTTTCCCCAAATTGTAAAATACTTTTACAAAATTTAATATACATTTTCTTTCAGTGTACATATTAGGGGTAGTTATTTCAATTTATAAAAACAAAGAGTGTTTAAGCAATGTTGACATTGTTTCTGAGTTGGTGTAGCAAAAGTAGATAAATTTATTGTTTTGTTTTAGAGATAAATTTGTTATTTAATTTTTTTTACTTTAAAATTTGAATTTAAGGGTAGTTTTGTCGATTTAAAAAAACTGAGGGTGATGGAGCAATTCTGACTTCAGATTCGTTTTCAGCGGGCAAAATTACTATAAGATATGTATGTCTGGTTCAATGAACAGACAACTTTTTTTTGTGTGCCTGTGTTATTAACATAACCTCAAACTAGAAAGTGATTTAGCAATTTTTATAATTAATAGCTTATTCTGTTTTTTGAAACATTCTCTACTATTACATTTGTTAAATTTTGTTTCAAATATTTTGTTCAAAAGTTAATAAACAAATAAAATTTAAAAAATGTTTGATACATTTGGAACTAAATTCAATGAGTGTAAATGTTGAGAATATTTCAAAGAGCAGAATGAGCTATTATATATCAAAATTAATTGAAAATTTGAATTGATTACTGACCCTTAAGGGGGTCAACTTACCGACAATGCAGATCTAAAATGTTTAAAAATCTGCAACGACCGTTTTTTGGAAAATATAAGATAATTATTATGACATTATAAAGGGTCTAGGGGGGTAAGTATTTTAAAGTTGCCCCCGCACCTAATTGGCTCATATTTGCACCATGTTTTGATATCCATATAAGAATAAAATTCTGAAATTTTCAAGTCTCCCTGTGGCTCATATTTTCACCATGTTTTGATATCCATATAAGAATAAAATTCTGAAATTTTCAAGTCCCCATGTGCTTTTTCTAAGAGTTATGGAGGCGGAAAGAAAAATCAAAAAATTCATTTTTCTCAGAAACTTTTTGACCGCTTTAATTGAAATTTGGATATGTTATTTATCACGTTAATATAAATTTCAAAAAAAAATTCGAAATTTTTTTTAATAATACCCAAAAAAAATTAATTTTGAAATTTTCAAAAAAAAATTTTTTGGGTTTTTTGCGGGGTACACCTCAAATTTTTTTGTAATTTATACCCTCAAATGTCTTCTTGAACACAAATTTTTTTAAAAAATTTTTTTGCAGAGGTACTAAGGGTTGAAAATATTAAAAGTTTACAAAAAGTACCCATTTGTTAAAAGTATTTTTTAAAAAAAATTTCAAATTTTCGTTTAATGAATTTGTATTACCGTGATTTATAACATATTCATTTATTCAAATCGGTCAAGAATTTTTGAGAAAAATTATTGGTTTTTGAGGAAATGGGTACTTTTTGGAAACTTAATATTTGCACCCCTTAGTACCCCGAAAAAAACTCTCAAAAAAAATTTTTGAAAATTAAATTAAAGTTAAAGAAAAATTATTATCAGTAAATAAACTATCATGTGCCACCGAACAGCTGTCACTTTCACACTTTACGAAAAAAATTTTTTTCATTGATTTCTGAATAGCAAATGAGTCTTATCATTTGTATTTTCCTACAAAATTAAATTTTCCAAATAGAAAAATGATTTGGTTTTGTTGTTTTCGAGAAAAGGTCGTTGCAGCTTGATCTGTATTCAAAGGCCTGTTCCAGAAAAACTGTTCATATTTAACTTTCTAAAAATATAGTTTTCTAAATAATTACAAGAAACAAAATACTCATCCTGTGTATTTATGTTAAAAATGAATTACCGAAATTTATAATGTCATAATATCTTATATTTTCCAAGAAACGGTTATAGCCTACAACGCTTGAGGCTAAGGGCGCTATGAACGGACCGAAGCTCCGGCAACGGACCTAGTAACTAGCGCTTCGACATGTGAGTTTTAGTGCCAACTTAGGTGGTTACCTGCAGAGTAAACAGGGATTAGAAGGGTCCCGCCCTCCACAGAAGGGCCGCAAACGTTTTTACTCATTTTTGCGGAGATCGGCAGATGGTCACTTGTTGGCCATCGACGTTGGAGAGCGCAATGTCTCCCCGTTACGCTCGTAGGCGAGCCGTGTGGAGAAATACGCGTATGCGGAGGTGCTGCACGTATACTCTACCTAGGCGATGTCCGCGATTTATCCTCCTGTGGGGGTCCCGGGCGCAGAATGGGCCCCCTGCGATCGGCTGCATGTCTTAAGAGGCGACTAAATGAGACTCGGAGTGGTGCCACTGCTTGCGGTTAGTACTCGGTACTCTTAATATTTTTAATGTGTTTTTTCACGTTTTCGACCTAATGTCCTAATTCCAATCGTTAGTTTGCGTCAGTGTTTATCATATTCGGTCCAAGTGACCGAAATGACATACTTTTCGGGAAGGTAGTACAAAAACAATTTCTTTATTATGAACTATTAAGAAAAAACAATAAAGTATAGATATATTTGCAATATATTAAATTATTATTATTAATTAGATACAATGTGCGACATTAATTCGAGGTCACGGTATATACAATTTTCAATTTATTTTATTTCTTTCATCACGTTTAAGACGTTTCTTCACTTTCACATTTTTTTATTGAATTTCTAACGCACGATGTTTTAATTTTCAAGAATATTTTTAAACTGCTTTTTCAAACAAGAAAACTAGTAATTAACAATACAACTATATTTTCAAAACATTTTTTGTTTGTCTTAAAATTCGTTTTCTGTAATTTATTACAATATTTAAAAAGTCATTCACATTTAATTTTTATATAACTATTATATTTGTACAAACTGTATATACTTGCAAACTTTTACGGAGAATATTTTTGCATAAATACAAATTAGGAACAAATTCGTTCAGACTATATTTTTCTGTAAAAAAGTTACAGCTGAATAACACATAATATTGCGTCCATTAAAATGTTTGCCTGGTGGTAATATTACAGTAAAATTATAGTACTATTTGGAATTTATTTAAATCAAATTAATTCATACATTTACAATAAAATTCATTCATTTCGCAGAGTAAACATTTTTTCAAAGTAACAAAGTTACATGGGAACAAGTTCTTTTCTTCTCAATGAATGAGATTTTTAAAATGTTTCATAATTTAATTTTTTTGTAATATAAATCCGAAGAATTAAAATTTTTTGTAATATTCTAAAATTGATTTTTTAATATTGATGTCGTACTGACTTTTAAAAAAAGTCATTCATTCCAATCACACAATTCTAAATAAACATAAAGCCAATATAAACTATTGTTATATTTCCATTTATTTATTACTTTGCTAATATTTGCAATAAATAGTTAATTAACGTATCTAATTATCAAATGTAGAGGCAGTAAATAGTAAAAATAATCGTCAATAATTAATTAGTAATAATAATTATGTAATATTCTCAGGATCGTATTCAAAAATCGGTACTCACATTCATGGACCCGTGTGTTAGTCAGTATATTATTAGCAACATTCTCTCTCTCTCTCTCTCTCTCTCTCTCTCTCTATCTCTCTCTCTCTCTCTCTCTCTCTCCTATCGACAAAAAATTATATCTCAAGTTAGTTTTCAAAAGATTTACATTTTTTAAAAATATTTGAAAAACACAAACATGTATAAATCACAATGTTAAATATAAAATACATTTTATACAAAAAACCATAAGGAACATAATCCTCACTGATATTGTAGATTAACAATATTATAAACATTAAACATTTATCTCTTCATACTGTGGAAATAAATTATAATTGAGGTTCCCGATCAAATAGCTTGACCGACGGTCGAACACAAGCGTAAATGCCAGTCGGGTAGCAGTGAGCTCCTCTGGGCCTGTCAATGCTACCCGACTGTCATTAGCGCGTGTCTCCGAGCGTCGGTCGAGTTATTTGATCGAGACCCTCAAATAATGACAATGGTTACACTTTTTTATAACATTATGAAAACGCACCCAAACCTCGCTATAACGACCTTCTCTATAACGCGGACTCTGTCGTTCGGTGTATAGCGAAAGAAGTTTCCTTCCAGATTACCCCACTATTAACATTATAATTTGCATAAAAAATCACTTTGTAATTGTGATTATATAAATGAATCAGACATCTTCAAAATTTTAGCTTTTATAAATTTTCTGTATGTTAAAATTCAAAATAAGATAGATTACGTTTGTAATTTTGACGTGATGTAAATTATAAACACTAAAAAAATGAATGAACCTTAAAAGTGGGGGTTTTTCATTTCTCCTCTTGCTTTCGTAATAGAATGAAACTTGATACAACACAATTTTGTATTTAATTGAGTTTAACTTTTTTTACAAAAAGATTTTCAATATTATGTATTAAAATATGTGTACACCACTTAACTAGAAATTATTTTTGAAAACAATTTTAAATTTTGCGCCTTTTTATATTTTTTTTTAATTTATGTATTTTTAATATTATTTTTCGCTCAAATTAAATTAATAATATTGTTTTTGTTCATCGAATTTCAGATTTTCTTTTCACTTGTAATTAGTCAATCCGATAACGCACGTACTACAGCGAATGGAAGAACACAAGTGTTAAATTTTGAGTTATATATTAATTAGTCTTGTCAGAATAGTTTTCAAAGTTCAAGAAGCTTTTTATTCTCTAAATTTATTTTTAGAGTTTTATGCAAAATCTTTACCCGCAAATACGAATTTACATGTTTTATGTAAATTTTATATTATTTACAAATTACTATAATTTGCTTTCTTTTCCTCACAAAACAGCAGAGAAGCTATTTTTTATATAAAAGTATTTTTTCATTAAAAATCGTTGCTTTTATCCTAAGTATTAAAATACTTCCATACATCTTCGTTTACATCCTTTTTCATCATCATAACAAAAAAATGTTTATACAGCTTTCATTTCAAAAGCATTCACTGAAAATATTTTTATTTTTTCTATTTATTTTATTGAAACGTTGATTTTATCAGTGGTGCTCATCATTTCAAAAAGAAAAATGTAAACTCATTTATAAAAATATTATTATGATTCGAATTAAAGTGCTCTTTTACCATGGAAAGAACACAAACATTTCATAAAAGGTACTCTTTAAATTTGTGTCAGTTAAAAATCATATTTTTAACTGAAAATCAATGACTCAGTTTTTACTGTTAAATCAATTAAAAATAACTAATTTTCAGTAAAAAATATAACTAGAGAATTAGTTAAATTTGACTAATTAAATCAGTTAAAATATCTAATGGAACATCAGTTATTTTTAACTGATTCAAATTTAGAGAATATTATTATTTTATTAAATGCACTTGGATTTTAACAAATATACACATTCCGAAAAAAATTAGGAGAGAAATTCAACTACCATTGCGTAGGAGAGTGGAAAGAAGTTACAGGCTTGGCAAAACTAAATTTTTTAGATTATGGAGTTCTTACATGCTCCTAAACTGATAACCTTTAGAAGTCTCTAATAGACTTTTCTTTTTTATTATAAACATGTAAAAAAAACTTTTTGATATATTTTAGTACATAACTTGGAGAATAAAAAATAATGGCTTGTTTTTAATTCTTATTTAACCCATTTAGTCCCAAATGTCCGTTTTTTTAAGTACAAGTTCGAACTTCCCGTTCTACGAGTTCCGGTTTAAAAAAATCGGGACAAAGGTTTTTTTATGTATTTGAGTGTCCTCTTTCAGAATGTGGAAAAAAATTTTAATTTCGACTTAATGATAAAAAGTTATAATTGTTTAAACAAAAAAAACCCGTTTTTTTAGTGTTTTTTTTCTTTAAATGCAGATTATTTAATTGAAATCGGTTTGGGAAAAATCTGGAACATCAAAATATCGCGTCCAAAATATTAGGACTATCAAATAGACATACTGCCAAAACAATTTTTTACAAATTTCAAAATGGCGCCTCAATAATGGCCGCCAAAATATGCAAATTTGGAAAAATAATTTTAAAAAATTTTAACTCTACATTTTTTTTACTTTTATGCTTCATTTAAATAAAATAATGCTACTTCAATAAAAAATATTGTTATTTGATGTTATTTAACAATATTATAAACAATTATTATAAACAATTTGAAAACTATGAGCCAAAGTGAATGTAAAAAATTTATTTTCATCAATTCTCTTTTTTGGGGAAGGTAAAAATGGATATTGAAAGTAAACAATTTAATTCAAAATTATTTTGCAATGTTTAAGAATGTTATAAACAATTTTTATAAACAATTTTGCAAAAAATGAAATAGAATGGTAGAAATTTTATTTTTTTAATTTTATTATGCTCTCTGGTTATCAAAATGTTGCATAAGGATTAAACTTTCATTTAACATTTTCATAGAAAAAGAAGTTTAGAGTGAAAAGAAATATTTTTTTTCACTATTCACTTGGTTTGTCATTAGAATAGATATTTAAATGACAAATCTTTGTCTGTAATTATTTAAATTTTTTTACAATGTTATAAACAATTTTTATAAACAATTGTTATAAAAAAAGATGTTTAGAGTGGACAAAAATATTCTTTTCTTTACTACTAACTTTCTTTTTTCATTAAAAGTGGAAACTAAAGTATCTATTGTTTATAAAAAATTTGTAAACAATGTATAAAAATGTTGTAAACAATTCTTATAAACAATTTCCTAAATATAAAGTACCATCATGGAAAAAAAGCATTTTTATATTATATAATACTTTCTTGTAATCAAATTCTTTGTTATAGATATATTCTTTCATTTAACATTATTTAGCAATTTTTAACAATGTTATAAACAATTTTTATAAACAATTATCATAGAAAAATCAGTTTAGGGTGGAAAAAAAATTTTGATTTTCTTTATTTGTTTGTTTGTCATTAGAATAGATATTTAAAAGACAAATCTTTGTCTGTAATTATTTAAAACTTTTTTACAATGTTATAAACAATTTTTATAAAAAAAGATGTTCAGAGAAGAAACAAATTTTTTCTTTACTACTAACTTATTCTAACATGAAAATGAAAACTGATGATTCAACCGTTTATCCAAAAGTTATAAACCATTTTTAAAATTGTTTATAACATTGTTAAAAATTGCTGAATAATGTTAAATGAAAGATTATATCTATAACAAAGAATTTGATTACAAGATTGTTTATAAGAATTGTTTACAACATTTTTATACATTGTTTACAAATTTTTTATAAACAATAGATACTTTAGTTTCCACTTTTAATGAAAAAAGAAAGTTAGTAGTAAAGAAAAGAATATTTTTGTCCACTCTAAACATCTTTTTTTATAACAATTGTTTATAAAAATTGTTTATAACATTGTAAAAAAATTTAAATAATTACAGACAAAGATTTGTCATTTAAATATCTATTCTAATGACAAACCAAGTGAATAGTGAAAAAAAATATTTCTTTTCACTCTAAACTTCTTTTTCTATGAAAATGTTAAATGAAAGTTTAATCCTTATGCAACATTTTGATAACCAGAGAGCATAATAAAATTAAAAAAATAAAATTTCTACCATTCTATTTCATTTTTTGCAAAATTGTTTATAAAAATTGTTTATAACATTCTTAAACATTGCAAAATAATTTTGAATTAAATTGTTTACTTTCAATATCCATTTTTACCTTCCCCAAAAAAGAGAATTGATGAAAATAAATTTTTTACATTCACTTTGGCTCATAGTTTTCAAATTGTTTATAATATTGTTAAATAACATCAAATAACAATATTTTTTATTGAAGTAGCATTATTTTATTTAAATGAAGCATAAAAGTAAAAAAAATGTAGAGTTAAAATTTTTTAAAATTATTTTTCCAAATTTGCATATTTTGGCGGCCATTATTGAGGCGCCATTTTGAAATTTGTAAAAAATTGTTTTTGGCAGTATGTCTATTTGATAGTCCTAATATTTTGGACGCGATATTTTGATGTTCCAGATTTTTCCCAAACCGATTTCAATTAAATAATCTGCATTTAAACAAAAAAAAACACTAAAAAACGGGTTTTTTTTGTTTAAACAATTATAACTTTTTATCATTAAGTCGAAATTAAAATTTTTTTCCACATTCTGAAAGAGGACACTCAAATACATAAAAAAACCTTTGTCCCGATTTTTTTAAACCGGAACTCGTAGAACGGGAAGTTCGAACTTGTACTTAAAAAAACGGACATTTGGGACTAAATGGGTTAATATCATAATATACAGATAGCATTAAATTCAAACCTTCAAAAAGTTAATTATCCAATGATGGACAGTTCGTCTCAAGATTGACAAATCCGAAACAAAAAAATAAAACTGATTTTTAAAAAGGAAGGTGTTTTGTATAAAAATCCACCATCGTTAATAAAAAACGATTTAAATAAAAAACGGATGTTTTAATAGTTTTTTCACAATACATCATGTTTTTCACTATTTTTCTAGCCTAAAAAATTGTTGTTTTAATTTTTTGACTATTTTTTGGTGAATTTACATACAGAACCTTCTAATAAAGAAAACGATCTATGATTTATTAAAATCGGCTCAATAGATTCAGAGTGAATGTGTCTGCTATTTAAAAAAACGTTATTCTGAGAAAAACGCGCTTAAATCTTATAATCGTTAGAGGCCATTTAGAAATTACCTAAAACTTTTTTGGAAATTAAAGCCTAACTACTTTTTCCATGTCAGACATTGCTACATACATTAGCACCACTGTTTTTGCTGGTCGTAACAAATAGCTGGACCCCACCATCCCCATAAAGCCTTACTTAATTTGTCATTGGCTTTTTATATTTGTTAAATAATTTTTAAAAAATTTATTTTTATTATTCACAATTGGTTTAAACACTTTAAGAGGTGTTTTTTAAAGCCATAAAAAGTTAAAAAATACAAAGAAATTAATTCTTTAAAAATTCTGAAGTGTTACTGCACTTAAAAGGATTTACCTTAAAGGGGTTGCTTACTTTTATTAGAAAAAATAGTATAAAATAGTTTTTGACACAAAAAAATTATTTTAAATTTCTTAAATTCTTTTTGTCTAACATTTATGACCAGCATTTTCTGAGAAGAAAATTAGACGTTAATGTCTGTATAAAATTTGTATAGGGTAGAGTTGGGCGAAAAAGCCATGGTGTAAAAAAACCATTGGAGTTTTATTTAAAAACTGTTAAACCTATTTATCTCCCATTTAGAATATAAATACTATTAGCCCCAGTAGCACGTAATATTACAGCAATATTG
Source organism: Leptopilina drosophilae (assembly GCA_032873175.1). NCBI lineage: Eukaryota > Metazoa > Arthropoda > Insecta > Hymenoptera > Figitidae > Leptopilina > Leptopilina drosophilae. The sequence goes on from CM065478.1 coordinate 29,191,760, forward strand.
AGAGAACTGCCGTAACAATACCAATGTTGTATCTGTAATAATTTAGTTTTTATTGTAATTTTAATTTTTGAGTTGCTCTGCGTAAAACATTTTGATGAACTTTTTAAACAAATTACGACCAGTTTAAGTGAACAGGTGATAAATGTAAATGTTTGAACATTTAAGGAGAAAACTATACTCGAAACGTATACAATGTTAATTTTTGGAAACAGAACTACATTTAAAAATTATTTTAGTTTTTTGAAAAACTGTTCTTTGGAGTAATTAAGCCTGAAACAAAAATCCTTTGAACATTATGTGAAATTCATTTGTTTTCATCTAAAACTAACATTCTTATTTTACAGAATTTCTCATGTTTATTTAATAAAATTAATTAAACACAACGAAAAAGCAGTTCAAAGTGAACTAAAAAAAGAAACGAATAAAGGGTTGCAACGAAATTCGGTATCTGTAGTGAAACTTAAGGAGCACTTTTAGAAAAGGTACGAAAAATTAGTAGTGTATGTCTAAAACAGGTAAACTTAACATAATATTCCCTCTCACAGCACCGAAATTTTCCTAAATATTTATTAAACATTTACTTGCAATATTCGGCATATTTAACTGAAAACTTTAGTGAAAATTGTGTAAAGATGTCCCGATTAAAAATAAGTGTTTAGTGTGAACATTTCCTGAAAATTTACGCCTGATTATAATTATAATTATAATTAGGCGATGATTTCATTGTAATGTTCAGGAAAAAAAACATATAAAAACATATAAATCTTTACACAATTTTCACTAAACATTGCAATTAAATATTCCAAATATTGCAAGTAAATATTAAACCTCCGTCACACACCTAGGGAGGGATTCCCTCTACGGTTTCAGTATTTTTTATATAAATTTTGTTTTACTCATTGCAAAATTAAATCAGTTTCTATACCTTTTGACAATTTCCTCCTTAACACATTTTAAAAAACATTTAGTTTAAACCTATGAATCTTCAATTATGATGCTTCAAAGCCAGGAAAAACTCGAAAAAGTGAGGTTATGTTAAGTATAAAAATCAAGTTTTCAAAACAATTTTTGTTCCACTGTTGGTTAATGACAAAACTATATTATAAATATAATTGAAATGAATTATTTAATAATTTTTTTGCTCATTTGTTACATTGTTTTTACATGTAAAGTGGAATTCCTTCTAAGATTTGCATTCGTGTAATTAATATTTATTTTTGAGACCGAAAATTAATTTTATTAATTTTATAATTTAGAATAATTTACTACATATTTGTAAGTTTGTGTTAAAATTAAATTTTTATTGATTCCTTCCTTTATTTTGTAATGTCGCTTATTTAACAATGTGGTGAGGGATTCCCTCTAAACGTGTTTAATCGTGTAATTATTTCTAAGGTGTGTGACGGAGGGTTAAAACCTATAACTCATGAGATAAAAAAACTCATCTCTTCATGAGACAAAAAATATTTCCGACAAGAATTTTTAAGCTTTGTAACTAAACTTTCAATACCAATTGGAATTTAAAAAAAAAATTTAAATCAGATTTTATAGCGTCAACTATAAACAAGTGGTTTTTTTCCTCGTTCTACTCTTCTGTAGAATATTATCTTTAAAATAACGCTAAGATAATTAAAAAGCGTTTATTATTTTAGAAATTATTCAAATTTTTGTAAAACATTAAAATGACGATTTTTTAAAAATATCTTAACAAAATATGGTCCAAATGACCATTATAAGATCTGTTGTTAAAATTTTAAAATTAAAATAATTTTCTTTTTTATTTTTTGAAAGACGATAACATTTTGAAATGATCTTTAAATCTTTAAATGTTTTTTATTCACCTGAAAGTGGATGGTATCTCAATTTTTACCAGTAGTGAAGCAATAAGAAACCTCAATTTCTCAAATTGTCTTAGACTCATGAAAAAAATAAAAAACATACTTCCAAAAATCTTACATTTTTATTCATTTTCAATAATTAGTTGTAAACATTTATTATTAGTTACAAAAGGTTGAAGAATAACCCATAATAATTTATATTTTTTTACAAATTCTGTAAAATATTTTAATTGGACATCTTTCCCGGACTTATCCTACTTAATTCAATTGCATTCAGTGTTTTTACACTAAAACCGTATAATATTGTTTTGTTTTATTATTAACTACACTTGAATCTTGATATAACGAGTTATTGATACAACGTACTGTCAACTCTTGTTATAACGAGAAATATTTCTCCTCTTTTATCCCCCCCCCCAAGTTGAAAACAAAAGCGCATATAAATTGAAATCTATAAACAATTATCAAATAATAAACTATTAATTACTTCAGTTAATAATGTTCAGGAATAATAATAATTAATTATTTTACATTTTATAGCAGGGGAGAGTGGGGCAAACGCATCATATGTGGGGCAAAAACGTAACTGAACAAACTTTTATTCCTTAAAACATAAGTTTAAGCATTTAATTTTTAATAACATTACATTTAAATAAATTTAACATTTATCTACATAACTCGCGTGGTATTTTAGTTTAGTTTTGTATCTAAATATTTGAAATTTAAAGTAATTAAAAAGTTTATTATGTTGGCAAACGCAATATTGGAAATTAATTGATTAAAAACAAACGAATATTTGGATTTTCTTTTTAATAATTCAATGTCATTTAAATTATTTTCAAAAATTATTTTGTGCATTGAGTTTAAATTATTCATATGAATATTTAAAAACTCCATTTGAAACCAGAATAATTAAATTTTTATATACAGTCGAATATATGTTAAAAATTATTAAATTTAATTAAATATTAAAATAATAAAAATTTATTTAATTAATTAATAATAACCCAGCATGTGGGTTTTAATATAATGGAAAGTAAACACCGCATAAATTAGTTGTTAAATTAAAAAAAATATTCATGGATAAATGTTAATCTGGCGCCTTTACCCCACTCTCCCTTATTGATTTCAAGATGAAAAGATAATCTTAAATAAATTAATTTTTTTATATAAAATTCTTACATATCTATCCCTATTAATATAAAATCATATCGCCGCCGCTGTTTAAGAAATTTCTAAGGGCGCCATCTAAACATGGCCAAGGGGTCGTCTAAACATATGTCAAAATTTAGGTCAATTTTGAGGGCACTTTTGACCTTAAACGTCAAAATTTGACAAACAATTCCATCTACCCTCAAAATTTAGATCAATTTTGAGGGCAGTTTTTACCTAAACGTCAAAAGTTGACACACAATTCCCGCTGCCCTTAAAATTTAATTCAATTTCGAGGGCAGTTTTGACCAAAACGTCAAAATTTGACAAACAATTCCCGCTACCCTTAAAATTTAGGTCAACTTTGACCTAGATGTCAAAATTAGACAATTTCTGCTACCCTCAACATTTAAATCAATTTTGAGGGCAGTTTTGATCTACAGGTAAAAAGAGGCCCACAAACGTCTGTTACATTACGTGGAAATCTACATGTAATTTTACATTCTTCTTTTACCTACATGTCATAAACGACCAAATAATGGCCCTTAACCACTTCAGCGGCATGGCGTTCCAATTGGCGTTCCATGAGTAAGTGACAGAAGCGGCAAAAAAATGCGAAAATGGCGTTCCTATTTAAACTTTATTCCTGAACTCTGTAAACAAATTAAGTCAACCAAACCAAAAGTTATTTATTATTTGAGATTATGAATCTTAAATGGATTTAAAAAAATTTAAATAGGCGGATTCAAAATTATCAACTATTTTGGCTGAATATTAGAACGCCATTCGTAAAAAGTATTAAAAATTGGCTACATTAAAACCTTAAAAAAACTATTAAACATCTCTAAAAAATAATTTTTTTTGTCCTATTCATCTTCATTTATCTCAAATAATAAGAATATTTTATTATGGCAAGTTTAACTTGACTACAGACTTTTGAAATCGAGTTCAAGTAGGAACGCCATTTTCGCATTTTTTTGCCGCTTCTGCCACTTACTCATGGAACGCCATGCCGCCGAAGTGGTTAATTTATGTTAAAATTTATGTCAGATTTGATTTATTGTTATAGCTGCAAGTAAAAAGGGTCGTAATAATGACTTTGATGATACTGCAAAATCTATGCCAAATTTAACCAATTTTTTTACCTTTAGGTATAAAGAAGTTTCTATAAGTTGCTTACCTTCACACAAATAAATTGTCTAAGAGAGGAGCCCCCTCCTGCCGTCGTAATATCAAGATTTTCTGATTTCTCACTTCTCGTTATATCAAAATTGAAGTGTACCAAAGTATAAAAATATTCTACATTAAAGGAGAATATTTTAGAAATAATAATAAAATTCTTTTGTTTTCAGAGGAAAAATTGAGAAAATATTAAAAGAAAATTTTTTCTCTAAATATGAAATTACCTTTTTCAGGTGTAGTTGATCAAAAATGTTTATAATTCGTCAAAAGCATTCTAAGTTTATCAAAATAATTTTCAATTATTTAAAAGTACAGTAGGATCTTTCAATAGTGCAGTCTTCGGGAATATTGTGCACTGCTCAAAGCAAGCAGAAACTAAAACATTCAAGTCCGTATCAAAAAATTAAGGGTCCCCCACTACCAGGGAGTAAGACTAAGGAGACTGAACTGACTGTGTGAAGTCTCTTAGAAATGAAACCTTTTTCTGTAGGGGAACTATACTTGCAGAATGACAAAACTTATACTCTGCGCGCATGCGCATTAAATGCGTATATTTCCCTCTCTTTTTAAATCGTAAAATATAAGGTCAATTCCACGTGAGATTTTAGTCAACCTTTTAGAAGAAAAATTTGTTTTTTCTTCGACTTTTGAATTATGTAGTCAAAAAAAAATTATTAATTTTTTTTTATAATTTTATTTTTTTTTAAATTTTAATTTTTCATAAACAATTTAACTTTTTTTAAATTTGGGCCGAATTTTTTTCTTACTTTATTTTTATACTTACCTGAAAATATACAGAAGATTTTACACATAGTTTCAGAGTGGGTCTGAGACGTTTAAGGGGTGTAAATAAATTTTTAATTTCCGCTTGCAAGCTTTACGCGCGCGTTCTACTCAAACCACTTATCAAATAAAATAAGAATTTACAGAAAGTGAATTTATCATTCGGTTTACAAATATTAAATGAGAAGAAGCTATCAATTTTCCGAATCAAATAATTAAGTCTTAAATAAATCTCTATAAGCTCATGGGCTTCATATGTATCGACAGCACAGCTGCCCTAATACAGAAACCTGCTTAATCAGAAAAATATTTTCGAAATTAATTAATAATTTCAAAATTATCAAAGAACTTAGAAAAAAGCGGTAGCATGGTGGGATACGAGCCCACGACCTTTCTATTGCCGGTAGACTGCTCTGACCACTGAGCTACATGCACCCCGAGATTCTCCAAGTTCCTTGAAATATACTATCACTTCCTACATTATTTTGATGATAACGCAGGAAGTGTCTTAAAGATGGTAAGCCATTATCATTCGGTTTACAAATATTAAATGAGAAGAAGCTATCAATCTCGGGGTGCATGTAGCTCAGTGGTCAGAGCAGTCTACCGGCAATAGAAAGGTCGTGGGCTCGTATCCCACCATGCTACCGCTTTTTTCTAAGTTCTTTGATAATTTTGAAATTATTAATTAATTTCGAAAATATTTTTCTGATTAAGCAGGTTTCTGTATTAGGGCAGCTGTGCTGTCGATACATATGAAGCCCATGAGCTTATAGAGATTTATTTAAGACTTAATTATTTGATTCGGAAAATTGATAGCTTCTTCTCATTTAAAATAAGAATTGTTTTAAGAATCACTTTTTAATTTTGTTTAACATTTGTCCACTATAATACGTATTATTTAAAATATTTTAAATAATAAAACTTAATACTGTTCAGTATTTAATACTATTAATGCTTAGATTAATTACAATTTTTTCTTTGTTGCTCGTTGAGGTTGAGTTGAACGTTGTGATTGTGTTGACATTTCGGTTGCATTGCTCGTTTTGATTCTAGTTTACAAAAAGACACTAATTCGAAATTAGTAAAAGATGAAATTCAGATTCAGAAATTGTAAAACTATTACAGGAACTCAAAAACTTCACAGTGTCGAACCGGAAAAAACTGTAACTTAAGAGTTAAGGTCTTCTACTAATGTCGAATTAGTATCTTTTTGTAAAGTAGAATCAAAACAAGCAATGCAACCGAAACGTCCAACACAATCACAACGTTCAACTCAACCTCAACGAGCAACAAAGAGAAAATTGTAATTAATCTAAGCATTAATAGTATTAAATACTGAACAGTATTAAGTTTTATTATTTAAAATATTTTAAGTAATACGTATTATAGTCGACAAATGTTAAACAAAATTAAAAAGTGATTCTTAAAACAATTCTTATTTAATTTGATAAGTGGTTTGAGTAGAACGCGCGCGTAAAGCTTGCAAGCGGAAATAGATCTATTTTTGATAACTCAAAATTTTGAAAATTCACAACTCAAAAATTTGGCCTAAAAAATAAAAAAATACGTATCAATTTTTTTTAATACAGAATAGAAAAAAATTATTTTGACCGATTCTAAAAGGTCGACTAAAATCTCACGTGGAATTGCCCATAAGCACGTGAGAAAACAAAAACATATCAAAAGGTTATGGTTGTGTTTTGGCACATGTTTCTTAAAATAAAATATTTTGTTGGAGCAGAATTTTATATGAAGAACAAATCGCATCAAAAATAATGATTGTATATGAGAATTATGTGTCACAGAAACCAAAAATCGCAACAAAACCTAAAAGAAAAACAAATAATGCAAATAAATGTTAAAAAAAATATATAAGTGTTATAAAAGTAAATAAATTATTTTAAAAAAAAATTTTATTATGCTAACTAATATTGTTATCTTTTTGAGATATTTCATTATTGTTATTGAATTTAGTAACAAGACAAAATAAAAAAATCAGTACATTTAATTTAAGATTATTTATTTAAATTTAATTTCAAAAAATCATTTCACATATTTCATTAATTATTACATTATTATTGATATTCTTCAATAAACCAAAAAAATTTATTCTGAACATATATAAATATTTAATTATATTATTAATATATTACTTACCACTGAAAAATATACACTCTTTACTATATATTTTTGTATACACATATATATTTATTAAATTTATTTTTTTTTAATTTATAAATAGTTATTATTAATAATATTCCTGAAACGCACAACAATCACAAACATTAAACATAACCTTCTCAACTTGTAGATTGTTATGATTTTCTCAGTCGTCTGGGTAAGTGAGAAAGATAGAAACAAATATATTACATGTGCGCATGCGCGAAAACTATAATCTTCGTTCATACGTATAGTTTCAATGCGACAAATGGTTTCACTTTTATAGCATTAGTGCAGTCTCCTTAGTCTTACTCCTGCCCACTACTAAATACCGGGCACCACTAAATGATACTAAATAATCAAATGAGCGACGGCACTGTATTTGACGTCATAGATTCCCTTTGCCTCCCGAAACTCCTTGTCTACTCAACTCACTAATGACTGCACTGTTCAGAACTGCACTATTGAAAGATCCTACTGTAGTCTAAATTCATGAAAATTACTTCAATTTTATTTTGCGTAATTAGTATTTTTATTAAAAATACTTTATAGTTATGAATACTCCGAATTAATGTAAATTATTCAAATTTTATGCAGACCAATCAAAAATCAAAGTTTTTAGTTTTCTTCAAAACGTTTTTAAGTTTAACAAACAATAATTAAAAATTTTAGTCTGATGGATTCAGAATTTACAGCAAATACTCTGATTACACAAGCCTGTAAGAAAATAAAAATTCACGTTGTCTGAGATAGAGAAGTCATGTCCCGTCGCTTTTGATGCATTAAATTCAAATCTGACAACGAAAACCTCTCAATAGGATTTTTAGAAAAGTGGTGGTAAATTCCCAAAAATTATGTGTTTGGCATTTTTTTGAAAATTTCTACCTGATAAATCCGACGTACTAGAGATTTGCAATAAGAGTACTTATGTACCCTGTACTTTAAGAAGATATTACGATATTGCTACCAACAAACTAAATTATCCGTAAAAAAATACTTTTTAAACAGTTGTCCAACATAAAATTTGACTTACACTATCTGTAATTACAACTATTTTAAAAAATGATTGGATTTTCTTAGAATGTTATACTCTGTGGTTTTCGGAGTCGCTGTTTACAAATATGATGTCACATATTCATATTTTGAAAGAAATTATACTTGTTATATTTAACATATTTGTAATAATACTTATTATGTAAAAATGTAATAGAAGCAATATAGGGTTTAAAGTTCAATTAGTACTTAAAAAAGAGTTGTCAGAGTTAAATAGTACTTTCGCAGGAGGAAAAAGAAGATGTAGGTACAGATTAGGTTTAAATTATACTTACTAAGAGGTAAGCAGGTCTAAAAGTTCGACTAGGGCTATTACAAGTCTCTAGCACATCGGATGTACCCAGTAGAAATTTTTAAAAACTAACAAAAACGTGTTTTTTACAGATTAAAAACTGCGGGAAATGACTTCTCGATCCTAGACAACAGACATTTTTATTTTTTTGCAGGCTTGTGCATTCAGTTTTTTCTGAAAATAAAAGATTTAAAAATACGATATAAGTGTAAAAAGCTAAAAATATACTCAAAATTTTAAAAAAATTTACTTTGACCAGAAGCATTTAAAAAAACCATTTTTAAAAAATTAATCCAGAAAAATATCTGCAGCTTTGATAATCACATTTACAAGGTAGTTTTTTGTAGGTATCAGTTAAGAAAGCTTATGCAAGTAAAAACTTAGTATAAAAGTTCTAACGTACAAGTAAATGTTTTTTTTTCATCACAGGTTCTAGCACATCTGAGAGAGGAGATGGGAGAGGGCGCTCATTAATGAACACGCATCGAGTAAAAATCGACTACAAGTTCACAAAATACAGCATTATTTTCCTTTTTCTTAAATAACACAGTAATAATTTTTAGATTTCGTAGACAATATTACCTTAAGTAATATAGAAGATTGTTTTTAAAGTTTGCAAACTGTATGCGTATTTTGGAATAACATCCACTGGTTTCAAGAGGAACACTGTTTCTAGGTAGATATTTTGAGTAGGCACATCGAAGCTATAGATTATAGAAAAAAATCAATAGACAAAATTAAAAATTTATTTGCCTTTCGTAGGGGTAAGGGAACTCCTGTTTTTAAATATTGTCTTGACGTTTCCTCGCTTTTTTGTTTTATACTTAAAAAATGACGTATTCAATATTAGGAAGTATTCTTTGGTTACCCAAAAATATCTATTAGGTTTATTTCACAAATTCTTTTTAAAAAAATTGTTGCTCATTTCTTTTCTTTAAAAAAAAGGAAATTTTGCATTATCCTCTTTAAATTCTCTCGTATTTGCTTTTTAAAAGAACCCAAATCTCGAAGAAAAGGAATTTTATTTCTAATCTACTAAAAACAAAAGTCATAATTTTGTAATTTAAAAGAAAAAGTCAAATTAAATTTTGAATTCTTTTTGGTGGAAATGCGAAAACTTTAATTCTGAATTTTTAAAGTTACATTTGATAAAAAATTACAATTTTCTGTCAATAACACTCATTTATTAAATTTTAGGTTATATTGCGTAAGTCATTAATAAAACTGCTAAAAATTAAAAAATTTTATTTAAATATAACTTTAAATTCTTTAAAATGTAGAAAATTAAATTCCTTAAGCTACTAAAAAAGAAATTTAAAATATAATTTGACGTTTTCTTTTAACATATCTACAAAATTGTGGCTTTGGATAAACTTTTGTTCCAAATCGCAGTGGGTCAAAAAGTTCATCCGTGGACAAGTTGATTTGTGGACTACAGTTTTTAAGGGTTTTAGCTCAATTTTTTAAAAATAAAAGTAGATAAATTTTGCAATGAATGTTTATCTCGAAATTTAGAAAAAAAGTTGTTGATTGAAATGTTTAATAAACAAATAGAAAAAATAATTTTTTTCTTTTAAGGAATACTATTTTTTTTTAATAATGAGAACTTGTTTTAAAATGGTTTAAATTACTGAAGAAGATATCGAAAAATAGTTTTAAGCAACATTGTTAATAACATTAAATTTTTTCCACTGTTATAATTAAATAAATGTAAGATTACAATTTCTCATTTTAATAAACATGGTTTGAAATTTTTAGAATATAATCTGACTATAAATCAAGACTATAAAGCATTTTTCAAAAATCCATTTGTTATTTATAATATTAATAATATAATTTATAATTTATATTATTTGTTTATAACAAATGAAAAAATTTAATGTTAATTACAATGTTGCTAAAAACTAATTTTGATAGCTTCTTCAGTAATTTAAACCGTTTTAAAACAAATTCTTATAATTTAAAAAATAGTACTCCTTAAAAGAAAAAAAAATTATTCTATATGTTTATTAAATATTTTAATAAACAGTTTTTTTTAGAAATTCAAGATAAACGTTCGATGCAAATCAAATTTGCCCATGGGCGTTCCTTTTGTCCAAGTGTGCGATTGTTTGTCGGATTCTTTCTTAAATAGAAGTTTGAAAGTAAATTTTCTGTTTGTAGCCAAGTTGTGCAGCTTGGATAACTTATTTCCGAATTGTGTAAGGAACCTTATTTAATATTTATTATTTGCTCAAGGTAGAGAAGTAACAGATCTGTCCTTTATTCTTTGCAGTAACTATAGGGAGTGGAATAATAATTTTATTGAATAATGACGTGCCTTAGTTTTACCATTTATAAAATTATATAATAGTTTGACTATTAAATTTCAAGTTTTACATTAGTTTAAATAGTGAAACCTTTATAACTAGATTTTCACGAGGAATGCCAAAAACTTTAAGTTATTGAGTTTTCAACTTAATGAGGATTTCGAGTTACAAATGTTTTATTGCCCGCAGTATCGACTTACAAATGCATAATTTTAAAGTAGATTTTTCGAGTTATAGGGTCATAGAGAAATACAAATTAGAATTAAGTTTATGAAGTTAATTATACAATTAGAAAATATCTGCTATTTTTTTTGCATCAAGGATTCAGAAAATTGTTTGTCAATAATGAATTTTAAAAAATTAAAAGTGTGACATCCTTATATTACAAAATTTCGACTTACCAAGTCTGCTTATTAAACTTCGAGTTATATATATGGGCGATTCCACGTGAGATTTTAGTCGACCTCTTAAAATCGGCCAAAAATATTTTTTTTCTATTCTGTATCGAAAAAAAACAGATACGTATTTTTTTATTTTTGTTTAATTGTCAAAATTTTCGAGTAATGAATTTTCGAAATTTTGCACTTTTAACCGTAGACCTATATTCAGTAGCTTATAAGTCCGAAAATATTGAGTTTAGAAAAAAGTTGTCAAAGAACGAAAGTTTTAGTTCTCTTTCGACTTTTAGGAAATGAAAACAAAAAATTTTTTTTCCATTTTTTATTAAAAAAATAAAAAAAATTTATAAACAAATTAATTTTTTTTAACTTTGGGTATGATAAATTTTTAATTTTCTTTTTTCAAAACATACCTGTAAATGATAAGAAGGTTTTGCAAAAAGTTTTAGAATGGGCCTGACAAGTTTAATGGGTTAAAAAACATAATTAAGCTGCCCGTGCAGGTCGCACGCCCGCGGCGCAATATGATTTTTTTACAATTTACTATTAAAAATTGTCTAGACCCTACAAATTTTATCGGATATTGATTATTATTAAATTTGCAGGCTCTAGACAATTTTTAATAGTAAATTATAATAAAATCATATTGCGCCGCGGGCGTGCGACCTGCACGGGCAGCTTAATTATCTTTTTTAACCCATTAAACTTGTCAGGCCCACTCTAAAACTTTTTGTAAAACCTTCTTATCATTTACAAGTATGTTTTGAAAAAAGAAAATTAAAAATTTATCATACCCAAAGTTAAAAAAAATTAATTTGTTTATAAATTTTTTTTATTTTTTTAATAAAAAATGAAAAAAAAATTTTTGTTTTCATTTCCTAAAAGTCGAAAGAGAACTAAAACTTTCGTTCTTTGACAACTTTTTTCTAAACTCAATATTTTCGGACTTATAAGCTACTGAATATAGGTCTACGGTTAAAAGTGCAAAATTTCGAAAATACATTACTCGAAACTTTTGACAATTAAACAAAAATAAAAAAATACGTTTCTGTTTATTTTTGATACAGAATAGAAAAAATATATTTTTGTCCAATTTTAAGAGGTCGACTAAAATCTCACGTGGAATCGCCCATATATATATTCGAGTTATATATACAAATAGCCTTATAGGAATTCCTCATAGGAATTCCTCATAGGAAAATGATATTTTGTTAGATTTATAAATTAAAAATAATTCGAGATAACGAATGAGTTTTTAGGGGTTCATCGGAAGGGGAATGCCTTTTTTCGACTAATTGAGGATTCCGACTTAACGAGTTTTGAGTTATCGAGGTTCCACTATATTATCTCATTGAAAATATCGTTTCTTGTGTTTTTCTTATAAGTCAACAATTAAGACAATTCTTTTGTTATTATTCCAAAAGAAGATTATTATTATTATTTCAAAGTGAATTAGAATATAATATAATAAAATTATATATTAGGAAGTCTATATCTCCAGTTTTCCCCCTTTGAGCAGTTGAAAGAAAACACAAAGGAAAAAAGGAACGAAGGAGTCATAAGTTAAATTATAATATATCCTTGTACGCAATTCGGAAATTTTTAGGTTCTTTTTGACCGTGGTAGGCAACTGGATTACTCCGCTTGATTTATTCATTTTGATTGATTTGCATTTAATGATCTGTTATATTTTTGAACCATGACGGGAATTTTCTTTGTCTTTCCTAGCTAACATGCCGACTTAAGAGAACATGAAAAATACTTGAAAGTTGGAAAAATAGCATTGATAGATAATGATGACAATATTTATATTTTATTATCTGTGAGATGATTTGGTTTCAAATCTGAAAAAAATGGAAGGAAAATTCAATAATATATCTATTTATGGTAATTATATCAATCTAAGATCGTTTTCGTCTCTCTAAAAAAATTATAAACCTAATCGGAGTCCTCTTCGATTGTGGGTGGTAACATGGCAAGATGCTGTGGACTCAGCATCCCTCTGGAAAGTGCATATTCCGCCAGAGCACGATGACAAAAGACATATTGGTCTGGCATTTGAATACTGTAAGCCCTCTGTGTTCGAATTCTTTCAACTGTTCCTCGGATATCTACAGTACTCGTGTCCTCCAGTCGCGATATGCAAATATCCAGAGTACAAAATGTTCCTAAAATTAAAAAAATTTGGTTTCATTAAATAAGAAGTTTTTTCTCAATAATTATCCAATTATATTCAGTTAATATCTTAACTACTCAAACATAATTAAAGGAAGAGTTATATTATGTTACTTATGAATTGCTCATAACATTTTTAAAATTATCCTTTTAAAATTTTTTTTTCTTTAATCAAATATTATGTTTTATTAAATAAATCTGATGTCTTCATAGTCACACAAATTCTATTAGCAATAATAAAAAAGAAATAAAAGTATATAGGTCATCCTATCTCAGAAATTTTAGTTGCACAAAGAGTTCATTCTGTGTTTTAAATATTTAAATTTCTATAAAAGTAATCCATTTTCATCAAACGGGCTTAGCTTAGCTTTTGAATTTTAACAAACTTCCAGTGAAACATTTGTTCATTATCATATAACAAAGATTTCTGTAAATTTTCAAAAAGATTCATTATTTATTTACAGAAATATTAGAGTATTAACAAATACGGTGGCACCGTCAGCTACAGCCACTATGCGTAGATACTCCCCTGTTAAAAATCCCTGCGAAGGATCTTATACAGGATCCTGTTCCAGGAATATTCGTAAGATCCTTTGCAAGTTCGTATATAAAAACGCTACTACCCAGGGTTTCCTAATGACCCTTAATAAGATCAAGTGTGTTATCCTTTGTACCGAAACAAACAACAACATAGCATCTTGGGCAGTTTCCTTTGTAAAATCTTTTGTAAAATCTTGCATTAACAATAATTTGGAAGTAAAAAACTCAGCTTAAAATCCCCATACAGGATCCTCTAGGGATCCTGTGCAGGTTCCGATGCAGGAACTTCAGCTATTAAATGTTCCTACAAGGGTACTGTACAGGAACACTTGCAGGATCCTCTACAGGAAGCTTTTTAATTTTTAAATGTTAAGTTTTACATGTTTTTTTTTTATGTTACGCAGCATTTGACAGACATAAACTTCATACTTTAATATGTTAGGCCCGTATAACACTGTTGAACAGAAAAATGGTTTGCGCATTCAAAAAACTCATAGAAAACTACTGCACAGGAGTTAAAAATATAAATAAATTAATTGAAGAAACCGTATAGGATCTTTTACGGGTCCCTTACAGGATCATTTACACTTAAGAACCTGCAGTTTACAAAACTGCAAAGGTTCCTGTACAGGAACCTCTACAAATTTTCTTATACAGGTTCCTGCAAGTTTTCCGGTACAGAAACCTTTACATGAATCTTTAATAGCTAAAGTTCCTGCATCGGAACCTGCACATGATCCCGAAAGGATCCTGTACGGGGATTTTAAGCTGTGATTTTTACTTCCAGATTGATAATGCAAGATCTTGCAAATGATTTTACAAAGGAAACTGTCCAGGATACTATGTTGTTGTTTGTTTCGGTATAAAGGATAACACGCTTGATCTTATTAAGGTTGATTAGGGAACCCTGGGTAATAGCGTTCTTATGTACGAACTTGCAAAGGATCTTACGAATATTCCTGGATCAGGATCCTGGATAAGATACTTCACAGGAATTTTTAACAGGGTCGGCATAACAATTGAGGGGCTGGATGCTATAAAGTGTTACGCACTATTTACTTAACATGGCGAGTAACACATTATGCATCCAGCCCCTCAATTGCTAATAAAAGATTAAATAATATTAAAATAATAAAATTTTTTAAATATTTTAAATACTGTAACATTTTTTTGTGGCGTTAATATAATTTATTAACACAACATTTATATATTTAATTTCATTGTTCCATTCTTTCAGTCACTTTAAAAACTTATGAAAATTTTTTTAAATAAATAATTATATTTTTAAACCAACTAAAATAATAATTGTGAAAATAAAATTTTTAATAAATCAACAAATGCCGATATAGCATTTGAATGTTTATATATTTGAAACATTTTCTTTAAAAAATATAATATAATATATTATTTATTTATATAAATAAATAAATGTTTTATTATAAATAGAAGTTTAGATGTGACTGCTGGTCCTAGAATCCAGCTCCACAATTATCTACAATTTTTTAATTTTTGTTTACAAATTTTTTAATAATGATGGAAAATATTAAAAAATTAATTTTTTATACTTTTCGATTTCTTTTGCACAAAAAAATTTGTGCATACTTAATATTGTATACATTTAATATCTGAGGTGTGTAAGTAGTAAATGAAAAGTTTTTAGCTTCAAAAAGAGTAGCAAGTTTGAAGCAACTCTACACTGAAAAAGTGCAGAGAATCGAATGAAAGCGCGGTTACGCGCCTGTGTTAAATTCTTGAAATATGCCTACATTTTTCGATCATTATTGTTAATAATAATGATTATTAATTTTATTTACATAGTTATTTTATTTTTCCAGACATGAACAATGCAGTTTAATAATATTTTTTAAATATAAATAACACAATATTTTTTCGTTTGAATTATATTGTTTAATTAGTTCTTAAATAATTAAAAATGTATTTACAAAAGTAAATAATGTTTTTCAATCAATATTGATTTCATTTTTTAATTGTCTTAATGAATAATAATATTTAAAATATATTATGTTCAAGATTATATTATTTATACTACTTGTTACGGCCGAACTCAGTAACTTTTATATCATAAAAAATTATTGAAAATACTAAAAAGCTAAATTCACACACAACATGAGATTTTGTAAACCTAACATAAACATTTTACACGAAAAAAACCCTTTGTAATTTCACAAAAAAAACATTCTTTATTTGAATATTTTAATTCCATACATTTCAATTAGATAAAAATCGAAGGCTGAAGTCCCATGGTAGCGTTTTGCGTTGCGTTTTGTAATTAGACCATGAGTGTAAAAAGAAAAGAATTTTAAAAAATAAAGAATCCGCGAAATAAATAAAGTTATTCATAATTTCGTCGCGAAAAGAAACAACTACATTGGATTAAAGTGACGAATCGAAGGAAATGCTGAGTAGTGAGTATTATATTTCTACGCTACGATTCACACATATACAAGCACTCTTTTTACACATACACCATAATTTTATTTCCTTGCACACATAAAAATTAGAATTTATTTGTATTAGGTGATTTCTTGGATAAAATATAATTTTTATTATTTTAATCTTAATTTGTTTATAATTTTTATAACCTAAGAATTATATTTCCTTTTTCTTTTTTAAGAATAAGGATCTCAACCTATTAACTGAATAATAGTTAAGTAGAGAGGGGATCCACTACCTTTTACGCTTTTCGTCCGAAGGATACGTTTAGTTAGAGTCAAAATAACATCTTTTTATAAAATAATTAATTTCCATTAATTTCTACTTTAACACTATTTTTTGTCTAGGTGTCTGGCAATAATATGTGACATAAATTCAACCCAAATGAAAAAATTTGCATGTGAAAGATTAGTGGTACACAAAAAAAGGTCAACAGTTTGCACCAACTAAGACCTAGCGCGTTTGTTGTTAAAAATCATTTAAGGCGCCAAAATCGAAATTTTTATAGTTTTTTGAGGATTGCTGCTTTCAATAATAGTTTGGACTAAAAAAGTTGTTATTAAAAGTTGTAGAGCTTAAAAATACCTGAAAAATTAGTGGTCGTACGATAATTTCCAACAATTTGTTTACAAGTTATAGAATTAAAAAGTTAAGTCTTTCTTTTTTAAAATAATTAATAATTCAATTAATTATTATTTAAATTATCTCTTACTTGGTGAAATTACTGCTCCTAAGGTCTTTAATATATATACAATATTTAAACCGAATCGGATAAATAGTTTTGTCAAAATCTAATTGTTAATTAATAAACTTTTTTTATTTCGATGGCTCATTTCATTCCTAAGGATCTACATTATTGAAAACATATATTGCACAATTAAAAAAAGAAACGTTGTTGCATATAAATAACTAACAAAAAAAGACAATTTTTTCACTATAAATAAGTAAGTATATCTTGGTCAAATTTCATTTCACTAAATCGGGATAAAAGGTTTTTAATTCCTGGCATCTTCCTGCAACTTTAAAAAAAAGATTGAAATAGCTCAAAGGGTGTCAGAGGTAACTTTTTTATCAATAAAATTCAGGCAATTTTTTTATTAACATTTTTCATTTCTTTATGTGGATTTTAGGATCATAATCAGTAATTTAAGAAAAAAATCGTGAAATTTATTCCTTAATTATTAATCTTTAAAACAAGAGATGAATGTCTAAATAAGAATTTATCTTAATACAGCGCTTGATGTGGAGGACCCCGTAGCGAGCGATCGTCACTCGCGTCAGAATTGAATTCGAACATTTAAATTCGCAAAAATTGATGTAAATTTTAAACAAATTGTCCGATTTTGATCTCTTTTTTAAAACTGCGGTGTTTCTTACTCAGAAATTCAATATTGAAATTCAAGATTCTTGTTTCAAAAAAAATAAAATTTCTCCCTCTAAATTAATATTTATTTTTAAAAAATTTTTATTTTCTTCAATAATTTAATATAAAATGAACTATTTCTTTCATAAACTATATAAATTTACTAAATGCATTTAAAAAATTAATTCAGTGAAAAATATAGTATATTTTAAAATTTTTGTAGATTGTAAGCGTTCAGTTCAAAAGCCTTATATTTAAAATATTAAAATTAAATTATTACACAATTTAATTACAATACAACATTATAATATTTATAACATTAATATAATTTTAATATATATATATATGGTGCGTTTCACGCGAAATCGGACAGTATTTGACTTTTGCATCTCAAATTTTTTTGAAATATATTTTTTTCTTTTAGTGCTCATTGAAATAAGCTACCATGATTTTTTTCAAATTTTTTCATCAAGCCGTTTAAGAGATACAGGTTTTTGAAAAACCACGTTTTTTACGAAAATGATTTTTTGAAATGGTTATAACTCGGTCAAAAATTGACCAAATTTGACGTTCTATATATGAAAATTTTTGTTTTTACACGTAGTTTTTGATGAAAATATAAAAAAATTTATTTTTTAAATTTACGAAATTTTTTTTAATTTAAAAAAAAATTTATTTTTAAGAATGTATGTATCGATCGATTTTTTTCAAAAATTTTTGTAAGAAACTAGAACTAAATTAACAACTTTTAGGCGTTGTCTGATTGTGAGCAAACGATGGGGTCTATTTATTTCGAATTTTTTAATTTTTATATCCATAGAATATGTCAAACAATAGGACTTTTAAGCTAAAGTTATTAATAACACAGGTGAACAAAAAATGTCTTGCTTTTTTATGAGATATCATAGTGTCCATTGAAGACGCTGAACACGATCCCTGGTCACAAAATTGGCCATCACGTCAGGATTTTGAGAAAAGTGTGGTAAAGACCCAAAAAACGTGTTTTTGAGCATTTTCAAAATTTTTTTTATCCTATACCTGACGCGCAAGAAACTTCTACATAGACTGAAATTGAAGCTTGAATTGTCCACTACAAGACTCCTATCCGTAAAATCAAAAAAGATTAAAATTTTTTCAAAAAATGGGGTTGAAGTTACCAAAAATGTGTTTTTTGGGTTGCTTTAATGGACTTTTAAAATTGTTTTGGATTCGCTTGAAAATTGTTACTCAAGGGTTTTTGAGGTCGCGAATTATAATCTGACGTGCCAGAAACTTATAAAATGTTATAATCTGATGATTATAATCAGCGACCCTAAAAATCACACTTTTGGTAACTTCAACCCCACTTTTGAAATAATTTTAATCTTTTTTGATTTTACGGATAGGGGTCTTGTAGTGGACAATTCAAGCTTCAATTTCAGTCTATGTAGACGTTTCTTGCGCGTCAGGTTTAGGATAAAAAAATTTTGAAAATCCTCAAAAACACGTTTTTTGGGGTCTTTACCACACTTTTCTTAAAATCCTGACGTAATGGCCAATTTTGTGATCCGGGATCGTGTTCAGTGTCTTTAATGGACACTATGATATCTCATAAAAAAGCAAGACTTTTTTTGTTCACGTGTATTATTAATAACTTTAGCTCAAAAGTTCTATTGTTTGACATATTCTATGGATATAAAAATTAAAAAATTCGAAATAAATTGATCCCATCGTTTTCCCAAAATCAGACAACGCCTAAAAGTTTTTAATTTAGTTCTAGTTACTTACAAAAATTTTTGAAAAAAATCGAACCATACATACATTCTTAAAAATAATTTTTTTTAAATTAAAAAAAAATTTCGTAAATTTAAAAAATAAATTTTTTTTTATATTTTTATTAGAAACTACGTGGAAAAACAAAAATTTTCATATATAGAACGTCAAATTTGGTCAATTTTTGACCGAGTTATAACCATTTCAAAAAAAAAAACATTTTCGTAAGAAACGTGATTTTTCAAAAACCTGTATTTCTTAAACGGCTTGATGAAAAAATTTAAAAAAAATCATGGTAGCTTATTTGAATGAGCACTAAAAGAAAAAAAATATTTGAAAAAAATCTGAGATGCAAAAGTCAAATAATGTCCGATTTCGCGTGGAACGCCCCATATATATATATATATATATATATATATATATATATATATATGGGGCGTTCCAAAAAAATATTTTAGTTGACCTCTTAAAATCGGCCAAAAATATTTTTTTTCTATTTTGTATCGAAAAGAAACAGATACATATTTGTTTATTTTTGTTTAATTGTCAAAATTTTCGAGTAATGAATTTTTGAAATTTTGCACTTTTAACCGTAGAGGTCTACGGTTCCTATATTCAGTAGCTTATAAGTCCGAAAATATTGAGTTTAAAAAAAAGTTGTCAAAGAACGAAAGTTTTAGTTCTCTTTCGACTTTTAGGAAATGAAAACAAAAAATTTTTTTTCATTTTTTATTAAAAAAATTTATAAACAAATTAATTTTTTTTAACTTTGGGTATGATAAATTTATAATTTTCTTTTTTCAAAACATACCTGTAAATGATAAGAAGGTTTTGCAAAAAGTTTCAGAGTGGGCCTGACAAGTTTAATGGGTTAAAAAAAATAATTAAGCTGCCCGTGCAGGCCGCACGCCCGCGGCGCAATATGATTTTTTTACAATTTACTATTAAAAATTGTCCAGAGCCTGCAAAATTTAATATTAATCAAAATCCGATAAAATTTGTAGGGTCTAGACAATTTTTAATAGTAAATTAAAACTTTCGTTCTTTGACAACTTTTTTCTAAACTCAATATTTTCGGACTTATAAGCTACTGAATATAGGTCTACGGTTAAAAGTGCAAAATTTCGAAAATTCATTACTCGAAAATTTTGACAATTAAACAAAAATAAAAAAATACGTATCTGTTTTTTTTCGATACAGAATGGAAAAAAAATATTTTTGGCCGATTTTAACAAGCAGTTGAGTGAGTATACTACACATCTCTTGGATGCTGCCCTGGCTCTCGAGTGTGCCTCTCTCTCTCCAATGACGCCGCTCTGGCTGTTGGAGCCTTTCTTCTGAAGCTCTCTCGTTGAGCATGAGATACTGAACACGTGTGCAAAGTTTTACCCTTAGTCTTTTCGTATACCGTCATCTTTTTTTAACTTAGAATCTTACCCTTTTTATATACTTATTTACTTCCCTGATTATTCTCATGAGTTTCACATATATGTCCGTGGGACAAGCCACCTAAGCCCCCACTATAGGACATATCCCTTTTTTACGAATTAAGGTGTTAAACCACTCTAGAATTTTCAAAAAATAAAAAAAAAAATTTTCCTTTAAAAGGTGCTTAAGGGTATATAAAATAAGAAACAATATGAATTATAAGTGGATACACTTTTTAAATGCTTGAATTTGATCCCGATCGTGATCATGTACTGCGCACTCGGCAGAGGTATTCTCCTAGTCTAATGCAGTGACATTTCTACTTTATTTTAACTCTTGGCTAGCTCAATAAGTAAAGTTTAACTAATTTGCAATAATTTTCACAAATTGTCAATGAAATTCCACTGATTAAACTAGCTAAAAGTGTGTCACTGATTGGTATAGAGTGATAATTTTACCGATTCAAATTAAAACAGTATAAGACCCTCCGGGATGCGATAGTAGTCTTAATAGTTTAAGTAAATAAAAATTTACATCATGAATCATTATCTGATGGAGCAAAAAATGATAGACAGGCCGCAAAATCGAGTAGGAAAGAAGAAGAACAAGAAAATATTAATTTGGAAGGCGCAGGCATTGCAGATTAAAGGTATTTTCAAAAAATCATATGTAAAACTTTAAACGCGTTTTTCTCAAAACTACTTTTTTTGAGCTGGCCGGAAACATAACTTTCACAAATCTCAACCGATTTACTTAAAAATTAAACTGTAGCTTTTCTGAGTAACATTATCTAGAGAAAGACGAACGGAATTTTTTTTATGTTGCATATTTTTTTAGTTATAAACAATTTAGTGCCTATTTTTTCAATAAAAAACTCTATTTTTGCATAAAATGTTCACTATTTTTGCAAAAATCGATTTAAAAAAAATCCCCTACGTCTTTCTCTAGCTTTTGAGGTGTAAGAAAAGAAAAAAATTTGTTTTCTGTTTTAGGATGAAAATTATACCAAAAACCTTTCCTGCTGCGAAGGAATTGCCTTACAAATGGTTTCCATCACGTACATGTACATCTGCTATTTAAAAAAAATGTATAAAGTACATTTTTTTTCTCTTTAAAGTGTACCTAATAAATATATGTAAACCTATTTTTCATTACTTTTAAACTTTTCTTTTAAAAAAATATTGAAATTAGACCTCTTTTTGACGCTCTAGAGTGGTTTAACCCCTTAAGAGATTTATCTCAAAAATTTTTAAACTCTTCTAATGCAAGTATTGCACCTCTGCATTAAAAAACACATATGAACATATAAATACGCAGGTTCTTGAGAAAACGTATAATTCTTATCCAAATATAATACAAGTTTAATTATACCTTTGTATACCCCATTTCCAAGGGATTAATCAACACGCAGCTTCACAAGAAAACATGTGATCTCAAAAATAAAATTAAAAAAAAACTGGAGAAGTGCGAGTTGCACTCGCACTGAATTGACGGGTTCTGTACAAAAATATAAAAATAATACTTGTGATATTGTAACAACAATTGGTAGGATTTTTTTCACTTTTGTATTATTTTGATAAGTTGAATTTTGATAAGTCACTAGGTTAAAAATAAATAACAAAGAAAAATAGAAGTATTACATATTTTATATTATTAGCAATAAGCGAAGTCGAACCAATTTTTTAAATTTGTTCCCAAATTGGTTCCTGTTCGCTTATAGCTAATAATATAAAATATGTAATACTTCTATTTTTCTTTGTTATTTATTTTTAACCTAGTGTCGAAAATTCAACTTACCAAAATAATACAAAAGTGAAAAAAATCCTACCAATTGTTGTTACAATATCACAAGTATTATTTTTATATTTTTGTACGGAACCCGTCAATTCAGTGCGAGTGCAACTCGCACTTCTCCAGTTTTTTTTTAATTTTATTTAAAATTTTTTTTTTTAGATTTTTAAATATATTTTTTGTGATCAGACTGTAAAAATATACTAATAAACCAATTTTCAGCTCATTAGGTCAAAAATAGTGATGCATGTCGAGCAAATAGATGTCATTTGTTTTTTCGTCTCCTTTCATAAAAGAAGTGAGATAAAACTATAAAATTCAATTGTTTTAATTGTTATTTTAACGATTTTCTCGACTTTGACGAGAAGTTGTCGATCGAGACTCGCTCGACATGCAACACTAGTCAAAAAATGTACAAATTAGAAAAAAAAATTTTTTTCAAAACAAAATTTTTTTTTTTAATTTTATTTTTTCAGACTTTTTAATATATTTTTTGTGGTCAGACTGTAAAAATATACTAATAAACCAAATTTCAAATCAATAGGTCAAAAAATGTGGAAATTAGAAAAAAATTAAATTAGAAATTAGAAAAAAAAATTTTTTTTAATTTTTTAGTTTTTCCTTGACAACGCTATGGCTATTATGACATAGCAAGTTCTCTATATTTTTCCTGTAATATTCGCGTTAAAATACACCAGTATGCCAAATTTTAGCCCTCCATGTTGAATAGTTTAGAAGTTAAGGGGGGGGGGGGGAATGGTCACTTTTTGTGCATTTTTGACCAAAAATCTTGTTATTTCCTTGACAACGCTATGGCCATCACCTCCAATCACATTCTCCATATTTTTCCTGTAATCTACGAGTGAAAATACGTATCTGTACCAAATTTGAGCTCTCTAGGTCAAATAGTTTAGCCGCTAGGGGGGGACACGATTTGGATACGGACACAAGAGTCTCACCAATAGGGTTCCGTCGGTACACCGAAGGTGTACGGAACCCTAAAAAGGAATAAAATTGCATCATCGCGAATATACATTAGAAAAACGAGAATAGGGCGGACAAACTTACACGTATATAAAATTGTATCTTAATTTGCTGGGTGTAAAAACATGATACATCGGATTGGCGTTAAAAACATGATACCTCGGATTTGACTTGAAAAACATGACATATCGTCGTTTGAGTTGAAGAACATGACACGTCGTAAACGAAAATTTTTTATTCAAATTTCGGTTGGTACCACTGACCGCGAATCTTAAAATGTCTCAAATCAACATAAACTGTATACAAAATTATTTAACCTATTTTTTCTTTGAATTGGCATATTATGAAGCGAAAACATTTGTTTCATAAAAGTTTCAAAGATTTGGCACATTTTTAAATTAGCGGTCAGTGGTATCAACTGAAAATTGAAAAGAGAATTTTTTTCGACGTGTTATGTTCTTCAATTCAAACGACGATATGTCATGTTTTTCAAGTCAAATCTGAGGTATCATGTTTTTCAACGCCAATCCGATGTATCATGTTTTTACACCCAGCAAGCGTTATTATAGATAGGCTATTTTTATTGGACTTAATTGTGTGAATTATATATAAACTTCGTATCGTTTAAAATACTTTGAATACTTCATTAATTAATTACATTATAGAATTTTACTGTTAGCATAGGAAAATATTATGTATGTAGCTTAGGTTATTTTTAAAATAAATTGTTTATAAATAACATGGCGCATAACACATTATAGCATCCAGCCCCATAATTATACATGTTATTTATAACTTTTTTACACTTTAATTAAAAACATATTATTAAAGCAGATTTTTTTAAAATTCTTAATTTCTTAAATAAAATAATTTTAAACAAGTTCTTATATTGGTTACTTCGCTCATGACGATTATCTATAGATAATATAATATATTAATTACAATTGCCTATAGATAATCGTCATGAGTGAAATAGCCAAACGATAATAATATAACTGAATAGAAAAATAATATAATAATATTAATAAAACCGAACAAGTGCGAGTAGAACTCGTACTAACACCGAGGGTTCCGTACCCTCTTTAAAAACTTCTACTTTTTAGCTAAAATAATGAAAGAATAATTTATGAAGATAAATTATAACTATTTCAACACTATTTTTATTGTAATCTGCACATGAGAATACAAAAGTGTACCAATTTCCATCTCTTGAGATAAAAAACTGGATTCTAAGGCAAAAAACAAGCTTTTTCGACGAAATTTTTAAAACTTTGATTCATAAATAATGAATGCTATCTAGGGAAAAAACTGTGGACGCTACCCGTGTAGAAATTAATATTGTAAGTTTGGATCCATCCACGCTCCACCCCTGGAAATGTTAGTCATCTAGCGCCATCCATGGAGCGAGTCGATTCCGCTAGATTGAAACATAATTTCCAATTTCTCCGACATAAAGTGTCAAAACGTGAAAAATCCCTGCTGTTTTGTGAAATTATGAATAATTGTGTTTTAACACAATATTGTTTTTTAATGCATCTTCTACTTTTTCTCAGAATAAGAAACAGAATAATGTATTTTTTTACCAACTCAAAAGAATTAACAAAATTGCTTCATTATCCTTTGTTTTTTCAAATTGAAATAACTACCCCTAATATAATACCCCTATATAATAAAAAAAATGAAAAACCACATTAAATTGATTTAAATTATATTGAAAATTGAAACAAATTATGATATTGTGGTTTTTCTTTTATTTATTATACATTTTGAATTAATTTTCTCGTAAAAACCGGGTTTAGAGCGCTCCGGTGAGTAGAAACCTCTGTTTTTCAATGTTTAAACATTCTTGTCCCACTTTTTCATTTATATGTCCTTTTAGGAAAAAACCTCAGCTTTCGTTTAAAAAAAAGCTGCCCTTTTTCCAAAAAATTAAAATTTATTTTTAATTTTGGTTTTTTTGGGCCAAAAAAAATTTTTTTTAAATGCCTATTTTCAATCGAAAGAGCATGAAAAAACCTTTCCAAAATGTACCTTGCCATGCATTAGGGTGTCCGTAAGATACATGGGAAATTTATTTTTTCGAATTTTGTTTACGCCACCCCCCAGTTTGGTTCCAATAAAATAAAAAAAAAATTTCCCAAAATTTGAAGCCGATTGATTAATATTAACACGTGCCAGTAATAAATTTTCAAAATGTCGGACTTTTAAAATGGGTCATAAAAATCACCACAATGTATCAGTGGTTTTATCACATAAATGTTGTCGGAAATTCAAAAAATTATCTTAATCGGGGGTATGTCCGACCATTCGTCATAAAACTGATATCAGAAATAAATTTTTCAAAATTTTTTGTCCAAAATGGCGGATTCAAAATTTTGATTTTCCACATTTTTGAAAAAAATTTCTAAAACAACGCCAAGGGCGATTTTCGGAATCGCTATTTACGAATCTAATGTCAAAAATTTATTTTTAAAATTATCCGATCCTATATGGCGGATTCAAAATTTTTATTTTCTATATTTTTGAAGTAAATAGTCTGAATATTAATTGATAGATTAATAGTTACAAGAAACAATTATTGGGATATTTTGGGAACTCTATTTTAGAAATTTAACTTTTCATATTTCCAAGAATAATTAAAACAACTTAAGTAATTTAGAAATAACTCCATTTAATATATTTTAATTGTAGGAACCTTTACATTATTATTCTTTTGAAGACATCAAATTTTGTTTTTTACATCCATTTATGTGATAAAGCCACTGATACATTGTGGTGCATTTTTATGACCCATTTTAAAAGTCCGCCATTTTGAAAATTTTTGAAAATTGAATTTTTTTCAAAGTGCTATCTTATAGTGCAGCTAAAAATGAAGACAAATGTGACCTGGAGAATTTTTTGCATAAAAATTGAAAAAGTTATGATTTTTTTTTTAAAAAGTGCATTTTTCCCATGTATTTTCAATGGGAAATTTCGATCGATTACTGGCACGTGTTAATATTCATCAATCGGCTTCAAATTTTGGGAAAATTTTTTTTTATTTTATTGGAACCAAACGGGGGGGGGGGGTGGCGTAAACAAAATTCGAAAGTCGAATTTTTACGGACACCCTACCATGCATGCATATATATATATATATATATATATATATATATATATATATATATATATATATGTCATTTCAATTAAATTGTCATTTTCAGCCTCAACAAAAGTTGAAGTAGCAAGTTTCGATTCTGTAATTTAAACCAAATTTTTTAAACATTTATATATATCACATTAACGAAATTCATAGTGGTCGGGCAATTGAAGTGATATATTCCACATAAGAGACGTTTTTCGTCAGAAATAGTAAAATTTTTCAAAAAAATATTTTTTGCAAGTCTGCAATTTTCTGCATTAAATGATGATTAATTTGTTAGTGACAAGTATTATTTCCTTACTCTTACAATTATGAAACTCAAACGAACCATAAATTTCACTATAAGGTGACGTGTGATAAAGAAAAAATGTTTAAATTAAGCAAAACACAGAGAAAAGTGAGAAAAAATAAAAAAATGACATTTTCATTTCGCCAAGAAAATAAGAATTTGCTAATAATGTATTATTTTATGACTCTGTTCTAACTGTTAATGCACTATTAAAGTTGAGAAAAATAGTTTTTTGCTTATTTATTTAACATTTTAGAATTGTTCGAAGGTAAATCTTGGGCTAAAGGTTTGGGACACTTATGACATAATGCAAGACTCATTACATTCGTTGGGAAAAAAATAGTCAACCCATTTAAATTAAATTGTTACATTAATTCTCCAACAAAGTTTGGATCCGACATTTTGAATTTTCGAACGCTGACTTCAGATTCGTAATCCGAAGCCCCGAAAACCCCAGAGTAACGATTTTTAATTTATTTTTATGAGTTCTACAAAAATTTTTCGCCATATTAGATCCGCCATTTTTAATTTTTAATATCCAACTTCAAATTCGAAATCAGGAGTCCAAAAACACCCAAGTAGAAAGTTTTAAGTCAATTGCATTATAATTTAGTAATTTTATTGTGCCTTTTCCACATCCTTTTTTTGAAAAAAAACTAGTATCAAAAGGCTAATCTGGCCAAAACACCCCCGTTTCGACTAAAATCGACAGAAATATAATTCTTATTTATGAAAATATACATTTTAATTATTTAAATCAAAATCCCAAATAGCCAAAATATAAGCCTTAGAGGACCTTCTCCTTTGTGGGACACTCATGACATTTTGCTCGTTTTTGCTTATACGAGACCGAACGCGTGCTACAGCACGCGCGTTTTGTTACTATTTTATTGAAAAATAAATGAAATTATTTTTTAAGTGAAAAAATTTAGACTTCAAAATAAATGGTGATTTGAACGATCATAATGCGTATAATTCTTCATAATGATTCAAAACATAAAATCAGAATAAATAGACAAATTCAGGGAGTGAATGAATAATGACACATATTATTTAAATGGAAGAATTTATGTACCTAAATACAGAATATTTTTTCGCGATTACAAAATAAACGTTCGTTTTTATAACAATTATTAGTACACCTAAGTCAGTCTGAATATCAGTCGTTTTGCGTTCCGCACTTTGTAAAGTAAAAAATATATTTATATAATTAGATAACACGAAATAAACATAATATATAATCTTAATACCTTAATAAAAAGATGTTAAAAACTTTTTGATTCTTCTGATCATATATTTTTTATTCAGTTTAACTGAGCTTTCACTCTACGACGCAGAGCCTCTTCAGAGCATTACAAACAATCATGTTTTTAAGATTCATTCAAAAGTATAAATATAAATATAAAAATATAAAAACTTTACATAACAAATTGTTAACAAACATAAATATATTTTTTAAATTATTATTATTTTTAATTAACATTTTTAAAAAATGTTTATATATTTATGTTTGTTAACAATTTGTTATGTAAAGTTTTTATATTTTTATATTTATATTTATACTTTTGAATGAATCTTAAAAACATGATTGTTTGTAATGCTCTGAAGAGGCTCTGCGTCGTAGAGTGAAAGCTCAGTTAAACTGAATAAAAAATATATGATCAGAAGAATCAAAAAGTTTTTAACATCTTTTTATTAATTACGAATGACTGATCAACACCTTTAACATCTTTAATTAATACCTTAATAATAATTAATCAAGTCAACATTTCAATTTTAATCATCTTAGCGTAAATTTATCAAAACTTTGAAATTAGAAATTGATAACGTATAATAACATTGTGCAGAAAAAAAAAGTTGTTACATTTCATAATAGATAAGATGAATATTTTAATTTTCATCATTCAAGTCTTATTAAGTAAAAAAGAAAATACTTTCAAATTAGAAACTAATGACGTTCAACGTAAAGAAAAAGAATTTTACGTTTCATAAGAAAAGAAATAAACATTATTTCTCGTCTAATCGCAATTTTTTTAACATGTTCTCATCCTCAGTACTAAGTTTTCGTTTGTGATTATAAATGACATTATAAATCGACTTCTTTAAATTTTCAGGACTCATAATTTCATCTTCTAAGATATCTAATCCGTTCATATCTTTAAGTTTTAGGATGCCTCCATCTGTTAAGAAAAAAATTAGTATTTAATATTTGCGACAGTAGCAAATTACAAACAATTCTCAAAAATTTAGACTATCATATTAAATTGATAAATTAAATATTTATTTGATTTCATTTTATTTGAATGAGTAAATGGTAAAGCTTAGAAATACCGTTATGTAAAACGTATCAATGTGAGTAGTCATATTTATTTATTTTTGCTAATATCGTAATGAATGCCATTAGTATTACTATTATCATACAATAAAGAATAAAAAACGAAAATCATACAATGAAGAAGGGATTAAATAAATATGTATATTACAAAAATTTTATAATTTGTCAATTGCTACATTCGTTACATACCTAATTTGTTCATTTCCCCTCTCAATTTCACATGAACTCCTTTCTGTAGCCTTGTGTCAGTAACGAAAGATGCAATTTGCACCACCAAACGGTAATGGCCATCACATACGACCCCTTGGCCATATGAAGAATTTCTTGTATTGACCACGTAAAAAGGAGATTTTATGAAAGTATCAATCTCTAAAATGTAAAGTGATAAATAAGTACCTCACACAAAAATCATTACAAACATTACCAATGCTGATATTGCAATGATTAATATCATCTTAATTGAAAGTAACGAATTACATCGTGATTTAAAACAAAATTTTAAAATTAAACTATAATTCAAATAAAGAAATTGTTTGTATTCAATTTTTTTATATATCTCCAGTTTTGAACATTATATGAATTAAACTTTATAAACAAAATTTTATTTCTCCAAAATGAATGAACTGATTTAAATGAGATAAGCGGGAATACAAAGGGGATAAAATATACTTTAATTTAGAATTACAAAAATTTTTTAAAGTTTATTTTTTAATAATTATTAAATAAATTGTTTATAGACAATTTATTTTTTTTATGTTCTGCGCCTTTTCAAATTTAAAAAAAAATCTCAACATACAATTGAAATTATAAGAAATCAAAATCCGTTGAGAAAATTTATGAGCGACAATTATTTTAAAAGTTATAATGAAAATTAAATTGGTGCGGTGTAGTGCATCAGTACAATTCTTTGTTCATTTCGAAGTTGAAAATAATTTACAATTTTGAAAAGCATCAAAATCGCATCTCCGGGCAATATAATTTTTATCATAACATTCAAAATAATTGTCGCTCATAAATTTTCTCAACGGGTTTTGATTCCTTATAGTTTCAATTGTATGTTGAGATTTTTTTCAAATTCTTAAGTGCATTTGAACCATTATGATGTCCCACACTTAAAACAAATGCTTTCAATAAATTGTGACGTCATAATGGTTCAAATGCCCTTATGGAGCGCAGAACGTAAAAAAAATTGTTTATAAACAATTTATTAAATAATTATTAAAAAATAAACTTTAAAAAATTTTTTTATTTCTAAATTAAAGTATATTTTTTCTCCTTTGTATTTCCGCTTAGCTCATTTAAATCGGTTCATTCATTTAGGAGAAAATAAAATTTTGTTTAAAAAGTTGCAAAAAAATTCATTTTGCAATAACTTTTATAAAACAGATTTTATTTTACTTTTCTTTGATAGACATATTTCTAAAGCCAAATAGAAATGTTTTATTAACATTTCGATTAAAAAAAATAATTTTTATTTTTAATGAAAATTTTACAAATTCTGACCCTGTTATAGTTTTTCCAAACTTGTTTAAAATAAATGGTTTAAAAAATTTTATGTAAATAAAAAATTTTGCTAATACATTATAGTAAATAATAGGAAACAAAATAAAATTGTTGAATTGTTGTTCATTCAGGTATATCATTTTCATTAATTATAAAATATAATATATATATAATAATATAATATGATATAACTGAATGAAGAAAAATATAATAAAGTGCACAAACCTATGGGTTCGTTATAAAGCATGATATCGCGAAGTGGAATGCTTTTAAATGTGATCTCAGCATTACCAATGTCATTCCTAGCAAATTGCCCATGATTTATTACAATACTGTGGGATTGGACATTATATTCTAGCAAATTTATTTCCTCGTTGGGAATTCGAAATGTTGGGTTTGACAATTTAATATTACCGCCTGTAATTTCAATAACCTACAAAAAAAATAAATAAAAATTAAATAATTATTAAATAATATTATTTTTTTTATTATTAAATAATTATTTAATGAAGATACATGAATATTTTCTACAAGTATTGAATATTATTTTAACAAATGAACCGAAATTCATTCGAAGAAAATTAAAAATTTCATATTTAATTCATTACAGAATTAATAAAAAATATTCTTAACTAAACTATATTAATAATAAATAATTTAATGAGAAAATGTAACTTTGAAATGAAACTAATTGATTTGGGGCATTCTCCGTGAGATTTGATTTGATCAAAATTATGAGAGTTATGATTTCTTTAAAATTTAACATCTTCAGTAGCAACGGACTTTTGAAACACATTTTTTCTGTTATACACTGAGAAAAATAAACATTACTGGGTACTGTCCAGACAGGAATGGTTCCTGTCTAGAAAAACAGTTGAATTTGACAACTGTCATTGCTGTCTGGACATGAACGATTAATTTTTATTTATTTTTTCCTGAATATTTCAAATATGTAATAAAAAATAACGTTAATAAAGCGAAAACATTAAATAAATTGAAATTTCGTATAAAATGTGACTTTTCTCAAAAGCGAAGTAATTGATTTTCGGTTTTTTTCTTTCATTACAACCGCTGATAAATAAACAAATTTTTCCCATTTATATATTTATGGTTCAAGTTATATATAAAATTACATCAGCCGTTGAACAGATTTTAGAGAAGGAAATTGAGAAATTAACCACAAAACATTCGTTTTCTTTTGTTTTTGA
Organism: Leptopilina drosophilae; assembly: GCA_032873175.1. Classification (NCBI taxonomy): domain Eukaryota; kingdom Metazoa; phylum Arthropoda; class Insecta; order Hymenoptera; family Figitidae; genus Leptopilina; species Leptopilina drosophilae. The sequence goes on from CM065478.1 coordinate 29,223,894, forward strand.
AGGTTAATTTTTTAAAAAGTGTAAAAATCAAATAAAACTCTGTGCAACGACTGATATAATTTTAAATATAATCTAAACCCTAAAGAACACCACTTTGACATAAATGGGAAAAATTTGTTTATTTATCAGCGGTTGTAATGAAAGAAAAAAATCGAAAATCAATTACTTCACTTTTTTTGAGAAAAGTCACATTTTATACGAAATTTCAATTTATTTAATGTTTTCGCTTTATTAACGTTATTTTTTATTACATATTTGAAATATTCAGGAAAAAATAAATAATTTCCATATATTATATTATTTTTTATCTTTTAGTATAACAAAAAAAAAGTGTTTCAAAAGTTCGTTGCTACTGAAGATGTTAAATTTAAAAAAAATCATAACTCTCATAATTTTGATCAAATAAAAAAATACGTATTTACTTATTTTTCATATAGAATTCGAAAAAAATTGTTTTAATCCAAAAAAGTTTTTGTGTGAAAATCTAAAGGAGAATGCTCCATTTATTTTTTGAAATGTTTGTCAAATAAAAAAAGAAGATGTACAGATACACGGATAATTGAAAAACTTCTTAGGCAGTTATTATTAGAATATTGATGAATACTAAATTGGAATTTAAGAAGAACTTACAGAATTCATTTTAATGAGCGGCATGAATTTCGCAACATCATCAGTGCCCCAAACCAGTACTCTGATCCTTTGATTGGAATTATTATTTAATACAAATTTAAAAACAACTTTTTGAGGCGTTTTTAAACTTTTTGTTCCGTTGATCATATCGACGTATCCCGTAATGTCCCTATTAAAATGATATCAAATGATTATTATATTAATTATTATTATTATTTATTATTATTAATTATTATTCTTTTACATTTATAGGTTAGAAAAAAATAAATTAGAGAATTTAAATCTTAGAAAAATTGGATATTATGTAAAATACGAATTAGGAAATATAAAAATTAGAAAAAAGAATTATTTGTAAAAATGAATATTAGGAAAAATAAAAATTCGAATCATAAAAAATTATTTAAAATAGAATTTCGGTAATAAAAATATTGTACAAAATGATTATTCGAATAAAATAAAATTATAAAAACTGGTTATTGTAGAATAAAGAAAATCGTATAAAAAATTATTAAATATTACAAAAATTTTGAAAAATACTATTTCGATATAATAATAATTATGAGAAGTGACAATTCGGTAAATTTACAGTTAGAAGAAATACAGGTTAGAAATTATAGTAATTATAAAGAAGAATAATAAGAAGTAAAGAAAATGATGATTAATATTAATTCGAAAAGGTTAAAATTATTTTGAAAAAGTTTATTAAAAAAGTTTTATAACAAATGATACTTCGATAAAATAAAATTTTTGAAACCTTAGAATTTAGAACATTTACACATAAAAAATATTATTAGGAACAATACATTTTTGAAGAATTGGTAATTCGGTAATATTAAAATTAATAATTCAGGAATATAATTATTATCATTATTAACAAATCTATAAAATAATATTTATCAAAACTGAAATTTCGAAAATAAAAATATTAGTGTAAATTAGAAATATATAAAATGATAATTTTTTAGAAATGATAATTCCATGATTTGAATATTATAAAAAATATACTTTCGTAGTAATAAACATTCTGTCAATTAATCATTCAAAAAAAAATAATGTTTCTGATAATTATTTTTTTTTATTAAAAGAAATTATAATGAATTCTTATTAGATAACAAAAAATTCGATAAAATAAAGATTCGGAAAATAAAAATTGGAGAATTTTCATGCACCTCAACACGTGGTAACAATTTCAAGAAAAAAGAAACACTTTTGATCCAAAGAAAATGTAGGTTAAGTATTAAATAAAATAAAAATACATACATTGATTTGTCTCCATCGTTGAATGCATCAATTTCCATGTCACTGGAAAATTCCCAATTTTTGGATGCAGCCATTTTATGTCGATTTAATTATTGCAAAATAAAATATACTGTACACCATGTGCGTCTTCATCAGTAATGAGCACTTATTTAAAGGAGAGTCCAGAATAGAGTCGGAAGGAACGCGTTGATCACGTGATCTCTATGGTAGCTATACATTGTGGTGAACGCGAATTTGTACGTTCCCCCATTTGATTAACATTGTGACGTCACACGTTCGCGTTCACGTTCAATGTAGAGTCAGCATGAAGGCGAGAACAAAGTACAGGGTACGCGAACGTGAACGTATGACGTCACACATTTGCGTTCACGTATCATGTATGATGTTCGCGTTCACCACAATGTATAGGCACCTAAAAGGCCTTTCTCCAATAGGTTTTAAAAAGTTGTGTTTGTGTCGGTTGCTATGTCAACATATGCTAAAATCAACGTAACGCAGTCATTCGCACACTTTTTAAAACCAATTGGAGAAAGGCCTATATGGAATACATAGGACGAAGCGTTAACACCAATGTCGACTCAATTCTGAACTCTCCTTCAAAAATGGTTCAATCACATAGAGCAGATAAGCAGTTTAACAGAATAGATTTCAGCCACTAAAAAAGTAGGCTATTGTTGCAAACGCTATTCAAGAATAGCGTAGAATTCTCTTCTACAGCAAGAGAATGTTTTTTGATTGGTTGAAATCTTCTGCTAATAAGGCTTAAGCACAATAGATTCGGGAAAGTCGTTCGCGAACGCAAAGCATGATGAGTTAAAAAAGGACAGAGATATATTTGTGTCCTCTTCTATCCCATGCGTCTCGTTCGCGAACGACTTTCGTGAACCTATTGTGGGTTGGACTATAAGGTTGATGGGATATCAAAAAAATATATATCGATATTTAACATATCGATACTTCAACAGTAATATCGATATTTAAAGATACAATCGTCATCGTAAACAAATATCGATATATCGCTAAAACGATGTCGCGAATGCCTAAACTTCAAAATCTGATAAGATAAATAATCTAAGTATTACAATGCTAGTAAATTTTTAAATATTATTTAAGTTATTAAATATAAAGAAAAAGAAAAGTATAATGTAAATTAATTAAGGAATGTAAAAAATAAATAAAATACAAAGAAAGTATTTACAATATTGGGTAAAAAGCTAAAAAATGATTATTTATGAAATTTTATACGTCAGTTTAGTCATGATGAACAATAATCATAACATCAAATTATATTTTCTTCAATTTATATTGTGAAATCCACATAAAAATATTTCTATACTTTAAAAATAATTTGTGATTAATAATCGTTAGACTTATTTGTATGTATTTTTTAAATATATTTTTATAATAAGTTATATATAAAAATAATGTTTAAACAATTAAAAATGTTTACACTGTAGAACTCGGAAGGTGGTCAAAGATCAATTTAAGAAAATTTATTATGCGGAAAAGCAGGACAATCGCTGTTCTAAACATAAGTAACTTTATTGTTGATTGAGGTACTAAACTAACTGTTTTATTTTGTACAATGTAGCCATAATCTTCTGAATTAAATATAACTTAATTTCAATATTTAAATTCTCAAGACAATTTAAAACTTTAAAAAATATTTTTATATTTTGTTATATTCTTCAAACAAATAATATTTTGAAACTAAAGTAATAAATATTTCCTGTAAATTAAGGTTAAACTTATAGATTGTGAGTTCAAGTAAACAAAATTATCTAAAATTGTCTTTGTATTTAAATTAAAAAGAATATAAGTATATTCAAACGAATGATATTTTGAAACTAAAATCATAAATATGTTCTATATATTAAGGTTAAACTTATAGACTGTGAGTTTAAATTAGCAAAATTATTTAAAATTTAAATTAAGTATATTGTTTAAGACACATAAATTTTTTAAACATAAAGGATCTATTTAACCATAATTAAGTAATCTTCTCAATTAAATATAAAAGAAACTTAACCGCAATCGAAAGTATAAGAATGATTTAGAAAAGTATAAACAATATAATTATCCTTCTCTGACTCATTCTCCGCTTACGATTGTAGTACCGGTTGTATAAAGTTTCTATTCTGCTTTGGACTTCATATATAGTGTTCTTAAATTTTCAAGAAAATTTAGGTTCGTTTAATATGACCAAGGAAATTACGCTAATTTAATTTTCTCGAGAGAATATAATAGAATTTAAGAAAATATTGATAATTTAATTTTATTTATTTATCTAAAAGGTTGCGTTTACGACAGATTTACCTTGATTAATTAAAAATGAATCTTTTAGTTTCTTTAATGTTAAAATAAGAGTTTATTGAATTATATTTTATTTTAGATGTAATAAATACTTAAACATCATTGACTTGCATTAAATATTGATTCTCTGTTATTACTTTTAATTCAAACTTCTAAAGCATGATTTATAATGTTTGGCTTCTTAGGTCCTTTTTTTCATATCGCGTCAAATATACGTACGTAAATAAAATCACGTTTTTTATCTTATAAATATAAATTTAATGTCATTTACGTATTAAATTACATGTGAAAAATAATATGCGTACCTTATTACGAATAAAAGTTTCGATACCTCAGAGTATAGAGATACATAAACAAATAATAAAGAATAATATTTTTTACATTATATAGTGCATTTTAAATAATAAAATTATATAATTTTAATTAATAATAAATTAATAATAATAAAATTATTTGAATAAATATATTTAAATTTTAAATTAGGTGGAAAATTTTGCAAAATTTAAAGAATTTAATTATTTATGTATTTTTGTCATCAATGCTTCTAAATTATTCCATAGTGTAGTCTCTAGTTTTATCACTTAACATTTTTTGGTAAGACGTTTTCAAAAAATTACTCCGTCATTCCGAAGAAAATAATTTATTTCAATATATGCTCTCCTATTTTTCATGGGATGCAAAATTTCGTTAATAATCTTGAGACATATCATATTTAAATTTATTCCAAAGTTCATTCAGATAAACTGGTTGGTAGAACATTAAAATACGTACAAATAAGCGACTGAATTATCTTAAGTTGGAACTATTATTTGAAATTAAAAAATTATGATGTCATTGACTAATTGATCAGTAAGAAACATGTTATGTGTAAGAAAGCCAAAGTGAGACAAACTTCTTTTTTTAAGAAAAAATATATAATCACTCAGACATTTTTATAGATAAAATATTTACTTTTATTTTTATGTCAATAATTCAGTATAAACATAATTCTTGATCAGTAAATTAGGCCTTTGATTTCCTAAGTATATAAGTAATGAATCCCAAGATTGAACTCGAGAGTATGCAACATATAATTGCCCATGAATAAATACATTTTTACGAAGGTCTACACCAATTTTGTCAAATGTTTGTCCTTGGCTTTTATTTATTGTCATTGCGAATGCTAATTTTATAGGAAATTGCCGTCGTTTGAAAGTAAAAGGATATATATCCTCACAATATAGCGTAATACGATTTATGAATACAATATCTCCAGCCTTATCACCTGTTAAAATACGACAACGCAGCAGATTGTTTGATAATTCTAATACCTGCATTCGCGTTCCATTACATAAACCTTCATTAATACTAAGATTTCGAAGTAGCATGACAATACAATTGGATCTTAATCGTAATTCATAAGGCGGAAAATTTGATGGATTTAAAGTATTCAAATACTCTGTTAAAATAGCATCATTTATGCTTCCATTATCACAATTTTCGGCACTATCAACACTTGTATAAATTCGCTCACTTTTATTATCAAACAGTTCAAGTACCTTGTTGTTAATTTCATCAACATCAACATTTCGAGCAGACAATATTGCTACTTTTGCTAAATCATCGTATTTTTTATTGATAATTAATTCTCCAAATATTTTATGAATTATATCACCATTTTCTACACATTGCTCTGGTGCCAGTATATTATTATCATTATCATTTAAAGTACCATTTCCAACTGATAATAAATATTTTGCAAATTCTATTTCACCAGGTAAAGTTCTCATATTTTCAGTTAATGATATTATCTTAAATTGACTCCATAATGTGCTAGATTTAATAGATAAATTAACTACTTCGCTTCTAGTTGCATTAACTTTAACAGGCAATAATTGCCTAAAATCACCACCCAAAAGCATAATTTTTCCACCAAATGGCAAATCAACATTCATAAAATCACGTAATGTTCTATCAATTAATTCCATAGCATATCTTGGCGCCATTGGAGCTTCATCCCAAATAAAGACATCAACCTCTTTCAAAAATGTAGCTTCTTTAGATTGACTTTTAATATTTGATGTAGAATCATAGAACAATGGAACAGGCATTCCAAACGTTTTATGTACAGTTTTACCATGTGGAAGTAATATTGCGGCAATGCCTGTAAATGCCATAGTACAAACACATTTTCCTTTACTTTTTAACAAATGGTATAAAGTTGTATAAACATATGTCTTTCCGGATCCACCTGGTCCATCAATGTAATAACATGAAGAAGATGGTATTCTTTCATCTTGGATAAGTATATTTAATACTTCATCAACAATATCCTTCTGTTTGGAATTCAGTTTGACATATTGCATTTCACCAATCTCTTTATGTTGTTGTAATGACATTTCGTTGTTAATTTGATTTTCTGTTTCAATATTTATCTCATTTAACTGTATCATTTCAGGAAAATTGCGAATATTTGATCCTTCATGCAGAAGAAAGTTAATTATATCATTATATGCTCTTTTATAAGCTTCATTAAATGGACAATTTATCTGATAATCTTGTGACATAGCATCTTTAAACTTTTCCCAAAGTTCATTTGGATGAACTGGATTGCAATAAATTAAAATGCGCACAAATAAACGTCTTAATTGTTGTGGCATCATCCATACTTCTCCTTCTGTCAAAGCACGATCCCATTCTGCATCATCTTCAATAAGGCCTAATGCTAAACATGCACTTCGAAAAGTGTCATGTACAATACTGTTGACAGTTCGAAGATGATCATAACTTGTAGCGCCTTTCACTACTATTAAGAGTAATCTGAGATGAAACAATTCTAATTGACTGGGTGAAATTGAATACATCCGTCCAATGACATTAAACGACTTTTTACGCTTCACCCATTTTAATGCATTTTCACCACGTTCTTTCTTAAAAACATAATGACATGGAATCTCTGCGTATGTATATTGTCTAGCTTGTGGATCACGTCTATTTAAATCGAAGTAATCTAATAACATAGTACGTTTCTGCAAAGCTTCATTTATAGCATCATCATTTGCTTCTTCACTAATAGTTACAGTATGCTGATTAATTAAATGAACAGGTAATCGGAGAATAGAATGACTTTTACTCTGTAATGGTCTACCGAATATTCTATCACATGCTTCAACGGGACTAACATATCGAGTTTCAATAAAGTTTTTTATTTCATCATATTCTAAAGAACTTCTATTATTGCTATTATCTGTAATTACTACAGCAGCAGCATCATGTCCCTTAAAAATATATTTATACAAATATTTTACGGATTTAATACTTGAAACTACTTCTACATTAATATGACAATTAAATAGCTGAAGTAATGTAGGATTGTATGGAACAACGTATTGATTATCTGCTGTTCCTCCATTTAGGCGATCATATGGTCCTGTATTAAGGCGGCGATAAGTTGGGTATCCGTTTTCATCCATTATTGTCTCAGAACAGAATTGCTTTGGAAAACCTTTCAAACATTTACTATTATTATCTTTACACCAATTTCCACATGGACCATGAATCATATTTTTCATAACGATGTCATGAAGTATAACATTTTCTGATGGACTTGGAATTTCTGCCGAAATATATTTGTCTACAATCTCGGGTGTTGTTATTTTACTATTTTGTTTCAAAGTCACTAACAAATGCATATGCGGCAATCCACGTTTTTGATATTCAATAACATACACATAAGCAATCACTTCGCCAAATAATTGTTCCTTTACAATGGTATTAATAAGTTTATCTTTTTTTATAGCAAAAACACGCGATACAATATCTGGTCTGTCAGAGGCAGTTTGATTAGGTAATAAATTTTCTTTTATTTCACGCCAATTTGGATTAGACGTCATCGTAATAAAAAGATCAGGTTTACCAAATTTCCTCACAATAGCCATTGCATCTTGATAATGCTGTAACATATTTCTCGGAGAACCTGTGAAAGATGATGGAAGTATTACAATTTTACCCACTTCATTGTTCGAATCATCAACTCTTCTTTGTAAATGATCAATTAGACCTTCGTAAGTATCTGCACGAAGTATCTTCTGATTATTTCGACAGAAATTCGTCCTATCTTTTTCTATTTTCACATAACTGTCTACAATCCACTGCTGAAATAATCTTCCACCCTTTAAAAATACATTGTTGTCTCTAGAAGCCATTCTATGCCTGATGTATGCAGCTCTTGATACACGCTTATTTGTGTTAGTGCAGGTCAGATTTTTGTCCCAACCTCTTGTGCCATGTGGATAAAATAAAGGATATATCCATGGCTCAACATTGGGATTCATAGAACTTATATATTGTAAACTTTTTGTATTCTTATTATATACGGTAACATATGATTCTGGAATATCTCCATCAGCAGTTGTAGTAAAAATTGCTGCAACTTCATTGACACTTTGTAAATTATAACGTCTACTATCCATCCCAGGCTTTAATGAAAATAATAATTGCATCTCAGGCTCAATTTCTGCATTATTTTCAATCATTGTTTTTTTAATTTCTTCATGCATCATACGGTAGGACTGTGCAAATAGGTTACAATCTCTGAGAGCAGTATCAATTGCATCAACAATATCTCGGTTTAATTGAACATTATTCTTACAACGAATTTCGGAAGCTTCGTTTTGATCAACAATAAATAACTGTCCAAATGAAGGAGTATCATTTCTTTCAGCATACAAAGATGTATTCATTTGATAATAAACCTGACCATGTATTTTGAAACAATATGGTCCTGGTCGTCTATTGTTAAAATTAACTAAGTTAGCATTGAAAGAAGCAAAACCAAATGAATTATTGTATCGTCGTATATTATGAAAAAAATGCCCAGATAATTCGTGGGTGCCATCAAATAAACTTTGTAATATGCTTGGAGGAGCAGGTAAATCTTCAAGAATGACTTCGCCATGTTTACAACAATCATGAAATGAATTTTTTCTATTAGATACTCTTTCTGCTTGAAAATGTTTAGCATTACAATGCTCACATGAAATGTTCATCTCACCAGCAAAATGTTCCTCTATATACGACACTGAAATACTGTCAGAGTCAGAGAAATTTTGATTCTGTACAGCAGTTCGTTTTTTTTGGCGGTGAGTTCTTTGATACGCTACATTTTTTTGACGACCGGAAATATTAGTATTTGATAAATTTGCTGTAACAGTTACATTATCTTTTACTAAAGATGTAGTAACAGTTGTAGAGGATTTTTCTAAATTAATATTTGATTTTGCCACTGTAATAATACTGTCCTTTGTTTGGAATAATTGAGGGTTAAGGATTCTATTATTCTCTTCTTTTTTTTGTCGAAACTTTCTTTGATAAGCAGCTTTCTTTTGACGTTTCATGACTTGATGTTGTTCTTCTTCCTCTAAAGAACGTATTATTGATTTTTGTTTTACTTGATTTTCATTTATTAAATTAGTATATTTTGTGACATTTCTTGAATCATTACAATTATCTAATGATCTCGAAGGCAAGCATTGTAATTGTCTATCATTAAACATTTCCTCTGAACTATTGATTTTTGAATTAATTCTTGCATTTTCAATAATTACATTATCTTTGTCTTTATAATTTTTTTTGTTTATTACTTCTTCTGATGTACTATTATCATTCTCCACTGATCTTGAAGGCATACTTTGCAAACTTCTGTTTATTATAATTTCTCCCTCATTTTTATTACTTTTTGATTTTATAAATGAATCACTGTTAACTTTATGTTCACAAAGTTTTACATAAGAATGATCACGTGTAATGTTCATTTCATTAGAATAGTCTGTCGCTATATGTGACTTTGAAATAATATCAGACTGATTTTGTTTTTGAACAGAAGTATGTTTATTTTGCCGAGAGATGCGCTTGCGAGCAAGATTTCTGTCACGAATTGTCGTTTTAACATTAGAAGTAGAAATATTTGACAAATTTCCTATCGCACTTTTATTTTCTTCTGCTGATGTTAAAGCTGTAGATCTGCTTTGGGACCTCATATTCAAAGTTTGCTCTGCACGAATGAATTCATTAGAATCCAATGATTCTGAGAGAACAATTTTATTAATTTCTCGCTTTTTTTGTCGATAATTTTTTTGATATGCAGCTTTTCTTTGACGTTTTATGATTTTACATTGTTCTTCTTCCTCAGGAAAATGAACCATAGCTCTTTTTTCTCTTTGCTTCTCAGTTATTAATAATCTTGTATCTTTCATCCTATTGCTTGAATCAATAGAAATATTATTAACATTATTTGATGGAATTGAAGTCAAATTTTCTAGACAACTATCAACAAAAATCTTTTTACAAACATTGTCAGTTGAATTCAACGATGATAAATTATTGTCAACAATTTTATTGTCTTCATTTTGGAAACTTTCTTCTGTTGCTTTATTCTTAAGAAGACACTCCCAATCATATTCAACAATCATACTTCTAGCATTAGTCGTCCTTATTGACGGAAATTTACTTAAACGATTGTTCTTGAACATTAACATTAAATGATTTCTCATATTACAATAATAGTAATTTACAGAGTGGGGCATAATATTAAAAAATATCGATGTTGCGAAGGCTATTGCATATATCCCACAAGAAAGACTATATTGTGGTTGTTGATCAACAGTTGTGAAAACTACTGGTGGTTTAAAAGGATACAATCTACTTAAATATTTCCTTTGATCTTCATTTAAACATCCTTCATTAAGACTATCATAAATATAAAGTCTCATTCCATCATAATAAGTGCAAATCCAATGACCATATTTCTCAGGTCCACTAAAAAGTATTTGAATATGCTTTTCATCTTTTGCAATCGGATTAATAAATTCAAGCGTATATAAATACAAAGTGCTTTGCATGCTAAAAGCAGAATTTGATTCTCTTCTCAACAATTTTTCGAATTCATCAATATGAGTATCATTTAACATTCCTCCTTCAGTAAGTATAATATTAAAATCTTCAACACTTAAATTAACAGTTCGTTCTTTGTTCGACATGATTTCTTCCATTTATTGAAAAGATGTCGCTTCTAAAAAAAAGGCAAATAAATAATGTTACTATTGTCACATTTAACAGTAACTGTTTTTTTTTATCTTTTCCTTTCTTATTATATTAAGATTACTAAATTTGTTATGTATTTATTTATATTTTCTCAACAAAATAAATATAAGTGTATTTTTAGTAATTTCCTGTTTTGTATCTGTTTATATTTATCTTTTATTATAAATAATTCTAGTATCTGTTAATCTAGTATCTGTTAATCTAGTATCTGTTAATCTAGTATCTGTTAATCTAGTATCTGTTAATCTAGTATATGTTAATCTAGTATCTGTTAATCTAGTATCTCTCGACTAAATCCTGTTTAGCAAGTATCTGGTATCTCGTAATCACATGTTATTTTTTGTATTTAATCTTTAATATTTATAAAGTTTTTGTCATAAAAAACTAACTACCAAAATGTTGAAAAATCAATAATTAAGATTAAGAAAACAAATATAATTGAATATTAAATCACAATTATTACCACACCACTATAATATAATTATCTACAAATCAACAAACATAAGAATTTAAAAAAATCTATATTCTACATTCAGAAATCAAAACAATAGATAAATGTCCTTTTATTCCTTTAATTAACTTTAATTAAATCCTTTAAATTAATAAATCCAATAATTCACATTATATTTACAAACTCCTCCTAATAAATATATATTTATATATACAAATAATATTAACAAAAAATTAAATTTGTATTTACATGTATTTTCAATACTTACGTAGTATGTAATGTACTTTAACTTCTTTTAAATGCACAAAAAAACAAAAACACAAACTTCACAATCAACACTTTTTTTCAGAAAAGAAAAATCACTGGGCAAATACATCTAACGAAAAGATACACGTTTCACACTTTTCACTTTTCAAGTAGCCGACAGTTGCTAACACTTGTAATTAATTAATTAATTAACACTCCTTTAATTACAATTTGTAATTTTCCAAAACGTAACCAAAAACTATGCGTTTCACACTGAGGTGAGGTTACATGGCTGTAGCAAACAAACAATCGTTTGGAAAAAAGATGCGCGCGCAACAATTTTGAAGCATCTAAAATGAATCATGAAATTAAATATATTTTATTATTAAACTTTTCATTATTACAAACCATAAATAAAAAATATTATCTTAAACTGCTTTTAGTTAATAATTTTATTATTTTTTTACCTTAAAAGAAATGAAAAACGAAAATTTAAAAGTGTTAGGTCTCCATTCTCCATCTTTACAAAATTCAGCCAATCAGGATCACTCATTTTAAATTCACAGCCAATGAGGAAAAAGTTCTACGCGTGAAGTTAGCTGATGTGACACCAGTAAGTAAAATGGCGTCACGATTATCCAATCAAAATGAAGGATTTTAAAAAAGAGCCAATCACGAAAAAGTTCTACACTTGAAGTTAGTCGATCTTACTCATCTCGTTTTTAGGAAAGGATCTATGAACAAGTTATATTTATATCGACAATTCTGGTCTCATTCGAAAGAGAATTGAAAACTATTATAAATTTTATTCTGAAATTGAATATTAAATATTAATTTATCAATTTTTAAGGCGGGACACTCATGACAGTTTTCTAATTACATTTAAATCTTTTTGTTTCTGCCACAACGTAAAACTTTCACATTTCGAAACAAGGCATTCAATTTTTTGGAAGTTGATTCGTGATTATCTTCTGCTGCGGACTCGTTAGTAAAACAGCACTTTTGCTCCCTGGATGAATCTTTAAACACGCATAAATATAAAATTCTGCATTCCAAGTATAATAATATAAAAGTGAGGGACACGTCAATCTTATTTTTTTAGAAGGGTTAAACAATTAAATAAAGTTATCAGAAGTTGATATGAGTTTTTTTTAAATTTTACGTTTTGAAAAAAAAATCTTTAGAATGCTCATAACTTCTACAAATGTGGATCGATTTTAAACTTCTTTATATGAAAACTGTTTGTTTTTTGAAACTTTTCAAAAACTTTATTAAAAAAATTTTTATTTTATTTTTTAAAAATTTTAGATAAAAATTTAATTTTTAAATCTGTTTGTATCCTTCGATTTAAAAAAAAAGAATTTTAAAAAAACCAGTTCTTTTTACGCAACTTTTAAGCCTCGACCCGTCGTGGGTAAATGATTTTTACTATTTTTTCAAAACTTTTCAAAATTGTAGAAATTCAGGCTTTGCATTGTTTAACACATTGATTTTATAGGATTCAGTTTTGCCTAATATAAATTAAAATACGATTCCTTTAAAAGTCTAGTGATACATAAAAATCAATTTTTTTAAATATTTTTATTGCTCTTATGAAATTAAATTTTAACAATTTTTAAATATAAATAGAAGAGAGTGGTTCTAAGTTGGCCGCCTAAGCGAATTAGTAGAAAATAGTAACAAAATGGAATTTAATCAAGTCAACAAGTATATAATTCGATTTAGCGATCGTGTACGTATAATTATATATTATTTAGAACGTTATAGAATGGCTTTTGTAGTCTTAATACAATAGATAGTGAAAAGTTGCATTTTGGACATTTCAGAAATAGCGGTCCTATGTTGGCCTCCACTTTTTTCGCTTGAGTATAAGGAAGAAATGCATATTCTCAATAGGTATCATGTTTCTAAAACTCGAACAATATTTTCAAACAGAAATTTGGCTTCAAGATAAACTGAATTTAGAAATTCACGTAAGATCAGGTCAACTACTATACTGGGTTAAGAGCACTATGACGTAGAGCACCACTTGTAAAAATTAGACTATTACAAACAGCACTACTTGTTATAGATGAAAATTTTGGACTATCACGAACAGCACCTCTTGTTGTAGAATGCAGATCTTATACTAAGATTTTGTCCGTGCATTTGAAAATTGTTCACTCAGCCCATGTATTTAAAGATCATTCAATTCCATGTATGGGGCCATTCAAGTATTACGTAAGCATATTTCTGAGGCTTTTAGATCTCCCCTCCCCCATCGTAAGATTTTTATATGCATTAGCGCCATTTTTTCTAATGAAAATAAGCAATATCTAGACCCCCTTTCCCTTAAATGTTTACGTAATACTTGAATGGTCCCTATTTGAGGGAAACCATTGTTACTGGAACACTTGCGATCTTTTTAATATATTATTTATAATTTTGTTACTACAAATTTGCTTTTTATAATTTACAATTTGTTATTTATAATTTGTTATGTTATTTATTATTGTTTAATATTATTGTTCTAATACTATTTTTTAATATTTATTATTACAATTTATTATGTAATTATTTATATATAATTGTTAAAGTTGTTATTACAATGAAATTTGTTAAAGTTTCCTTATTATAACAATTCTGTTATTAATTATTAATGTTTATTATTGCAATTTATTATGCTATTATTTATTAATCTATTTATTATTTATTATTGTTAAAAATGTTATTACTTCTCAATTTAATATTTTTATTAATAGAAAATAGGTTACGTGTAGGTTAAAACATATGTCAAATTTGACGTAAATTTAAAACTGCGCCCGGGAATCCCACTTACCGACAATGCAGATCTAAAATGGTTAATAATCTGCAACGACCTTTTCTTGAAAACAACAAAACAAAATAATTTGTCCATGTGAGTAATTTAATTTTAATAAAAAAAATAATAAAATTCATTATATATAAAATCAACAATAAAAAACTTTAATATATGTAAACTGTTTTGTACACTCAGATGCATTAATGCTGTCCTTCCGGTTTGACGGTATTTTGCAAAGTCGTATGATTTCTGTCAAAATGTTTTCAGTTCATGACATATGAAAACATTCGTAAGTCACGAACTAAAAATATTTGATAGAAATGACACGACTTTTCAAAATTCCTGTTCTGACTTAAATCACTTATTTCCTTTTTTTAAATAATAATGTTCGTTACACTTAAGGCGGCTTGGATTTTAAAGATGCATTACACACAAATTAATATAAAAAAGTCCTTTATTATAACTTGAAATATTGATTAAAAATTCACATAAAATTCGTCACAGTGTTCTTATAGATACGACTACTCGTCGGGAACTGCTTTCCCTCGTTTTTACAAATTAGGCATTCACAAATTTTCCTACCATGGTCATTTTTCATTCTCCCACTCTCTCACTACTCACAGCTTATCAATCGCGTGGCGACATGCCGCCCCCCTTGACACATAGTGTTAAATTAATTTTCAAAGGGTAGTGGTGAAATTTTCTAAACTCCCCTCTTTAAAACTCCATTTTGTGTTTTTATTGTTACGACACGTATAATCCCGTCATCGCCAGGATGTACATCGACGACCCTACCCAAAAGCCAACGCAAAGGTGGTAAATTCTCATCTCGAACAACGACGAGCGCTCCGCGCTTTACAATCTCAGATTTACCCTGATACCACTTACTTCTGACATTCAATTCACTCAAATACTCTCCGATTGAGCATAATAATCCATCCAAGACTTTCTCATTTTTTCAGGCACCTCATCATCCCAGTCAAGATTCAGCTTCCAGAGTTCCTGTAATGTAATTTTGGCAGCCACAACTACAGGTGATACTAATCCCAAAGGATCAAATAGCTGTGCTATTTGAGACAAGATCCTGCGTTTCGTCAATTGACCTTTGACTTGATCACACTTCACTTCGAAGGTCAAGATGTCTTCTTTCGCGTTCCAGGTCACTCCCAGCGTTCTCGTTACTTTCTCTGGATCCAAACTGATCATTGATGACTCGGAGTTGTCCTGCAGATCATAGGTGACCATTGGATCATTTGAGATCCACTTACACATCTTCAATCCTGCTCTATTTGAAATAGTAATCACCTCATCTCTCAGTTTCCTTGCTTCTTCAACGGTATTCGATCCTGTTAACATATCGTCAACATACATGTCATTCTCGATCACCTCCGCCGCACGTGGAAATGTTGACCTTTCCTCAAGGGCAAGTTGTTTGAGGCATCTTGCTGCGAGGAATGGTGCAGATGCTGTACCATAGGTGATTGTATTCAACTCGAAGGCACGTAGTGGTTTCGATGAGTCATCTCTCCATAGTATTTTTTGGAAAATTCTGTCCTGAGGGTGAACAATAAATTGTCGAAACATCTTCTCGATGTCTGCAGACATAACAATATTATAGCATCGAAATCTAATCACCAGTGACAATATTCCGTCTTGAATAGTGGGACCAATCATCAATGCATCGTTCAAGGACAGACCAGATGTTGATTTCATTGATGCATCAAACACTACTCGCAGCTTAGTTGTCAAGCTCGACTCCTTTATTACTGCTTGATGCGGTATATAATAACCTTTATGTGGCCCGCTCGACGAAGGCTGCATATGTTTCAACTCCTGGTATAAATTCATGAACTTATGGTATTCCAATTTAAGTTTCGGATTTGTTTCTAGTCGCCGTTCCAGCATGAAGAATCTTTTTCTCGCCAACTCGTAGCTTAACCCTAGGCTTGTGATCTTCTGATTGAATGGTAACTTAACCATGAATCTTCCCGAACCCAGTCTCTGAATATTTTTAACAAAATGTTCTTCACATTTATTTTCTTCCTTGGTTAATTGTATTTGTTCCCCCACTTCTTCCAAATTCCAGAACCTTTCCAATTTTGTATTCAAGTCACTGATAACTGCATTGCACTTGACCCTTTGTTGATTCCACGTACCCCCAATTTTGCCCGACACCACCCAACCCAACTTTGTATTCTGTAAACCCAAACCAACTTGATCCAACTTCATTCTCCCCCCGAGGAGTAAATCGTAGAAAACTTCAGCTCCAATTAGCGCATCCACTTTCCTTGGTCGATAAAAATCTGGATCGGCTAAACAAATATCATTTGGTATTGAAATGTTATTGCGTCCGAAAGTCTCAGTTGGGATGCATCCGGTAATTTGAGGCATAATTAAAAAACTGAGTATATTTGAATAACTTGAACACTTTGAATTTAATTTTACATCGATCCATTCAGAACAAGACGTGCCTGTATTATTAATCGTTTCTACAGATAAATTTAATTTTTTCGGTTTAAGGTTTAATTGATTTGCCAATTCGCGCGAGATTATATTTGGTTGCGAGCCACTGTCCAACAAAACTCTACAATTATATCTACGATTCTTATTATCAAAAATATCTATTATAGCTGTAGACAATGTTACATCCCGGTAACAAAAGTTCTTTTATAAAAAGATTAAAACTTAAAATAAATAATTTTTTTATATATCACATAAATAATTTTCTGAAAATAGTATAATATATTATCAAATTTAGGAAGTTGTCAAATAAATGCTTTAGGTATGACTGTTGAGACAGGAACTGTGTAAAACATGATACAAATGTAGCCGGATTAGATTCTTGCGCTGACCCTCTCTCAATCGTAAACATCACGTACGACTTTATTACAACATTGACGCATGGTATTGAGTATATTGAACTCTTTATAAACGTTCAGATCAGAACAAGGTCTTAAATGAAATACCTGAAGCATTTAAACCAAAATTTTAAAAAAGGGAAACATACTTTTTTTTATTCTACTAAACCACATTGTTGAACGTACAGTTCTATATTTTTTTTAATGATAACAAACACTATTATAAATTTTACATCGTTCATTGTCATTAATATTATAACAATAGAATTGTATAGAAACCACGTTATTTGGTGAAATTTTGTATTAATTTCAAAATTTCTGAAATAAGTTCGAAAATTAAAATTATAGAAGCGAAGCATTGCTGGATCTAAACATTTGTTTTACGTGATCTAAGGAATGCTTCCATTCGCTATACAAAAGAATTCTTTGTCTAAGAGGATGCATTTTCAATGAATCCATTTCAGTCTAGGAAATTCTATTCGTGACTCTAAAATTATAACTCGATCAAGACGTGATAATTTGACCATTTTATTGCATTTTCGCACTATATGAACCCCAGGACTTTCCAGGGTAGAATCAGTCATTTCTTCACTTGCGCGATATTGTGGTCACTCTTCACGTCAATCCGAAACTCTGCAGAATCTTTGACAAAATTACAAGTCTTGCAGTTTCTAACAGTACAAGTAAATTCGTGTTCGTAAATTCTCTTGATCGCCTGAATTGTGAGCCTATTTTAAAATTAAAGATATAAGTGTTTCCTTAATGTGACATTTTGTGAACAATATTTTGTACAAGTTGAAGCGACCCTTCGGTTTCACACTATTGATATCATAAGACTTGCAGTTTCTAACAGTACAAGTAAATTCGTGTTCTTAAGAATAAATTCTCTTGATCGCCTGGATTGTGTGCGAAATTTCAAATTGTTGAAAACCGTCGTATTAGTGTAATACTATAATGAACTCTAAATTGACGGGTTAGATTTCAAGAATTACGAACTAAAACAGTGAGTGTGAATCAACTGTTCCGTAAGGAGTTGTATGAACGTAAACTGCGTCAAAATCTGTATTTCGTCTCCACCCTCATCAGGGGTAATTGTAAGTACTTTTAAATTATAAACAACACACACAATATTATCATTACCAAAAATTTTAACACTATAAATTGTATTTTTCTCTCATTACTTCCATAAAATAAAATATAATAAAGAAAAGGAATACATAAAATAATTGATTAGACTCTTATTGTATTTCCCAAATCATAAAATTAAATCAAGTATCTTAAATAATAATGAAGCAATAGAATCATTTTTTTTAAATAAAGACAATCCCCATAGGGTTGATAGATAACAACGATCTCACAAACAAATAAATAATCAGAACTTACCAATCTGATTGTAATCAGCCTACCTTGCCTCCCTATATAAATAGGGGAGAATGGGGAGTTATGAAGCACGCTTTGTTTATGAGTTGTAACTTCAAAAAGAAATTTTTATTTCAAATTTTCTCCACTTGAATCTCTAGAGGGTCTTCAAATATGCTTACTGGTTGAAGAATTTGCATGAAATAAAATAAAATCGACAATTTTTTTCAGTTGGACTAAAAAGCTGCTTTTTCAAGTTTTTAAAAATCATGGGGAGTTGTGAAGCACTACTAAAAATCGCTCAAAATTATATTTTTTGGTAAATATTCTTTATTGCGATTTTGCATAAATCGTTTTAAATTTCGAGAACCTAATCATTGCTGGGTATTATATGGGTGAACTTATCTTTTTGATTTGTTCGCGAATTTTGTAAGAATTCTGCAAAATGGAGAACACAAAAAAACTTTATAAACGAAAAATTGAACACATTGTCTTGAAAGATATGCAAAATATCTTCTATCGGAATGAATCCAATTACAAAACGAAGATATTAGGTGAAAAAATATTCAGAGTAAGTGACATCTATCAAAACAATTACTATGCGAGATCTATGGCCGTGCTTCACAACTCCCCATGCTTCATAACTCCCCATTCTCCCCTATATATTTCTATTATTTTATCTTAAACAATTATTTAAATAATAATTTAACCTCGCCTTCTGCTCGGGATGTAACAACAATAACACTCGCGATGCGTCATAAATGTGATGAGACTTCACACTCGTTACAAAATCTGAATCTCTATTTGAATTTGCTTGATTATTATTTTTTGTTTTTTTATGTAATAATGTGTGATGACGTCTTTGACATATCACACAATTTCCGGACTTACAATTTTCATATAAATGATTTTTTTTAAACAATTAAAACATAAACCATTTTTTTGCATATTCAGAACGATCATAGATATTCATTTTTTTAAAATCTGGACAATACGAGACATTGTGGCTCGCGTTACACAATGGACAAGAGAAATTAGACTGAGTATTTACAAAGGATTTTGCAGATAAGAGTTTGCCTGCCTGTGGCTGTCTTCCCCCCGACCTTGAATTTAATTCAACTGATCTATTTTTCTCAGCGCTATAATTGATTGTTTCCCGTATTTGACAACGGTTACTGAGAAACTTACTTAACTGTTCAAAAGTTGGCATTTGAGTGCCAGAGACCGACTTCTCCCACTCCTTCCGGGTTTCTCTATCCAGTTTTGACGCTACTAAGAAAATCATGGGGGTATCCCACTTATCAGTGGGCTGACCTAGAACTGATAACGCGCGAATGTGTCTCAAGGCATCGTCGAGAAGTTGTCTTATACATCCAGACGATTCCCTTGAGATTACAGGTAGATCGAATAAGGCCTGCATATGATTCTGTATGATAATACGGTGATTATCATACCTGTCAATTAATAGTTTCCACGCCACCTCATAGTTACTGCCGGTGGTTTCTAAATTCTCGATTACGCGTGCTGCTTCCTAATTTAAAAAGGATCTTAGATATCTTAACTTTTGAATGGTAGGGATAGAATCATCATCGTGAATCACCGCTGTAAATGCGTCTCTAAAGCTCAACCAGTTCCCATACGCTCCGGAAAAAGTGGGCAGGTCTAACTTTGGCAGGGGGAACAAAGTTCGCGTGCGTTCGCTAGCAATTGAACCACGAGACGAGGCCATTTCCCTCAGGTTGGCAATTTCATATTGACGGTGCTGTCTTAATTCTAGTTCCAATTGTGTGATTCTAGATTGTGCCTCTGAATTTAAAACAATTGATTTATTTGGCGGTTCTCTATGATTAATAAATTTTTGCGCTAATGAAGTATATCGATAGAAGAACTCTTCAAATTCCGTTCTTTCAACTTCAAAATCCTTTTGCGGAAATAATATTTGTAACGATAATAAAGTGTCATTAAATTCTTTCCAAGTAACTTCAACCTTTCCCATACGTAGTTTAATTTCCTCTATCGATATACTTTCTTTATTTTGATTATTACTATAAGCTTCAAGAAACGTTTTAAATTTAGTTATTAATGATTTGCAATTCTTTTTTGTTTGCTTTAATTTTTCTACTTCTTTATCCGCCATAATTAATTATATTATTTTAATCGACACAATTGGAACACAAACACAAATAAACGAATAACACTCAAATAATTATGATAGTACAATTTAAATTAATAATTTATCGCTATTTCGTCAAATTTACTACTCAACAATTACAATAAACAAATAAAAAATCAAGAAACGTTACATTAAAATTTGATATTAAATTAAATTCACAAATTCATTAAATTTAACACCTAAAATGATTACAATAAATTTTCAATTAATAACTCGATACAATAGACAGTGTTGTACTTGCGATTGTTGATATCACCTTGGAAACAATAGATGTTTGTTTTCCTGTGTAATCTTTCGAACAGCCTTGTAGATTTTATGTCCAAAATTCAGCAGTTATAATCCAATATCTTCAAATAGTTTGATTCATCAAATAAAAATAATTTTTAAGTTAAGAGTTTTTTGTTTAAAAAGTTGCTAAATTTCGATAATAATTAGAGTTCCCGACGTCTGTTACTCTGATTAATTTGTATAATTAATCAGTCTCTGATAATTTCTACACTTCACTGAAATCCGGCTCGAAGGACCATGTTCTGACTTAAATCACTTATTTCCTTTTTTAAATAATAATGTTCGTTACACTTAAGGCGGCTTGGATTTTAAAGATGCATAACACACAAATTAATATAAAAAAGTCCTTTATTATAACTTGAAATATTGATTAAAAATTCACATAAAATTCGTCACAGTGTTCTTATAGATACGACTACTCGTCGGGAACTGCTTTCCCTCGTTTTCACAAATTAGGCATTCACAAATTTTCCTACCATGGTCATTTTTCATTCTTCCACTCTCTCACTACTCACAGCTTATCAATCGCGTAGCGACAATTCCTTTAAACCGGAAGGACAGCATTAATGCATCTGGGTGTATAACAATATGTTACAAGAAAAACACATGTGACAGTTGTTTAGTGGTACATAGAATCAAAAGATGGCGCCAAAGGGTAGAAAATGTCAAATTTTAATTATTTTTATTTAACTGTTTCCCAGAATTTTTCACGAAACATCTGTCAACTCATTAGTAAGACCATTCACTAAACGTAAAGCGGAAACCTACAATATCGACCAAGTTTCAAATGTTTTTTTTATGGCTTTAAATTTGTTTTACTATTTATATTGTTTGACGTTGACGTCTAGGTTTTAAAAATCGTTACCCCAGGTGCGAATTTTCGGTTGGCCCATAGTTGGGCCAACTTTTACAAGGTCGGTCCAACTTCTCGTGCCAGAGGTTGGGCCAACCATACAGATGATAACGGTTGGCCGTCTAATGGCGACGATGGTTGGCCCGACAAGTCATAAGGAAGTTGGCCCAACTTAAAATGCATATGTTGTGCCAGCTATACATTTCAATGGTTGGTCCAAAAACTGACGCCAAAGTTGGCACGACTTTAAATGCGTAAGTTTGGCCAACTTTAACAGCCAAAGGTAAAAAATTATTAAAAAACTAAATTATTTAAACAATTAACACGTTATTATTAGCAAGAACATCAGATATAACCTTTACCTATTATTATTAAACACAATCTCATACATACATTCTCGAAAATATCTACCGCTTGCTGGGATCGAACCCCTAACCTAACGCGCCGAAGACTTATACACTGACCACTACGCTACGCTCACATGGGAGTCCATACCGTTAAATGTATATTAAAGCTGCAACAGTCGGGCCAACCGTGGCCCAGAGTTAGGCCAACCGAGAAAGTTTAAGTCATTTAAACTGTTTTTCACAAAGTTTTGCCAACCGTCGGGCCAACCGTGGCCCAGAGTTAGGCCAACCGAGAAAGTTTAAGTCATTTAAACTGTTTTTCACAAAGTTTTGCTAACCGTCGGGCCAACCGTGGCCCAGAGTTTGGCCAACCATAAAGTTTGAGTTATTTAAACTGCGTTTTACAGAGTTTTGCCAACCGTCGGGCCAACCGTGGCCCAGAGTTAGGCCAGCCGAGAAAGTTTAAGTCATTTAAACTGTTTTTCACAAAGTTTTGCCAACCGTCGGGCCAACCGTGGCCCAGAGTTTGGCCAACAAAAATTTGTAAGTCATATGAGATACGTTCCCCATAGTTGTGTCGACCTTTGTCGCCAAAGTTGGCCCGACGGTTGGTTATACTCTGCATGTAATGGTTGGCTTGCAAAGTCGGGCCAACTGTGGGCACTAGTACTTGCCAAAGTTGGGCAAACTCTGGCAACCAAAACTTCGCTTGCCAAAGTTAGGCCAACCGTGGGCCAACCTTCAAACTCTGGCGGCCAACCTAAATTCGCACCTGGGACTTCTTCTAGAATTTGAAACTTGGTCGATATTGTAGGTTTCCGCTTCACGTTTAGTGAAGGGTCTTACTAATGAGTTGAAAATTGTTTCGTGAAAAATTCTGGGAAACAGTTAAACAATTTGTAGCAGAGGAATGCTAACCATCTTGATTACTGGATCGATAAAACTATGAAAATTTGTTGGATGTGGACCTCTGTAGCTCAGTGGAAGAGCAATCAACCGGCAATTGATAGGTCCTGGGTTTCGAGCCCCAGCAGAGTTAGTCCCCCATTTTTTCATGGCTTTAAATTTGTTTTTCAATTATTTTTAATTTAAATTAACAAGAATAAAATATAATTACTTTTTTGTGAGTGGAAATTCATTAGCGATGAAAAATACACAATGTGAGACATTTATTTTGTTCAAATTGTTAAAGAAAAATTATTGTCAGTATATTAACTATCATGTGCTGTCACTTTCACACTTTACGAAAAAAACTTTTTTTATTGATTTCTGAATAGCAAATGAGTCTCATCCTTTGTATTTTCCTACAAAATTAAATTTTCCAAATGGAAAAATGATCTTGTTTTGTTGTTTTCGAGAAAAGGTCGTTGCAGCTTGATCTGTATTTAAAGGCCTGTTCCAGAAAAACTGTTCATCTTTAACTTTCTAAAAATATAGTTTTCTAAATAATTACAAGAAACAAAATACTCAACCTGTGTATTTATGATAACGGTGATCAATGGTCTCTGAAATTTCTCGATAATATGCGACTCACAGTTATCACCCAACAAATACAGCACTGACTGTTTTAAATGACGTGAAATTGGTAAACAATCATTTTTGAACGAGTTTTTCTCTGCACACAAGCAATTTTTGCAAAATCTGAATCCGAACCAACGACAAAAATCTTCTTAATTACCTAAATCCAAAAATTTTTTTGAATCTATGCAGAAACGCTGTTGCAAAATGGGAAACTCAAAAGTAATGTAATGCGAATCATTTTGACAGCTGAGCCTTTACACTCCCTGCATGCTTCTGCCCTCTAATGGCAAATGGCTGTAACACACGTCTTGTTGCCTGTCATTACATTACTTTTGAGTTTCCCATTTTGCAACCACGTTTCTGCATGGATTCAAAAAATATTTCGGATTTAGGTAATTAAGAAGATTTGTGTCGATGGTTTGGATTCAGATTTTGCCAAAAGTACTTGGGCGCAGAGAAAAATTCGTTTGAAAACGATTGTTCAACAATTTCACGTCATTTAAACTAGGCAGTACCGTTCTTGTAGGGCGACAAGTATAGGTCGCACATAATCTACAAATTTCAGAGACCATTAAACGCTCTTAAAAAAATGATTTACCTAAATTTATAATGTCATAATATCTTATATTTTCCATGAAACGGTAATTGCAGATTTTTAACCATTTTAGATCTGCATTGTCGGTAAGTAGGATCCCCTTAAAATTGACTTAAATTTTGAGGAAAAATCGGGTCAAAGGGAGTTTATTCGTCAATTTTTGACGTGTAGATGAAAACTGCCCTTAAAAATACATAAATTTAAAGGGCAGAGGAAATTGTTAGTCAATTTTTTCCACATAGGTCAAAATTGTCTTTAAAATAGACCTAAATTTTGAGGGTAGATGGAATTGTTTGTCAATTTTTGACGAATAGGTCGAAACTATTTTAGTAAATATAGTGTAGCTCAAATTAGACGTAGATTTTAACGTAATATAATGCCGTTATTGCACCTCTTTTTGACCTATACGTCCAAAAATAGGTCACATTTGACGTAAGTTTTGACGGCCCCTTGGGAAGGACGCGCTTAGGACTTTCTGAAACAGCGCCTATGTAGAGTATACGTGCAGCACCTCCCAATACTGGTATAACCACACGGCTCGCCTACGAGCGTAACGGGGAGACATTGCGCTCTCTAACGTCGATGGCCAACAAGTGACCATCTTCCGATCTCCGCAAAGTTGGTAAGAACATTTGCGACCCTTCGGAAGAGTCGCAATCTCTGGTTACTCTGCAGGTAACCACCCGAGTTGGCACCACAACTCACATGTCGAAGCGCTAGTTACTAGGTCCGTTACTCCGATTTTGCGAAGCTCCGGTCCGTTCATAGCGCCCCTAGCCTCAAGCGATGTAGACTATAACCACTGCCCCCACGAGGCCAACCCAATGACCGGAAGGAAACAAGCCTTTCGGCAAGTCCCCCGGGCTCGGACCGGTTCCCATGGTACCGCGATTGGGATACAAATGATCCAAAATAAAAAATTCAATCCAAAAAGTCCGAAAACTTAGATGTTCTTGGATACCATTTACATTTTTAAAATCACATATTTTATACAACATTTTTTTATATATTAGTTTTGGAATACATTTTTTTACTTTGGATATTTTTTAATTTTTGACTTTTTGTACTTCTGGATATTCTGACTATTGGGCCGTTCAAAATTTTGGATATTTATATATATATTTAAATATATTTATTTTACATTCGACCTTTCAAAGTGTACTTTCTGTCTTGGACCTTTTGTACCTATACTATATAATATATATGGTATATGGCATATAATATAATTATATGAATCGATTTGTTTTCGTGACAGGAATACTTCACCATATGTAGAAGTTTAGTATGGAAACATTGTCACTTTTTGACATTTTTCTAAATAAATTAATTAAATTTCCTGTATCTAGACGTGAAACTTGTACTGAATTGCAGCTCACCAGATACACAGTGGTCTGAAAACATGATCTAGCTGGACAAACTGTTTCCTCTAAACTGCTTCGATGAATTTTTATGAAACTTGTTACTTGGAGATTTTTAAAGTTTCTGATTATGAATATGATATCAGTTTTCGAAAATTCAAAATGTCGGTTCCAATATGGCGGACAGAAAGTTTTAAAATGAATGGATTTTAATGAAACTTGGAATTAGAAGGTTTTTTAAGTCTATATGTTTTTATGAATAATAAAGTTTATTAGTTAACTTAGATCATAAAATTCTTCTTAAGATATAATTTCTTTTTTTAACCACTTCACTGGCAGGGCGTTCCAAATGGCGTTCCACGCGCCGAGGCCCAGACTGGCAAAAACACCGTAATGGCGTTCCTAAAAAACTCTGTTTTTAAAGAGTGTACACCACATTTAACTTTTGTAAAGGAATATTTCTATAGTTTAGACATCAGAGAACAAGATTATCACAATAAAAATTTAAGTTTTAATGATTTTCAACGTTTTTTCGAACGTTAAAATCGGCTTTTTTTAATATTTTTCGACAAATGGCGTTCCAGTTTCTTTCAATTTTTACATAATAAAACTTATATTTTTATTGAAAAAAGATATTTACATACAATATTATAAAATAATAATATAACCATTAATAATATGTATATATAAATATAAAATATATAAATAACTATTATTGATTATTATGAATGGTAATATTATACGTATATGTTTTTGCCAGTCTGGGCCTTGGAGCGTGGAACGCCATTTGGAACGCACTGCTAGTGAAGTGGTTAAATATTAGTCTTGAAAACTTAAATTCCTAATTTTTAAAATGTTAAATTTGTAAAATTGAATCACTTTTCATCAGATTTTTCTTCACGTAGAAACCCAGATAACAAAATGCTAACAGTACTGCTGGAATTTAGAACTCGTATGTTCGCAGAAAATATGTGTGTGCGCATGTGTGGCACAAAAAGCAATCATTTCGTGCGTTAGCATTAAACGCTAAGCATATGAATAGCTTTAGTGTGTGCTAATCACGTGCGTGAATAAAACATAAAACATTCTGTCCGACATATTGGATCCGACATTTTGAATTTTTGAAAACTTACCTCAGATTCGTAAACAGCGACCCCAAAAACCTCTGAGTAACATGTTTCATAAAAAATTATTGAAGCAATTTGGAGTAAAAACAGGTTTGTCCAGCTACATCAGGGTTTCAGACCACTGTGCACGAGGAATAGTTCTGGCATTCCAATTTTTTTGTGTGCCAGTTTATTTTATATATATCATATAAAGTTACTAAATATGAAATATTAATGGGAGATTAAAGCGGAAATATTGTCTTTCTTAGCAGAGTAAAATTTATATTGTCAAAAATTATATCCTTCCACTTTTAAAAGAAGATAATAATTGTCCAAATAATTTTAAAAACACCCTTCTATTAAGATTTTACATTCTCATTGCCCATTCTTTACTTCGATACTTTTCGATACGTTCGACCTTTCCACTCCATGTCTTTTTTAAGAAAGGATTTTTTATTGCTAAACATTTCAACAATATTATTTTTAAATTTAAAGTCAGTCAGAGCAAAACTTTTAAGTCACTGACTTGCGGAGACAGGGGGAAACCCGCCTACACGGTAAACCCGCTCACTAGCCATTTAACGCTCTGAACTGAACTTAAGATGGAGATATTAGTAATCCGAATAGTTCTTAACATTCTATTTATGTTAACGAACTTTCGTTTAGTATCATGAATTCAACAGAGAATCAAAGGCGATCAAGTGTTTTAAAAGGGTGTCAGAAAACAATCGTTCTTTGAATTTTTAAGTTTTTCGATAATTATTTTTGAGTCTTAATATATTTGGATACGTTTTTTTATGCTACGTGTAAAAATTTCGCCATGGTCCGGATTCTTGGCAATACATTTATAGTTTGGTTTGATTTAGAAAACATTTAATTAAACTTATTCTAAAATGTGAGCAAGACACGAGAATAAGACGAATTTTTATATTTAAAAAATAAAAGTGTTCCGTCTTAAAAAAAGAAAGTAAGCGGAGTTTACCTTAAAAATTGTGATTTTGAAATTTTGTATACGTGAAATAAAAATTTCTTCTATGTAAAACTAAAAAAGATAAATTAAAATCTTTTTTTATTTTTTTAGTATAAATCATAAGCTTTCAAATAATGTTACCTTCCCATAGGTGACTTTTTATTTTCTTAGAATATAATTATAAATAAAAAAGAATGCAAATAAATTTATGAAAGGAATAATTATATTTAACCAAAATAATATATACTTTATTATTACAACTTTACGAATACAGTGAATTATAATGATTATTATCTAACTCAATGAGAGCAGAGAGAATCCTTATTTCGATTAATTACATATGACAATATATATTAACTTCGATTTAGAGAACAATTTTTTAGGTATATACCGATCTGACTAAACGTGAGCGGGTTTACCCAAGTTTCCCCTAAATATTAACTGACTACTCAGAGGCTGTGGTAAAGGTTAAACGTGTTTTTCTCAAAACGACTTTTTTAAAAAGCATTGTTCACTGCCATTTAAAAACTACAAGATCGATTTATCTCAAAATTGGTGTACACTTTTTACATATGACATACCTTACCCCCATACTGAGTTTTATTTTTTTTCTTCACATTAAAGGGGTTTTCCACTTACAAAATTGTGGAAATTTTCATAAATCGTTATAATTTTTACATCAAAATGCCCAACAAAAAATTAAAAAATGAATAACATTATAATCGCATTTAGAAATATATATCATATTAATTTTAAAAATTAATATTTCATGAAAAATTGTTTTTGTGTTTATTTTTAAATCCCTGCTCGAAGAGAAAATAGTAATAAAAAATTGTCTGTAAAATGTGTCCGTCCCGCACTTAAAATTTTAAGATTGATATAATTACCCAATCAGCATATATGCTTGCCACACGGAGAGACTTTTAGTTAGAAAAATTATTTTATCGTATTTTGATATTTTTAATAAAACGTAAGAATTTAGGGATAATCGAGGTATAGTTAGAAGAATTCTAATAAAGATTATGAAAAGACATAGTCAACGTCACTTTTGGTAATAAGTCTTAAAGTTTTTTGAATCTTTTCTAAAGCTTTATACTAAAAGTGAAGATTAGGTGACGCTACATATATATATATATATATATATATATATATATATATATATATATATATATATATATATATATGTGTAGGGGTATACAAAATGCGTTACTAGGCACGTGTATACTTATATAATACATATGTATATAAATTAATATATGATTTATCATAATATTATTACACAATTCAATTGTTTAATCACTAATAACTTTTGAAACGTTTTTAACAAAATACTTTCAAGACGATGATGACGCTCGGTTGTTTGCTGAGTGTTCGCCTAACATTAACTGTCTTCGGTTGTGGACGGAACTGTTCGGAAACCTTCGTGAAAATATTCTAATAAAATTTTGTAAAAATTCAAACTGCTTATCATTTCAGAGCGTGTTAATATTAAAAATAATACAGTATCTAAAATTTTTTTACATTTAATAGTTTTCAAAATAGTGGGTTTACAAATAAAAATATCAGAATGTATTATAAATATGTTCCATATTCTCGTATTTCCAATTGTCTTAACATCAAATGATATTCTTTCTAAACTTTTATACTAACTTCTGTTCCCTAAAAATTACAATAGTAGATAAAAAAATAACACTACTTATTATCATAATAAGAACTATCATCATCGTACCTCGATTATCCCTAATTTCTTACGTTTTATTAGAAATATCGAAATACAATAAAGAAATTTTTGTAACTAAAAGTCTCTCCGTGCACGAACTTGCCCTGCAAGATGTGCAAGCTTGCACGGCAAGCTTGATGCAAATTCATGACAAGTACTAAAATATATCCTAAATTGGTTGTAGTGCAAGCTTGCTGCAAAGTCTTAATGCAAGCATGCAGTAATATTATATAATAATATATTATTATTATTATATTATTAAATATTAATAATAAATAATATTAAATATGTCATTCTGCGAGTATAGTTCCCCTACAGAAAAAGGTTTCATTTCTGAGGGTGTTTTCGACGTTGACACTCTTTGCATTTACGATTTAAAAACAACTGCGCAGCTGTAGAAGCCATTTTTTAATCTAAAATAATGTCAATTCGGAAGGCAATTTATACTTTTTCTTAAACTAATTAATAAATGTTTGTATTCTTCTTGAATTTACTTGTTACTTAAAATATATTAAGTTATTTATATTTAGTAATATGTCAGGGAATACTTTTTAAGATGTCATGGAACAGTCAGGGAATCGATCTTTCTTAATTTGTTAGACATCCTGCAAATATAAACATAGGGGAGGCCACCCCATACCGACCCCCTAAAGTGTAAAGGCTTAAAATGTGCCAAAAATGTGTTTCTTTGTTTTCCTCAAAATTTTTTTGATTAAAAGAACTATTTTTCAATGTCTTCTGACTATTGCCGAGGTTTCTAATTGTCATTAATGAAAGATCTAAAAAAAAAGTGAAAATTTACGTTTTTCTGAACAAAAAGGTAAATAAATGAATCATTACACTGAAAAAAAAATTTATTTAATTCAAATAACCGATTATTTGGTTATTATCAAATAAATATTTACTTGAATCAAATAATTTTTATTTGAATCAATTAAATAATATTTGCTTTAAATACTAAAATATTTAATTCAAATACAATATTTGCTTTAAATACTAAAATATTTAATTCAAATACAATTTATTTGATTCAAGTAAATATTTATTTGATAATAACCAAATAATCGGTTATTTGAATCAAACAATTTATTTTTTCAGTGTAGTAACTTTACTCTGAAATTATTTGTCTATAAGTTATGTTCATATAGTTAAACTTAAATTAATATTATTACTTTATTTAAATAAATTTTAAGGCCTTCTTTGAAATGATAATAAATATAAATTGTTAAACATTTCTAATATAATAGCAACAATGGTTTTGCCTGTTTTAGTTTTCGCCCTATTTTTAGTAAAATATATGGGACATTCCATTTCAAAACGAACCACCTTATAAACAATTGCCATTGTAAGACAATTTTCGAAAAATTATTTCTCCCATTTATTAAAGCCAAACTTTATTTACTATTAGTGATTTTAAAATAAAAATTTCTCAATTTTATGATGGTAAAAATTTTTTTTTTTAAATAATAGAATTTATAGAAAAAATTAAGTTTGAAAGATAACCTTTTGAATATCTCAAAACATGTCGTGTCCGATTTTCTTAAAATTTATGTCAAAATGAAGCTTAAAAATTCTAGTTTCATTTTATGTAAACATTACAATGGGCAATTCGGTTGAAATTAAGAACCAATTAAATTTTATGAAGCAGTCAAAGGTTAATCAGTGTAAAAATTTGAAAAAAACAAATTCCTCTCGGTACATACATTATAACCTTAGAAATTCTTGTAAAATTTAATTAATTTCTCAAATTTCCGCGAATTGCCCATTATAATGTTTACGTAGAATAAAACTAGAATTTTTAAGCTATATTTTGACATAAATTTTAAGAAAATCGGACACGACATGTTTTGAGATATTCAAAAGGTTATCTTTTAAACTTAATTTTTTCTATAAATTTTATTATTTATTTAAAAAAAATTTTTACCATCATGAAATTGAGAAATTTTTATTTTAAAATCACTAATACTGAATAAAGTTTGGCTTTAATAAATAGGAGAAATAATTTTTTAAAAATTGCTTTACAATGGCAATTGTTTATATGGTGGTTCGTTTTGAAATGGAATGTCCCATATACGAAATTTGTTATTAATCTTTTTTCGTTTCTGTATTTAACTGCTTCCAAAAATGTCGAAAAATACAACGTTTCTTAAGGGGTTACATACCTTTTTGGGACTCAAAAAAACGAAAAAAAATTCATTGCTTATTTTAAAAGTATATAATTTCGAGAATGTTTTTCCAAATTTTCATTGAAATCGGTGCATAAGAACCAACGTTATCGATATTTTTAGCGCGGTACTCCTCAGAGGTCAGAATTAAACTTAAAACTTTAGACGCTATTATCTCTGAATCGTATTTTTTTAAAACTACTGTCACGGTGTGCATGATTTCTCCCAAACCGCTAAAGCGATCGGCTTGAAATTTACAAGGTTTCTTTATAGACATAATAGCTAGTTCGTGAATGAAGGAATTTTAATTTGTACCAAAATTTATATTTTTTCGGTCAAAAAACCAAATTTAAAAACCTAAAAATTCGAATTTTGGTGAAAATCATTTGCCACTTTCAGAAAATTTTTTTTTTCTCAAAACCATTCATTCAGGAACCAGATAACATAGTCATCTAACAATGTACAACGTACATTATTTTAATAAAGTTTTAATAAGAACTCTAAAAATAATTATGAAAATAACTTTTTTTTTGTGATCGAAAACCCCTTAATTCATATCGCCTTGTCAAGAACATTTTACAACTGACAATGAATAAAATATTTAACCAAAAGAGAATTAAAGTTAAGTAATATGTGCTGTGATTATATTAATGGAATCAATTTAATTTGAATATTGTGCGTTGAAAAAAAATTTTCCTGTATTCAAAAAACATTGTTAGCTTGAATTCCGTACAGGTCAAAAATTCACTTAGCCAATGCTAAAATTTAATATTGCTTGAATCTCCAAAATGACATCAAAAGCATTGATAAAACCTGTGGCCCAGTTGTTGGTGTTGTGAAAGTGTTCGATTGATGGTACTGACAAATTTTTTGGTGGTACCATCTTTAAGAAACATGAGGGGGTCGGTATGGTACGAGGGGTCGGTATTGGACCACCCTCCCCTACATATTTATATTTTTACATATATTTATATATAAATATCTCTTTTTAAAAATTCATATATATAATTTATTTCCAAAAAGCTTATAATCAATGGAATAATTTACTATTGCTTTATTCTCTTCTAGATTCCAGATTTCATGCATACGTAAGCGAAGATACAGTTTTAAAATGTCAAGAAAAACTTGAGCGACATAATATAAATAATAGCCAAAATGTTGAATGAGACTTCTTGCACGGACCAGAACCGAACCTATCGAATGAGCCAAAACAAGGCTCCTTACATGGACTAGAACCGGACCTTTCGGATGAGCCAGAACAAGGCTCCTTACACGGACTAGAACCGGACCTTTCTGATGAGCCAGAACAAGGCACCTTACACGGACCAGAACAGGACCTTTCGGATGAGCCACAACAAGACTCATCTGGAAAAAAATGTAACAAAATAAAACTCATAACTTTTATATACTTTCATAATTTTTAATATTCTTACCATATATTATTGGTCGAAAATTGACTTCTGCTTATTTTATGAAAACTTTACGTTTTATTCACCAATATCAAAGTTTTTTAAAGAAAACAATTTAATTCTTGATCGCCGCATTAAAGTAAAAGGGTGATTTCCGATTGTTATTTTTACTTTTTAAAATTAACTTTATTAATTTCTTGTAGAGCTGTGCAAAATAATTAGTCCTAGAAGAAAAAATTAACTTAAAAATTAAATTAAAAAATTAAACTAGGCCAACTCGAATGTCGAATTCTGTACGCAGAATTTAAATTTAAATTTAAATCATTTAAACAAAAGTTAATAAAATTCTTGGCAGTATTAAATTATTTTCAAAAATTGTTATAAATTTCTTTAGTTCTAACAAAAACATTATTTATGCAAAAATTTCCGCCAAGTAAAAATTTAGTAAATGTCCAAATAATTAGTGACATAAAAGTTTACCAAGTAAAATTAATAACTAAAGTTTCTATACTGAATTGTAAGAAATATAAAATTTAATTTAATGAAAAAAATAATCATCTAATGAAATCCAATTATTCGTCCTAATAAATATTTTCTATTTGAAGCAATTTTAAGATCATGGCCTCAATAATGTTTCTAATTTGTAATTAATAAAAGTATTGACGCCAAGATATCAAAATTGCATAAAATAGAATTTTTTTATTAAGATGAATAATTAGATTTCATTAGCTAATCATTCTATTCATTGCATTAAATTTTATATTTGTTACAATTCAATACAGAAACTTTAGTTATAAATTTTACTTTTAGTGCTGCCCAGGATACGAGACTTTGCTTGTAAAAAACAGAAGGAGATCGATACTTTGTATCTTTGTATGGTATAGTCTCGTCTCATCTCGTGGGCAACACTATTTACTTGGTCAACTTTTATTTCCAGGGTTGACACAGGTCAAGGAAATCAGGAAAATGTCAGGGAAAATAGAATTGGTCAGGGAAAAGTTAGAGATTTTTATTGAAAGTACTGGAAAAAATTAAATTTTTAGAATTCATAAGAAAATTCTGAATTTTTTGTATTTTTTTTTTGTTCGCCTCATAAATTATGAATCCATACCACGAATTCTGATACAAACACTTCAACATTTTTTTCTTTTTCCAACAAGATTTAATTTTTTAATATTATTCAAATATTTCAAAAGTTTTATAACGCAATTATTGCGATAAATAAAAAAATTCTTCACAAAAATTCAATAAAAAACTTTAAGTAACTCGGCAAAAGAATTCCATTATCTTAATAAACAACAAAATTCTTCCCATAAAATTCAAATAATTTTAATAAAATTCTTGGCAAAACTTGAATTATTTTCAAAAATTATTATAAAAGTTCTTTAATATAATAAATTTTAATAAAATTCCTTAAAAGAAATCAATTATTATGAAAAATTGTTAATAAAATTCTCGTAGAATTTAAAATAATTTTTTAATGAAAATTTATTTAAAAGTGAATTTCGATGAAAGTTGTATTAATTTTGAATAATAATTTGACATTAAAAGCAGTATTGCGTGAATTTTTTAGGAATAATTGAATTTAAATGATGAAAGTAAATAAATAATTTCGAAAAAAGTTAAAATAAATGTTAATTTCTATGGAAAAATAATAATGATTAAAGAAGGTATTGTTGTTTTCGATTAATTTTAAAATATTGAAGAAATTGGTAAAAGAAACATTTTTCTCAGTATCTCATAATTTTTAGAGTATGTAACACAAAATATTCTTCAGTGTCAGGGAAAAAGTCAAAATTCTGTCTTGAAGTCAGGGAAAAACAAAGTTATATTTTTGTGGCAACCATGATTTCACTAATTGTTTGGACATTTGCAAAATTTTTACGTAGCGTAAATTTTTGCATCTAAGATGTTTTTGTTGGCATTGAAATACTTTTTGCGTCATTAATAATATTCTAGGGTATTTTATGAAACTGTTTAGTACTTCAGTCTCTACTTTTGCGTCTAGATATGAAATCCAATCTTTTAGAAGAAAATATAAATATATCAGAAAATACTAAAGGTATTTAAATTTTCTGCAATATATATCAAGATTTTAATTTTATCAATAATATTCTAGAATATTTTACAAATGTGTGCCTCTGCGTTAAATTTAATTTTTATTTAGAAAAATCAAAATTAAGAAATATGAAGTATATTAACAGTTCCTGAAATGTATATCAAGATTTTAACTTAATTAATAATGTTCCAGAATACTTTAGAAATCCAGTTAGGAGTTTACGCTCTACGTTTGTCGTAATCTTAAAAAATCCATATTTTTTCGGTTTTCCTAGCTTAAATTCTATAAAAGTATCAAAAAAATTCAAATAAACTTGACAGAATTCTTTTTTTATTCTTTATCCAACAAAAAAAGAATGAGCCAAATCGGTTAAGATTAACTTGAGTTATTTAATTGTATCGAAAAATAGACAATATTTCGAGAATATATTTGCGGTTTTTGCTTTTTACTTGGCGGCGGTTCTGTACCACGAATCTTGATATAATAAATTTTTATTTAAACTTCTTAAAAGAAATGCATTATTTTCAAAAGTAATTAATAAAATTAATTTAGAAGTGAATTTTGGAGAAAATTTTGAATAATAATTTAATGTTAAAAACATTATTACGTGGATTTTTAGGAATAGTTTAATTTAAATGATAAAAATAATTTCGAATAAGTTAAAATGAATCTTAATTTCTATGGAAAAGAAATAATGATTAATTATTTATTTCAAAAACAAGTTATTGTTGTTTTCAATTAATTTTAAAAAATTGAAGAAATTAGTAAATAAATGTATTGGAAACATTTTCCTCAGTATCTAATCATTTTTAGAGTAAAAGAAAATATTGTCCATGGTTAGAGAAAAAGTCAAAATTCTGTCAGCTCGGTGAAGCTAGCGACCCGCCAGCCGTCAGTCATCAGAAGAATCCATAGGCGTCGCAACACACAGAATATACTGGTGCCTGATAGCGCACGGGTGGTGCTGCTGACTTTAAATTTTCCATAATGGTTTTTGAAAATCTAACTTTATATTTTTCTTAAAGGGAGTAATCCAGCAACAATTTAATCAATACATAAAATTTTTTGAACAATTTTACTTATTGAATAAATTATTGCTGGATTATTCCCCGTTAAGAAAAATATAAAGTTACATTTTTTGAACAAAATTTAATACCCAGCAGCTCCACCCGTCCGCCATCAGAAACGAAAAAACGTGAATTTTGTCGAAAAAAATTCACATGTTGCTCAAAAATAGTTCAAAAATTTTTTATTTATTCATTAAATTGTTGATGGATTACTTCTCTTTAAGAAAAAAATAAAGTTAAATTTTTTGAATAAAATTTATTACCCAGCAGCTCCACCCATCCGCCATCAGAAACGAAAAAACGTGAATTTTGTCGAAAAAAATTCACATGTTGCTCAAAAATAGTTCAAAAAATTTTTATTTATTGATTAAATTGTTGCTGCATTACTCCCCTTTAAGAAAAATATTAAGTTAGATTTTCAAAAATAAGTAAATATAAAAAATATTATTGAATAATTTGAATTTAGTAAAAAGAGAAGAATAATATAGCAGCCTACTTCGATTCAAGTACTTCGAATGTTGAAAATTCGAACTGAGCTAACTCGAATGTCGAACTTTCGACATTCGAATCACTCTAGCTCAGATGTCGAATATTTGACTTTCGAAATTTTGGGGCCACAAAACCGAACCAAACTCAATTCGATTCGAATGTTGCATAGCTCTAATTTTTTTACAAAAAGTCTAATTGTCCAACTGTAACGTAAACAATTTCATTCATGTACTAATTCATTCATTTGTTCAACAGGTGAACTGAAATGGACACATGAAATGGTAAAATACTTTGTGGAAACCTATAAGAAATTGACAGAAAATAGTGGCAGCAAATTTGTAAAGATAAGGATTTATCAAAAAATTTCCACAATGTTTAAGAATGAATTAGCCATAACCATAACTGCACGCAAAAAAATGGTTTGGTCAAATTGACTAAACTAGGTTTGGTTGAAGAAAGTTCGGTTAATTGAAACAAAGGACAAGTTGTCTCAACTGAACTAGTTCAGTTGTGGAAATCAAATTGTTTCGGTTATATGAAAACCAAACACATTCATTTGTTACTTCATAAACATTACTTCATGTATGTTTTTAAATTCTAAATTGAATAATATTAAATAAATAAATAATTAATATAATAATATTAATAATTATAAATTAATCAATTAATTAAATTAATTAATTAATCATTAATTGTTTATAATAAATATAATATTATTAATTATTTATAATTAATATAATATTATTAATATAATATGAATATTAAATATTAACGGTTGAAAAGGCATGTTCTTCACCGTTCGTTTGAAGAAGGTATGTTTTTCAGCGCTTTCGTGAAATGGCATGTTTTTCACTTTTCTTTTTGAAACGGCATCTTTTTCACCGTTTAGCTGAGTCGACATGTTGCTACCCCCAAGCGACGAAATATTTTAGTTTTGTTGTAGAAGGAAACAGTATTTAAATTGCGTGTTGTATGAATAGAATGTAAGGACTATTTCTTATTGTAAGACTAATTTTAAGAAAGACACTATAAAAATATATTATCTACTTTTTTAATGTTATAAACATTTTTCTACCAAAAAAATATAAATATTTTTATTGTAATTGATGTCTTAAGGGCATTTGAACGATGATCACGTCACAGATTTAAAAGAGATGCTTTGCACTAACTGTGACGTTTTCAAGGTTCAAATTCCCTTTTAAATTGTTTTTCATATCACATAACTAATAACACTAGCAAATGATACGCGCGTAATATTTTGTTGCATTTATTATTATTATTCAAATTACAAAACATCTTATTTTCAAATATGAATTCTTGAAAAATTTCAGATTCAAACTTTCGAAAAACTTTAATGTCTTCTTCCTTCCATTAGCATTTCTGCAATTGAATTTCTTTTCATTTGAGCAGGAAGATTGATTCTGACATCAGCAACGTTTTCGTTACCAACTTGATCTTCAATATGCTCGTTTTCAGCCAATATCTCGTCGTTCACTTCATCATCCAAGTCAAGACATATATTGTGCAGAACGCAACAGGCAGCAATGATCAAGGCCCCATATTTGACATTTTGCAAATACAAGTATTTTAACCTACGAAAACGGCCTTTCAATAAAGCAAACGCTCTTTCGATGACAACTCGATTTTTAGACAGAATTTTATTGAAATTTTTTTGTGCCTCGGTCATATTGCCATAATCCTTGTAGGGAACCA
The DNA here is from genome assembly GCA_032873175.1 of Leptopilina drosophilae. Taxonomy (NCBI): domain Eukaryota; kingdom Metazoa; phylum Arthropoda; class Insecta; order Hymenoptera; family Figitidae; genus Leptopilina; species Leptopilina drosophilae. Next base: position 29,262,724 of record CM065478.1, read on the forward strand.
TCAGATACGATTGGACGCCATTGGCCGAACCGCCGAGTGAATGGAAGCTCTTTCGATTGACGTAACTATCAGCATCTACTGAAGGGGCACTTATCTGAATGTGCGATCCGTCGATGGCTCCAATCACATTATCAAGTCCACCAATTTCCATAAACTGTACTCGAATTCTTTTTATTTCATCTCCTTGAGGCCAATTTACGTACTCGGCAGAATTTTCACACAAGGCACGATAGACTTTCATCAAAGATCTCTAAGCAGTGTTAATTGACACTCCGAAGCGATCTGCAATCGATCTAAATTATTTTATAAATTTATTAAATGTTGATACTTTATTAAAGTAAAAGACCAATGGAATTTTTATGAGTGGACAATGTAGAATGTTTAAAATTATATTATACTTCGAAATATTAGAACCCCTTAATTGATTAAGGGGAGGGTTCGGATGTATTTTCAACTATGTTGAGATCTGTGTAAAAAAATTGACAAATTTATTTTTATAGTAATTTTTCGCAAGGAATTAAATGGTTATAAAATTGTTTAAACCCACCCGTAATTTTGTTCAAAATGTGTTTTTCTATGTGTAAAAAAAAGCATCAGACTCAAAACTTTATTTTTTACTATTTTCAAAGCATTTAAAAAATTATTATTGCAAATTATTGAAAATCTTAAATTTATGAAATTTAAGATTTGCAGTAAATAAAAATGCTTCAAAAATAGTAAAAAATTAAAATTTTGAATCGGCGATGGTTTTCTACACATAAGAGCGATTCCATGTCAAGTGATCAAGGGGTCTTACGGTGCAATGTTTACTTTGATAATTTTTTACTCTGAAACCATTAAATATAAAAATTTGGCAAAGTACAGCTTCGGGATCTTTTTTCATGCTCTAATTTCTAAATCACCAGCCCAGAGTATGCAGCTGATCAAACAGCGTATATAAGCTGGAAAATCAGTGCATATACGCTGTTTCATCAGTGTATATTCGCTGATTGACTCAGCTGCATACTCTGGGCTGGTGAATCAGCGACTTTTCGCTGATTCAAATTTATAGAGTATCGTTTGGAAATAAGTATTTTGAAAAAAAAAGTTTTTTTGACCTTAAAAAATCTAAATTAAAAATAAATTTTAATTTTTGGGGGGGAAGGATACGAATTTTCCTTTTTTTAAACGAAAGCTGAGGTTTTTTACTAAAAGGACATATATGAAAAAATGGGACTAGAATGTTTAAACACTGGAAAAAAGTGTTTTCTACCGCCCGGAGCGCTAAAAACCCGGTTTTTGGCTCTATTTGGTAGAAAATCCTTTTTTTCAGTGTTTAATGATAGAACGTCCAACGTCCTTCCGGCAGGACCAAAAAGACTCAGGTGAGTCCGTCCGAAATCGCTGAATAAAACTAACATGGATTGACATAACCAAAAAGTAATATATATGGTTGGAAAGGTGATGAAACAAGCTTTCAGCGCATGTAAATGTCGAGCTTGTAAGTTCAAACCGAAGAGCAGGGTAGCTTAAAGAAGTTGAATTTTCCAAAAATTCATATAATTTTTAGTCACAAAATGATGGAACCCGGTCCTGCCGGCAGGATGCTTTTCGCTTTGTTTAAAAGGCTACCAAGCCTAGGCATATAAATTTAGAAATTTGATATTTACATCATTGGAAAGCTTGTTTCATTACCTTTCCAACGATATATTTGTTTTTGTTTTTATCTGCTTGCATATTAATTTTATAAAGAAAATTTGAGAAGAGTTTTTATTCAATTGGCCGCAATTTTGCTGATTAACATTAAAAATGAAATTTTTTTAAATTAAACAAATAGGTTTCATTCTTTGAACGTTTCTGAAGAAAAAGAGACTAGACCGGCCAAAATATATTGATTTTTGTGGGTTTTACATTAAATTTACGAAAAAATGTTTTTTTTTACTTTTTATAAGCAGCAAGTTTGAGGGCTTTGAAAAATGGTTTAATATTATTATTTTAAAAAGTCAAATATATGGATTTTTTCGTCTTTTCGTCTACTTTAATCCCAAGAAGTTTCGAAAAAGAAAAATTGAATTCTCTTTTTTTAAAAGCCTTTTTTTCGGAACATCCTTCCGGCAGGATGGGCGCTTGGACGTTCTATCATTAAACATTCTATTTCCAGGGTGTCTAGTATTTTAGCAATATAAAATTCCCGGGGTTTTCCCGGAATGTAAAAAATTTTCCCGGATAATTGAAAACTAAAATGTTACAATAAATTTAATTGTAATATTTGTAAAACTTATAATAAGAATTAAATAGAAGGCATATTTTATTAATTAAAATAATGTTTTAATATAAAATTGAACATTCTTATTAACTCACATTGAACAAAATTATACTTTATGTATAAATTATTATAGAAATATTTCAAATAACAAATGTCTTACTTGACTTGATAATATTACGTATATTAAATTTACATCAGCGAAATAAAATTTTTTCTTTTCGTAACTGACGATAAAAATTATTAAATTTTTTCTAGTAAAATTTAGTCTAATGTTTTATATATTTATACATATATATTTATATATTTATTTATATTCATATAAACTATTAAAAAACATTTTTAATTTTTGTAAAATCCTATTATTCAAATTATCAATTTCTTCTTGTAAAATTTGAGCCTTTTTCATTGCTTCTTTTAAAACTTTTCTCTTTTTATTTCCAAGATCTTTAGTTATCTCCAACTTTCTTTTCTTCGCTTGACTTTCATCTGTGGTTCTTTTATTCGCTGCAATTTTAGACTGCTTTGCATCGAGATAAACCGTATAGGCATCACTGCACAAATTTAGCACAATTTTGTCACGTCAAAAATCCTTTTTCATATAACTTAGACATTAATTGGACAATAATAAAACATTGTCTAATATACCAAAAGAATCAATATACAACCCTAAATTTAAAAAAAATTAAATTAAGCGTTGAAAAAATGTAACTATTTTTTCCAACAACACAATAAAGTACTTAATAAAAAAATTCCCGGATTTAAACAAAATTCCGAGGTTTTCCCGATTTTTTCCGGATTCTTGGTTCGCTAGACACCCTGATTCTATTCCCACTTTTTCATATATATATATATATATATATATATATATATATATATATATATATATGTCTTTTTAGTAAAAACCCTCAGCTTTCGTTTGAAAAAAAAGAAAAAATCGTATCCTTCTCCACCCCCAAATTTTAAAATTTATGTTTAATTTTGATTTTTTTAGGTCTAAATTTTTTTTTTCAAAATACTTATTTAAGGTATCGTCCCCTGACGGCGTGAAAGCGTCGGTGTAAAGTGTGATCCATGTCAGTGAGTGAGAACGTGATATCTGTTCATCTCTTTCTATCGCGCGATTTCTGCTTTACGCCGACGCTTTTACGCCGTCAGGGGACGGTATCTTTACAAACGATAGAGCATGAAAAAAGCTTTCGAAGCTGTACTTTGCCAAATTTTAATATTTAATTGTTTTAGAGTAAAAAAATTATCAAAATTAGCATTGCACCGAAAATCCTAAAACTTTGAGCCCCTCCCCCTCGGAAAATAGTGGACTAGGTAAAAAAATGTTTTCACCAAAAATCACTATCCACTAGTACTACAAAAGCCCCAAGTTTAGGTCCAATTAAAGAAAAAATTTTGTCCACCTTGATCATTTGACATGGAATCGCTCATATATAAAAACACATTGTCAACAAAATTACGGATGAGTTAAAAAAATTTTTTTTAAACTATTTTATTTTATGACCATTAAATTTTTTCCGAAATATTAGAGGAGGTCGGGGTATTATTGGACACGATTTTATTTTGTCCAAAAACTCTTAAAAAAATTATTTTTCTTAAAATTTCAAAGCTTGATTTTGTGGTACGACAAATAACATTTCTTTTTGGTACCAGAAATTTTACGTAATTGTTTAAAATTGTACATTCTGGATCAGTTGGCGCAAAAATCTTGTTTTTGAGATTTTAAAAAATCTCAAGGTATTATTGGACAGTTTTGTAAATTGATAAAAAATTTATATTACTGCTTAAAAACGTTTATTTGTTGATGACAATGAAAGAATATATTATAATGAATAAAATAAAGTGCAAAAAAAAAAGATGAAAAATTGAAAATTATTGAGAATCGCAGTTAAGACACGTGAAAGTGTTCGGGTTTGCTCCAACACAACTTAAATGAACACCTCGATCTCAAGCGATAGAATAGGCTGTGTTTCGGCGATTTTCTTTCTTGGACATATTTTTCATGCAAATTATGCAAAAATCAATATTTTACTTCGCTTAAGTTTCATTCCGACAAAGGTGTCCAATAAAACCCCGACCTCCCCTACTATAAAAAAAACAATTTTTATGACAAGCTCGAAATTCTCGAAAATAAAAAAATTTAATTTTTCTTCCTAATTTGTATGATTTTTTTGCCAATATTTGAAACGCTTTTCCACCATTTCTAAAAATTTGTCGCATGGATTTAAAAACATTTAATTTCCGAAAATGTCCTGTAAATTAAAAAATTGTAGGGTAAATGGACTGTTTCTAAAAATGCTTAAGATAAAATCCCAGGTAAAAATGATTCGTACGAACTTCACACGAAATTTGTACGCAATTTGAACAAATTCTAATAAAATTTTGCTCTGAAATTCGTATGGAATGTCGCACAAAATGTCACCTAAAAATATTTTTTAAAAATTTTCGTTCAAATTTCCGAAATAAATTCGAGAGTATTATTTTTTAAAAATTTTGCACGGAAATTCGTATGGAGTTTCGCAAGAAATATCGGCTAAAAATTTTTGTTCAAATTTCCGAGCCGAATTTTCTAAAAACCAAAAAATAATATGCTCGAATTTCGTGGGAATTTCCTTCGGAAATTTGGACGAAAATTTTTGAAAACATTTTTCCGACATTATTTCGCACGAATATTCGTACGAAAAAACATTTCAAATTCGCCGCAAGAATTTCGGTAGTAAATTTAATAGGAATTCGCTCGAATTTCGTGTGAAAGTTTTGCAATATTCGTACGAATCATTTTTACCTGGGAAGGTCTCTTAAGTATATTTTTTGTAATTTTTTATTCTCACCTTAATAAATATTAATTAATTATACCTGTATACTTCTTGATTGCACAGCAACCATAAAGCTATGAAAAGCTGCTTCTCAGGAGTTACGGCAAGTTGGCCAGCATTATTCCCACCAGTTAAAGATGGGGCGAGAGCTTCAAAAAAATTTTCGAATGTTGACCGAGTCATTCAAAAATGTGATTTAAAGTCTGCAAAAATTATAAAAATTATAAAAGAATTCTATAAAGTTTTCTAATTTCTATTTAAACTTGAGAAAAAGTTTAAATATTATTTAAATAAAAAAAGCAATACAATTGATGATAATATTGGGTTTAAAAATTCTTTAAATTTAAATAATAAATAGGTCACTCTACAAATAACAAGATTTAAAAAAGCAAGGTTGCCACAAAAATAAATTTTTTTCTCTGGCTTTTCACTGATTTCCAGAGAGAATTTCGACTTTTTCTCTGACAGTAAAGAATATTTTGTGTTACATACTCTATAAATTATTAGCTACTGAAAAAAATGTTTCTTTTACCAAGGGGCCGTTCAAAAAATACGTAACGCTATTTTTCGGAAATTTGGACCCTCCCTCCCCCCACGTAACACAATGTTATATACATTAGCACCATTTTTTCTCCTTACCGTAACAAATTGCTTGACCCCCCATCCCCCCAAAACGCGTTACGTATTTTTTGAACGGCCCCCAATTTCTTCAATATTTTTAAATTAATTGAAAACAACAATACCTTCTTTAATCATTATTATTTTTCTATAGAAATTAACATTTATTTTAACTTTTTTCGAAATAATTTATTTACTTTCATCATTTAAACTCAATTATTCCTAAAAAAATTCACGCAATACTGCTTTTAATATCAAATTATTATTCAAAATTAATACAATTTTCATCGAAATTCACTTTTAAATCAATTTTGATTAAAAAATTTTTTTAAATTATACGAGAATTTTATTAACAATTTTTCATAATAATTGATTTCTTTTAAGGAATTTTATTTAAATTTATTATTATAATTAATTGAATTTATACGTGAAGAATTTTATTAACTTTTTGTTTACATAACAGAAATTTTTTGTCAAGAATGCTATTAAAAATTTTTGACAAGAATTTCCAAAAACTTTTAAAAATAATTAAGTTTCTGCAAAGCATTTTATTACTTTAAAAAAAATGGAATATCTTTTTACGAATTTTGATATTTATCATAAAATAATTGAATTTTTACAAAGAATTTAAAAAAGTTTTCTTTAAAATTTCTAAAAATAATTAATTTTATGGGAAGAATTTTGTTGTTTATTAAGATAATGGAATTCTTTTGCCGAGTTACTTAAAGCTTTTTATGAAATAATTGAATTATTGCAACGAATTTCTTATTCTTTTTATATTAATAATATTAATAATTTATTAACTGAATATTGAATAATAATAAAATGCAATATTTAATAATTAATATCAAATTTTCAAAATTTGAAACTTGCAATTTTTTTACAATATATAACTCTTCAACTAAATTCAATTATTTTTAGGAAATATAAAATTTATAGAAGAATTCTTTGAAAAATGAAAATAAAAAAAAAATTTTTCTTCAAGTTCTGAAAATAATTAAAGTTTTCCTAAAATAATATATTTAATAATATAATTTATTCCAGGAATTTTATTAAAATATAGAAAATAATAATTAAAGTCCTAGAATTCTTATAAAAAATTTCTTTAGTTTATTGAATATAACCGATTTTCTTAATAGTTGTCAAAAATAGTTTTAGTATTAAACTTTTATTCAAATTATTTATTGAAAATTAACTTCTTTTCAATAATTTTATTAAAATGTTTGACAATAATTTAAGTCTTGACAAGAATTTTAAAAAACTTTTGAAAATAAAATTAAATTGCTGCAAAGTATTTTATTACTTTCCTGAAAAATTAAATTTTTGTAACAAATTTTGATATTTATCATAAACTACCAAATTGAATTTTTACAAAGAATTTAAATTTTTTTTACAATTTCTAAAAATAATTAATTTTATGGGAAGAATTTTGTTATTTTTTATCAAGATAATTGAATTCATTTGGCTAATTACTTAAAGCTTTTTATGAAAATAATAATGGAATTATTGCAACGAATCTTCTTATTTTATTGAATAATTGAATGTTTCTTAAAATTAAATTCTTTCGTCAAGATTTGATAAAATTTTTATGATTAATTGCATTTTTTCGAGGAATTTATTTTAAAATTGCATTAAAAATACTTAAAATTTTGCAATAAAAATAATTGAATTCCTAAATTAAATTTTATCTTTTTATTAAATAATTCAATGTTTTTGTAGAATTGTATCAAACATTTTTTAAAAGTTAAATTATTTGATAAATTTTATATGAAAATACAATAAAAATTAAATTTTTTCCAGTACTTTTAATAAAAATCCTTGACTTTTCCCTGACATTTCTCTGATATGTGGCAACCCTGAAAAGTTAATAATAATAATATATAAATAATTTTCATGGATTTATTTCATATTTTGGATGCAATGAAGACTTTGTTTAGAATTAGGAGTAAATTATCTATTTGTGAATTTTCATACCAAAAATTACAAACATCACCTAAATTTTTTATGTTGTAGATATATAACATAATGTAAAAAATATAAATGCATACAAAAATAAAGAAACATTTTTAACTCAAGATTACACTTACCTGATAATGAATATCGAGGAATTACATCCTCAAAATAACCTCGAATCTTTTCATGGGCCTCTTTCATTCTCAAAACTTCAAGAACTTCCTCCATGTTATCATTATCATCGGCGAAAATTAAGTTTACAATAGTATTTAAAACAACTGGATCTATTAATCCCACACAAACGTTTTCCGCCATGGTTGCAAAATACAGTTTCAAAAAGTTTGTTGTTTACTCTCTGAACGCTCAGACTTAAGAGATCGAGCGTTCAGCCAGAGCAAGAGGACTATCTGAACATAGCCAATTTAGGAAAAAATAAAAAAAATACCACACGTTTTTAGTTACTTGTTACTAAAACATGCAGCATATATCACATGCAAGTCAGGCTCACCATGTTCTAGCCAATCAAGGCCAACGCAGAATAGAATCTTTAACCGGAACCGCAATCGTAACCGTAACCGTAAGAATGAGTTAAAGAAGGATAAACAATATACCTATCCTTCTTTAACTCATTCTTACGGTTACGCTTACGATTGCGGTTCTGGTTTAAGATTCTATTCTGCGTTGGCCTTCAGAACGTACCAAACCACTAACCAACTCTTATGTTATAATGGTTGAGAACCTTTTCACTCTGTCAGAGCACTCAGAGTGTCAACGTCGAAAACACTCAGAGAGACTTCACACAGTCAGTGCAGTCTCCTTAGTCTTACTCCCTGAGGCTGCTTCTACAACAGCTTTTTTTTGAAAAATGTTACGAACGCAATGCATGGGTATTTCTCGCCATCTACCAGGGAGTTAGAGAATTATAAGAGAAAGTTCTATTAGTTTTACAATTTCTTGCTAGATGGCGAGAAATACCTCTCTCGCGCACGACTTGCTTCGCGTAGAGTAAAAGTATAAGTCCCCTAAACAGGCTCTTCACTATATTATCTTAAATAATAATATTAACGTCTGCTACGAGGTTAATACCCGTAGGGTGCCCGGGTGCAGAATAGGCCCCCTGTGACCGGCTACAGGTCGTAAAAGGCGATCATATGAGGCTCGGAGTGGCGCCACTGCTTGCGGTTAGTACTCGGTTCGTCCCAGGCTTTCTTATAGAGCAGTGGCATACGATGATGATGGGCAGTGACATGACGGCCCGGCAAGTCTAATTATAGACCGTTGACCTCACTTGCCGAAGCAAGGGTGGTAAGACTCTTAATCGGTACTTATACCAGAGTACTAAACGGTACCATGGGGACCGGTCCGAGCCCGGGGGACTTGCCAAAAGGCTTGTTTTCTTCCGGTCATTAGGTTGGCCTCGTGGGGGCAATGGTTATAGCCTACATCGCTTGAGGCTAGGGGCGCTATGAACGGACCGTAGCTTCGCAAAAACGGAGTAACGGACCTAGTAACTAGCGCTTCGACATGTGAGTTGTGGTGCCAACTCGGGTGGTTACCTGCAGAGTAACCAGAGATTGCGACCCTTCACCGAAGGGTCGCAAATGTTCTTACCAACTTTGCGGAGATCGGAAGATGGTCACTTGTTGACCATCGGCGTTGGGGAGCGTGATCTCTCCCAATTACGCTCGTATGCGAGCCGTGTGGTTATACCAGTATTGGGAGGTGCTGCACGTATACTCTACATAGGCGCTGCCACGAGGTTAACAATTTTTAACTGGTATCCACTGATCACGGATAATAGTTCATAACTCCAATTCTTTAGGGAAATTAAAAATCATTTTTATTAGGGTGAATGCCCCAGTGAATGAACACTTGGCGAAAAAGATAAATAACTAAAGTTAAAAACTATTGTCTAATATAAAAATTGGAAAATAATAATTTAAATGACTCCTTTTATCAAGTTATGCAAAAATTATGGAAAGTTATATATTACAATTTTTTTATAATAAAATAAATTTTAAAAAACTTGCTGTTTTTGTGATCTAGGGGAAGAATTTTAATTACATGATAGAGAGTGCATCAAAAATTGAAACGTATATTTTAGATAAAATTATTTAATAAAACGTCCAAAATATGGTATCAAATAAAATTTTGAACTTTCAAAGTTTTATTATAAAAATATTTTACAACAAAATATTGATATAATTAAAAGTTTTAAGCTGTTCAATCACTGGTAAATTTTATGTCAATGTTCCAGTAAAAAGACAGTGTTCATTTATTGGTGTCACCAGTTTTAAACTGCTGCTCCAGTGACTAAACACTCATTTCAACTAGACGACGCGCAGGCTCAAAATTGAAAACATCTGTAACAGTAAATTTAAGGTTAGAATAATATATACAAGGTTTTCTACTTGACTTTTTGCGATGTCAAAGTGGATGCAATTTTCCTATTGAAGCTCAATGTAAAAAACCAATCGACGATGCGACCACCTTAATAAGAACAAGTTGTGCAATTATCTCAAAGGATTCATAATTATGGTGCTTCTCTTCGAAAGCCAGTTTAAAATTTATAAAAAACTTCAAAATTAAAAAAATGGCGGCAGATTTTCAAAAAAAACTTAATTTTCACGAAAACACCACTTTTTTCTGCTCAAATTTTTAGAGTGACTTCCTATTAATATAAAGAAGAAATTACATGAGTTTAAAGTGGGCTAAACAATATTTGTAGTTAAAATAATTTTTTTTCGAAAATTTTTTTTAAGTTTAAAATTATTAAAGTTATTTGTTTAAAACAAAGAACAATAACAAATGAAAGTTTGTTGGGTATATATAATAAGATTTATCATAACCAAAATTGTTGTTAACCCAATGAGAAATATCAGAGTAGTACCGATGTTCAACACTAGCTTAGTACTCAGACGATTTTTCGGCCGTAGTCTAGCCCAGCTTCAACAATTAATGCTGGCGCAGTACAGAATTTTTGTTTCGCCAAAGCTTGGATAAGCCACGGCAGCAACTGCTGGCTGAGTATAGAAAAATTGTTCACAACACTCGTTGTCAACAAATTTAATTTAGTAAACAAATTAAAATTAGAAACAAAATTTAAACTTCAATTTAAACAATAATTTGGGTTTTAAAATACAATTAAACTGATTACCAGGGAGTAAAACTAAGGAGACTGCACTGACTGTGTGAAGTCTCTCCGAAATGAAACCTTTTTCTGTAGGGGAACTACACGGAGAAAAATAAAAGAAAGCCGCTTTACCTGCCGGTAGATCAGTTGCGTTAAACGCGATAGAACGGTTTGAGTTGGTAAAATGTAAGCTGTTGTAACTTTAGGGGTGAACAGTTCTCCTTTTTGGAAGAGACCGGTTAAACTTTGATGAACAGTAAACAGCTCGCTCTGTGTCGGAGAAACATACTATGCTCTATCGCGACGGACATGTGATTTGTGAAACGTGTTCATTTATAAATGGAAATTTTTGACGAATTTGTATTTGATGATCATTATCAAGCCTTCGTTGTTCAATCAAAGAGTGAAATTAAATACTTTGAACAAAATAAATTACCAATTTTCGCTCCTTGCTTATCAGTGCGAATAAAAAACGAACATTTCGTTGCTACAAAATACCGAGTCTGAAATGCATGTATATAGTTTAAGTCTATTCTTATTAATAATTTTTTTTACAAATAACTGTACCCCATTTCTGTTACTCAAGGTTGTAATAATTTTGTCATTTATAAAATTTAATTTTCCATTTCATTAATACATATTTTCATTTTGAATTACTAAAAAATACATAAAATATATTGTATATATTCGCGTCATAGAAATTTTAAAACAAAGCAATATTAAAAACGATATAAATTATTCAAATTTTTAATTTATATATAATTAAATGTATATTTTAATAATCACATAAAGTTGTAATAATTAATTTAATTATATATAAATTAAAAATTTGATCTTTAAACAATTTAAAAAATATTAAATTAATTATATATAATTTTAATTAGAAGTATCTTTTTATTTTTGTATATTATAAATTAAAATGTTAATTTATTTTTTCTGTAATTAAATAATAATAATAGTTTGATAAGTGTTAATTTCAAAATTATAAGAATTGGTCAATAAAGAATTAAAGATTTTTTGAATATGTTTATATAATTTAAAAAAATTTCAATAAGAACATAACACTCGAGTTGAAACTATATATATATACGTATATCTTTGAATGTCGGAATCAATTAGGATGACGGTATTCTAATTCACTTTTTGAGGGAGTAACCAGTACTCCGTCAAAAGAGAGAGCGGTTGCTCCTCAAAATAGTACATCCGTTATGCCGCTGCGGCGCTACTGCTTAACTTTCTTGCGGAGCGCGCAGCTTTACCTTGCCTAGTCAAGCGGCTCTTTTTTATTTTTCTCCGTGTATACCACTGATCTCTATTATAACTGGATGGGCGACACGTCTAAAACTGTGATAAAATTAGAAGCCCGGAAGGCGACATATTTTAGACACCCACTTTACAAAAGCAGGCGGGAATTTTAAAATTACAAAGAAGGTTGAAATACATTTAACTATGAAAAAAATACTTAACTTATTTTAATAATTATTAAATTATTTTATTATTATTAATAACTATAAATAATAATAATAAGTAAATAAAAATTATTAAAATTAACTTAATTTACTTAAAAATAATTAAATATTTGACAAGTTGAACTTAAGTTTCGTTTATTTTTTTTTCACTTGATAAGATTAATCATTTCACAAAAATACTTGCTTCTTAATTTAATTTGGTAAAAAAACTGAAATTATTCAGCATTATACATATAATGTTTATAATAAAACAACAGTGAGTAAAATATTGTGCCTCGGCAAAGAAGCAAAATATAACCTCAAAATACACAATTCAATAATATATACACATTTTTTTAAATATATACCTACTTGTGAAAAAAAACACCTTTCGCTTTCTTTTTCCCACAAAATAAACAAATTAAAACCATATTGGTATTTATATATTTAAAAAAGTTACAAATTATTTAATTTAATTACTTGAAACATACGAGAGAAGTGTCAAAACATCGAACAACACACACTATATGCAAAGCACACTTACACGGCAACTCACACAATCAAGTCGCTCTACGCTGTTTCACCGGTGTCTAAAACATGGCGTCGATGGTTTCAATTATTTTCACACCGGAAGCTACTTTTATATAGGAGTCGCCCATCCAGTTATATATAGAGATCAGTGGTGTATACTCGTAGAATGACAAAACTTATACTCTGCGCGCATGCGCAATATATGCATATATTTCCCTCTCTTTTTAAATCGTAAAATATAAGCACGTGAGAAAACAAAAACATATCAAAAGGTTATGGTTGTGTTTTGGCACATGTTTCTTAAAATAAAATATTTTGTTGGAGCAGAATTTTATATGTTGGTAGGATTTAATAATATTATAATACTTACAATTATTAGATTTAATTACATTAAATTAATATTTACGATTTAGAAAATTATTTTGAGTAATAGAACGAATTATTTCCAAACAAATTTATTATTTTATTTTCCAGTGTTTTTCTTGTATGAGAATAAAATTACAAATCTATGGCTTGTTGCATCCCAGGATGCAAAACATCATATTACAATGATTGTTTTTTTTTCTTTTACAAATTCGTAAATATTATTTATTTACTAATTTTGCTTCCTCGTGAGGAGGCTTTGTAGTCGTTTAATTTACAAAATTTTTAAAAATCCTTTTGACAAATTTTCTTCTATATGGGACTATGTTATATAAGACCCTTAACAATTGTCCGGATGTGTGTATGTGTGTGTTTGTGTGTGTGTGGATCCCGATTTTTGTGAACACGATAACACGAAGAGGTTTTAACGAATTTGGCTAAAATTTACCAGGTATATTTATCATAAAAATATCTCGAACTGGATTGATAGACTTTAAAAAATTCTCAGAAAAAATTTTTTTTTTGACTTTTTTCTAAAAAAAATTTTTTTCCAAAAAATTTTTTTTAAGTTAGTTATTGAAGTTAATATATAATAAAATCTTATTCTTTGCATCAAGACGAATCGATTGGTGTATAAAAAGAATAAATTGTATGAGAATTTATAGAGTTAATCACAATTAAAGCTGAAAAATTCGCATTTTTCTCAAAAAATGAGTTCTTTCCGCAAAATTATGTTGCTGTATAAGAAAATCTTACTCACTTATTTCTAAAATTTTATTCTTTGCATCAAGACGGATCGATTGGTATATATAAATTATATATTGTATTTAAATTTATAAAATTAAAACCAATTACAGACACAAAATTTGCAGTTTTAATAAAAATTCATTTTTTCTTAAGAATCATGTTGCTGTACAATAAAATGTTATTATTTATTGAAAAATAAATCTAAAATCTTATTCCTTGCATCAAGACGAATCGATTGATGTATGTAAAATATATATTCTATTGAAAATTATAGAATTAATTACAATTAAAGATAAAAATTCATTTTTTTATTAAAAATTTTATTTTGTTCATTTAGGATTAAAACAAATTTTATAAATATTTTTTTGATTTTATAAATATTAGATCGTATTAGAAATTACTTAAAAATTAAATATACTTAACATACTTAATTATAATTATAATAAATATAACAAATTTTTAAAATTAATTTTTAATTAGATTTGAAGACAACAATATGGAAAATATGGCAATACGTGACAATAAGTTAGTGCTTCCTCCGAGGAAGCAAATTTTTTTGCTGATCGTATAGAGGAAGCAAAATGTTCATGTAATGAACATCTGGATTTACAACTTGTTTCAATTGTTTCCACATAGAATAAAACACTTTGTAGTTATATACTAAAAAAATTTATTCTAACCATATATAAATATTTAATTATGTTATTTATAATATATAACTTACCACTGAAAAATATACACTCTTTAATATACCTATATTTTTGTATACACACACATATATATATATATATATATATATATATATATGGGTGATTTTCACGTAACTGTGCAATTTCAAGATCATATTTAAAAGAAAAAAGATTTTGTTTTTTTAATGTTAAATATCACTTTTCCTCATCATTAGGGCATAATATAGTTGTCATTTGAATGGTTTTACTACAGCTATAATTATAAAAAAATTATAACAAATTTTCGAAAATTGGCTGCCACGGAGCTGACCACCCTATGCATTGAATAATACTCCCGTCAACTGGGGCTACTTTATGTACGCCAGGTATTTAATAAATAAAATTATTAAAAAGAACTTCTTTGTCAAAAAACCAAAAATAAGTTAATTAAAATCCTTAAAACGATTAAAACTTCAACCGGTGAGCAACATAACGACAAAAAATTAACTTTAATATTTATAAGTTTTTCAAATTTGTCTTAAAACTATTTCTCTCGTTTCTCTTAAAATAACTGAAAAAGTGTATTAGATATTAAATTGTTATTCATTTAACCTTAAAATATTAATTTCAAGTTTTTAAAAAATATCATATTCAAAACGTTTAAAAAAGCTTCTATTAAAATGATGATTTAAAGTTATTTACATGTGTTTAAATGATAGTTTTATAATTATCATAATGTATTATTGTAAAATGTATATTTAAAAAGAAAAAGTGTTATTTATTTTCAGAGTAATATAAGATTTGAAGAAAGGTAGTTAATTTTTAATAAATCATGATTTTAGCAAAATCTTAGTATTTTATTTTACATTTTGTTGTATAATATTTACAAAATTTTTTGTTTAATATCTCATTCTTTTTTAATTTACTCTGAAATATCTACACAAAAGAATTAATGAATAAGAAAGTATCAAAAAAATGTTTATGTAACATTATAAAAACACAAATTTCAATACACAAAGTAGCTCCATCCCGGGGTCTATTTTTGGAACAACTTTTAGTAACTACAACTCCGACAAAAAAATTTATTTCATTGACTAACACATAGGAAACCTTCAGAAGGAAGTATAACATATATGGGTGATTTTCAAATAACTGTGATTTTTTTTAATAAGACATTTTTCTGCTAAAATAGTGAATCAAATTTGACTTTCATTACATATTCCAGTACATTTTTGTTATTAAAGTATATGTTCAAATGGAATCTACATGATTTTGAATATTTCCAAAGTTACGATGGAAAACGGAAAGAAAATGCAAAAGTTACATGCCACGGACCTGACATTTTTCCACGGTCCTGACATGTGTGTCACAGTTAAAACACGTAAAAAAATAAAAAAATAAATAAATATTTTCTTTTCAATGTTTGCACTTCAAAATAATGCCAGTAGAAGTCAATTAAAAATAAAATTAAGTAATAAAATCACAATGACGTTACCATATGTCGGTAAAAAGTAATTAACAATTTAAAACATGAAAAAAGTGCTCGTGTACGTGGAATATCATTATAATAAAAATATTTTTATATGTAAAACATCTGGTTAGATTTGGCCTACAAAGTACTTAAAAGATAGTTTCAATATTTGCTCACGTGAAAATTGCAGATCAAAATTTTAAAAAAACGTATGCCACGGACCTGACAATTTAACCCTATTTTCTTAATTTTAACTATGATAATGTTAATGTTAATAAACTGAATATTAAGTATCTTTAAGAAGAGACTTCTATTAAGTGATTTATGAAGTGAGTGTCAAAAAATAATAAGTTTATTAGACATTTATCTATGGGGACATGCAAATATGACAGTTATTTGAAAATCACCCATATATGCAAAAGTTGATTTTCTTTTAATTCTGAATTTAAACAAATCACTGAGTTAAAAAATGCATTTTAATGCACAAAATAGCCCCAGAAAAAATATTTACTATTTACTATCAGCTTGACATAACATTATGAAATTAGCGCATAAAACTAATTGTAGAAAAGTATTCTCAAATAAGAGCGTTACAATCAACAGTAATTAAACTGTGCTTCTGCTTGGTTGTTATAAAGGCGTGTTTTTTCGAATATTAAGGTGCTTTTTAATAAGTCAACGGTTGCCAAAGCACTAAAATATAAAAGGACACAACTATGTCTGTCCTCTTCTGTAATATGTGTTTTTGTAGCAACTAGGTCAAAAAAATAAGTCAAAACTTATGTCAAAATTGACCTATTTTTTAACCTATAGGTCAAAAAAAGGATTAATAACGTTTATGTCTAATTTGATATATTTTTTGACCTATAGGTCAAAAACCTAAGTCAAAACTTACGTCAACCTATAGGTCAAAAACATAAGTCAAAATTGACCTATTTTTTAACCTATAGGTCAAAAAGAGGATAAATAACGGCCTCACATTACGTCAAAATCTATGTCTACTCTCTAAATCTGAAACAGCGATAAGTATACAACTGATTCCAATTAGCGTATATACGCTGTGAATTAGTGGAATTTCGCTAAAAAATCAGTGAAATTTCACTAATTAATTAGCGTATATACGCTTTTTGGAATTAGTTGTATACTTATCGCTGTGAAACAGTGAAATTTCGCTTATTTAAATTTAGAGAGTAATTTGACCTATTTTTTGACCTATAGGTAAAAAAATAGGTCAATTTTGACATAAGTTTGACTTATGTTTTTAGCCTATAGGTAAAAAAATAGGCCATCACATTAAGATAAAATTTGATCTATGTTTCACCTACAGGTCAGAGCTTGCCCCCTCAAATAGGAGCGCCAAATAGGTCGTCAAAGCCTATGCCAAAAACAATTTTTTTACTTGCAGGCTATTATGATACTACAAAATTTAAGTACCCTCAAAATTTAAGTTAATTTTGAGGGCAGTTTTGAACTAAACGTCAGAGTTCGACATACAATTTCCGCTGCCCTCAAAATTTAGGACAATTTTGAGGGCAGTTCTGACCTAAACATCAAAAATTGACAAACAATTTCTGCTATTCTCAAATTTTAGGTCAATTTTGAGGGCAGTATTGACCTAAACGTCTAAAGTTGACAAACATTTCATGCTACCCTCAAAATGTTGGTCAATTTTAAGGGCAGTTTTGACCTACGGGTTAATTTACTCTAACTTACTCTAACTTATTACTATGCATTCATATTAAGAGAATATAATTTGAAAATAAAAATTAAAATAAATATATGAAATAGTTACGGGGTTGGCGCGCGAAGCGCGCAGGGGGGCGAAGCCCCCCTAGTATATATATATATTTATTTATTAAATTTATTTTTTTCAATTTATTAATAGTTATTATTAATAATATTCCTGAAACGCACAACAATCACAAACATTAAACATAACCTACTCAACTTGTAGATTGTTATGATTTTCTCAGTCGTCTGGGTTAGTAAGAAAGACAAATACATTACATGTGCGCATGCGCGAAAACTATAATTTTCGTTCTTACATATAGTTTCAATGCAAAAATGGTTTCACTTCCATAGCATTAGTGGTGTCTCCGTAGTCTTACTCCCTGCTGATTACTATGAATAAAAAATTATTAAAAAATTACCACTTGTAAAATGTTAAATGCAATAAGTAAAAATATTTAATTCTATTATTAACAATTTA
The DNA here is from genome assembly GCA_032873175.1 of Leptopilina drosophilae. Classification (NCBI taxonomy): domain Eukaryota; kingdom Metazoa; phylum Arthropoda; class Insecta; order Hymenoptera; family Figitidae; genus Leptopilina; species Leptopilina drosophilae. The sequence goes on from CM065478.1 coordinate 29,280,932, forward strand.
GTTTAATGTATTTTAATTTATTACTTCTAACGTATCCCTATTTTTTTCTCATCTTTGATTCAATAATTGTAAGTTTGAATGACACTGAGATATTCCCCTCGTGAGTAATTTGGTGTATTTTCATAGGTTTGCAATATTTCTAGATTTCAATCTTTAGGTACTAAAATATGAAAATCTAATGCACACATAATGTAATTGTCTGTTATGTAAATTTTAAATGTTATAAACAATTTTTTTCTACTTCGTTTACTACATCCATTGTTAGTCTCCATCTTTAATACAAATTTATTAAAAGGAGAAATATTTTATAAATAATGACTATTTATTAATATTATTTACCCTTTTAATATTAAATTATTTATAATTATTAATTTACGACTAATTAATAACAATAAGGCATTTATTGTGGCAATATTCTCAGCCAGCACTGGTCCAGTGCTGCGCCAGCGCTGCCAGAGAGTACTTCGCCACAGTTGCACAGCGTTATGCCAGTGCTGTCTGTTAGCGTAGCTGCCAGAACTGACAGTGCTGGCGCAGTACTCCGCCAGTTGTAAATTTCCCATTGGGTTGCGTCAATTTCCTCAACGTGTCAAAATATCTGTCACTTGAGTAAACATTAACAACAATTTTGGTTATGAAAAATCTTATTAGTTATACCCAACAAACTTTAATTTGTTATTGTTTTTTGTTTTAAACAAATAACTTAAATAATTTTTAACTTAAAAAAAAATTTTGAAAAGAAATTCTTCTAACTACAATTATTGTTGCATAGCCCACTTTAAACTCATGTAATTTCTTTTTTATAATAATACGATGTCACTCTAAAAATTTGAGCAAAAAAAGGTGGTGTTATTGAGAAAATCAAGTTTATTTTTTTAAAAATCTGCCGCCATTTTTTTAATTTTAAAATTTTTAAATTGGCTTTCGAAGAGAAGAAGACTTCCAATAAGAATCAAGAAGACAATTTTATAAACACACAGTAAAAAAAATTACAAGTAAAACCATTTTTTCACTGTTTTTAGGGTTTTACCGCTCAAAGTTCAAATGTGGCCTTCGTTAAAAAACATTTTTACGAAAAATAAAAAATACGTGTCTCTTTATTTTTCATATAAAATAACATATTTCATCGACAGGTAATTTTACGACATGAAGTTAGTCGGCTTGCCTGATTTGAAATGGATTCAACCACGTGTATTGTAAATTCTATATCTATCATAAACTTACAATATAGTTACATATATTAATTTAAGTACTCTATATTGTTTTAATAATAATAGGTGCTTAATAGTTTCTTATCGAATTAGTAATTTGAAGTTAGGTTTTTAATGATTTAAAAAAAGACATGTTCATTCACTGGAGCACTGTGTTCATTTACTTGCTTAAGTGTTCATTCACTGGTGTTTTCACTAATAATTTATATTTTTATTTATTACTAATTGTTAGTTATTTTACTCAAAAAAAGAAAAATTTTATCAATAGGTTAAAGTATTCTAGAACCCAGTAAAAAAAAAAATTGGAAGATAGCGAAATCGCATTGGCGGTTTATATTTTTATTTATTACTAATTGTTAGTTATTTTATTTAAAAAAAGAAAAATTTTATCAATAAGTTAAAGTTTTCTAGAACCCAGTAAAAAAAAGAATTGGAAGATAGCGGAATCGCATTGGCGGTGAGTTTCTGCCAATCCGTTTTCGAGAGAAAACCGAATTGGGAGAATTCTGCCAATGCGATTTCAAGATTAAAAATACCGATTACTAACAAGAAATATGCAATATTAATAATAAGTATAAAAATAAATGTGACATGTGAAGAGATGTTATCATAAGCTTGAGCATGGTAAGTAATGCGCAGTGCAACCGATGTTGCTGACAGAAAGTTGATGAAAAGAGAGCTTTTTTCTCCGCTAAAAGTACCTTAAATAAATTTTTTTAAGAGAATGTGTATGAGCATATAATAATGCAAAAAAAAAAAAAGTAAATTTAAAAAAAATCCGAGATGAGCCTCTTTTCGAAATTGACTATTCATTTTCACTATTTAAATTTCCCTCTCTTCTCATTAACTTACTGTCGGCAACATCGGTTGCACTGCACATTACTTACCATGCTCAAGCTTATGGTAACATCTCTTCGCATGTCACATTTATTTTTACACTTTTTATTAATATGTAATGTTCAGCATAATTTTAAATTCAAATTTATTTCGCGTCAAATTCATTCATTTTAAATTCTTTACGCTTAATATATATATATATATATATATATATATATATATATATATATATATATATATATATATATATATATATATATATATATATATATATATATATATATATATATATATATATATATATATATATATATATATATATATTGCTGTATTCACTGCCTGGCTGTCGAGAGAGAAGTACCGATGGCGCACTCACTGCCGCGCATGACGTGGGTCGCTCTTATCTCTCGTCTACCTGAGGAGAACCAGCGATCTATAATACTTGGTTGCACATTCAATTTCATCAGTCTGCCTACGACCGTACTCGGGGCTTGCTCCGAGGACGATTGACAGCAGCTCACACTCTTCTTCCTTTACCCTCGATCAATTTCTTGGACAGTAAGGATCTAATCCTGGCCAAGGGATGATTTCATTCAGAAGAGCTGGAGAACATGAGGAGATAATCTGTTCACCGGCTCTCACAATTTCCTAGAAGGAGTTGTATAGAGACTTCGGGAGCTAACGAGTCTCTGTAACACCCTTCGTTTTCTGAATAATAATTTTTACCTGGTGCAAGGTAGACCGCGTGGAGCTCCACCGTGTATGCTTTGTACCCTTTCCACCTTAGTATCGTCCGAACGTGGGGAGCTAACCCGGGACGATGAGACATCCATGTTAATTTTACCATCCTTACACACATATACATAAAAACATAATTCCCCTGTTGATCTGAGGAGATAATTGTTCAACATAGATGACACTTTTACACCTGGACAACTTGGCCTTGAGGAGCTAATCAGGTCAGGATGTCCTAATCACACACGTATCATTACACTAACTTTCCGACGGGTACGATTAACGACCGTAGTTCGATACCTAGTTTCTTTTCGGTAAATTCTTATTTCCGATCTAGCGTGCACGACCCTGTTTTCCGTCCGCGCGCGTAGTTGGGGGTTGAAATTTTAGAATCAACCCAGTAAAAATTCGTTGTTATTTATTTTGTATTTTTTTATTCGTATTTAATTAACATTGGTAAACTTATTTTCAGTCGGAACGCTAATGAGAATGACGAGGACGTGGAATGAGAGAGAGCGAGCTGGCGGAAGCGCCATTATTTTGTTTGAAAATTATTTTGTTTATTAATATTTTATTTTAATAGTTGTTCTTTTATTTTCAAATTTTAGTTTATTAATTAAATTACATAATTATTTCTTTATTAATTTTTCTTTGCATTGTATCGAATCAGTTTTTTTATTTTTATCTTTTTATTGTATTTTTATGGTTTAAATTTAATTTATTAATTATTAATTTTGTTATTGTTTCTATTTTTATTTTTGTTAATATATTTACTTTTGAAGGTTTAAATTATGTTTTCTTTATTTGATTTTACCTACTCACAAATTTCTCTTAAATTAGTATGTGTAATAGATGGCGCTTGCGTCACCGTAAATTAATACAATTTACAAAACTAGAGACCCGGACTCTATCCGGCGAGCAAATCCTTATTGGCAAAATTAAGATCATTACATGGCGCCCGAACAGGGACTATACATGTTTCTTAACAAAGAAGTTTAAGTAAAATAGTCAAAAAAAAAATTTTTTATTAAGAGAAATCGGTGATTTTTGTGAAATTATGATAATATTTCCAAAGTAAAAGTGAGTTTAAACATTTTTTTTCTCTTTATTAAATGAATGCATGTCCCCGTCGGTATAGGGGGCGCTCTTTTAAAATATGTATGAGTGGGGGTTAAATTGAAGTATATATTGACGCGACACCCTATAAGTAGCCTAGTCGATCAGTATCACTCGTCGACAACAATCAAAATTATTTTTTGTACTCAAGAAAGAAGAAGACATCATGGCGACATCAGGGCTCAACAAGTTCATTTATCGGAAGATAGGGAAATGGGAGAGTTGGCTTCCTGGTTTAACCCTGACTGAGGTTTTGGAGAATGTTCACGAAGAACAGGAGAAATTCAAAATAACGAACCAGCAGTTATTACGAGCTTTTCCTAAAATGGTTTTGAAGGCGGACCTGGAGAATAATCGTCACACCTGGAGCAGGTTGACCTACGAAGAACAGGTTGATATGAAGGAAACCTGCTTTTTCAACCTAGAATCAATCACCCTGGAAAATCGACCAGTTTTATCCAGCGCTTCAGGACACCGTTTTGACCCTACTATAGATTGTTATCGTTGTGGTCAACCTGGTCATAGACGCCGAAATTGCAGAAACAAAGCCGAGATCTTCTGCTCTAGATGTGGGTTATGAGGCCTGCTTACTAAATTCTGCTGCGGAAAAAGGAGAAATTAATTTTCTTTTCTTTCTTTTTCGTTTTCCCATTTTTGGACACCATCAAACAAGGCCATCTAGAAAAAAACTTCTCCTTTTAAATCATTTTAGAGGAGTGGAGAACGATCAACTAGTATATATTTAACAACTGTCCATCTACAAGATCACTTCTCTTTTGCATCTTGATCAGTCAGAATCTCATCTAAAACATTAATCAAGTAGTAATCTAATTTCTTCAACATTATGGAAGTCCAATGGATCTATAAGTTGTCAAAAGCCGACCTGGTGGCTCGATTGGAAAGACACAATATCGACGCGACGGGAACATTAGTGGAACTTCGCCAACGATTTGTCGCTTTTGTGAAATCAACTCTTGAGTTGATGGAGAAAACATTAGACCCGGTGGATTACGATGAAGGAGCTGACATCTCACGAGACCATAGTGCGTTGGAGGATCTAAATCTATTAGTCATCTCTTCTGGAATAGATTTTCGGATCAACAACTCTTCAGAGGTTTTCCGGAACTTTGAAAAGGGGATGCCTTACTTTGGTATCCAAATGAAGTTAGGACTACAAGGACTTTAGCTGAACTTACAATAGCACTAAGGAGGTTCTATCTAGCTCCTAGCGAGTTTAGAAATTTAGAGTCTCAAATAGCAAGCAAGCTGCAGGGAAGAATGGAATCAGTTCGGGAGTTCTGTACGTCTTTACGTACATTAATGAGAAGACATGGTGGCTACGATATTCAAAGAGAACTGGATACTCTTTTCTGGAATATGCAACCTGTTTACTGTTTGCATATAAGAAGATCAGACTTCAACTCAGTCAGTCAATTAATTAAAAGAGTTGAAGAAATAGCAGAGATTTTGAAAGATATCAAGATCATCGAGCAGCAGTCTACTAGCAGCCAACCAGTCGCCGAAATTTCAAAGCCGTATAATCCCAAAACACACTGTTGGCGCTGTTGTAAGGAAGGACATCGCAGATGTATTTGTAGAAGCAGACCAAAGAAATTTTGCTCTTATTGTGGGAAAAAAGGAGTTTTTACCAGAGATTGCCTGTGTGAGAAGCCGGGAAACGGAAAAAGGGTCGAACGACAAGAGTAAGTTCGACCTCAGCTTTACCAGACTCCAGGATTTTTATCAACTGTCATTGTGAGAACATCACCATTCCAGCCCTAGTAGATACGGGAGCAGTGAGCTCTTTTATTGATATCCACACAGCAAATCGTTTGGTTAAATTTGGAGGAGTAGCTAACCTAGAAGAAATCATCGTCAGTCTAGCTAATGGCATGGAATATAAGGTAAAAACTAGTTTCAACATGAAAATTATGGCCGGCTCAACTAAAGTGAAGCATAAGTTCCTAGTGTTACCTGGTTTATCGCAACCTATGCTTATCAGTATCGATTTATTTAATAAATTAAACTTTTCTCTATTACTTAATAATCTAAATATCCGATTATTAAAAAACTCATTTAAAGTTGAAGTTTGTGAAATTGGACCATCTGGATTAGTTTCACTAAATAAGGATCAAGAACGGGAATTAAACGCTTTAATTGACAAGGAGAAACTTTTATTTAAGGATATAAAAGGATATACACCATTATTAAAGCATGAAATTCGTCTGGAAGATTCTTCACCAATCAAGCAACGTTACCAACCTAGAAATCCAGCAACACAGGAACATATGACACAGGAAGCCCTGGAAATGTTGAAACAGAAAATTATTAGAAAGTATCGCAGTACCTGGAGCTCACCGGTAGTATTAGTTAAGAAAAAGAATAGCAAGCTAAGATTTTGCATTGATTTTCGAAAATTAAATAAAGTTTCGAAAAAAGATGCTTATCCACTACCACGCATTAATAGTATCCTTGATTAGCTTAATGGAGCTAAATATTTGTCTACACTCGACCTTAAAAATGGTTATTGGCAAGTTGAACGTACTGAAGAAGTGCACCACTTACAGCTTTTACCGTTCCTCGACTAGGACTACACTCAGCACCAGCAACGTTTTAACGGTTGATCGACCGAGTAATACTAGCAGAATTAGCACCTAACGTATTGTCATACCTTGATGACATCGTTGTAACCTCAGAAACATTCGAAGGTCATTTGAAACTTCTGCAAGAAGTTTTCAATAGATTACGGGAAGCTAAACTAGTTAGCGTTTGATAATATAAAAAGAAAACTTACGGAAGCTCCAGTTTTGGCTTGTCCCGATTGGTCACAAACTTTTTATCTTCAGACGGATGCTAGTCTCGAAGGTCTTGGTGCTGTATTAACGCAGAAAATTGGAACTACTGAAGTTGTTATCGCCTATGCCAGCCGTACTTTGAATACTGCAGAAAAGAACTACTCAGCAACTGAATTGGAATACCTAGCTGTAAAATGGGGCATTTGGAAAATGAGACATAATCTAGAAGGTTATCATTTTATAGTTGTCTCAGATCATCAAGCTCTAAAATGGCTCAATAGTTTCGTTACACCCTCAGGAAGACTCGCAAGATGGATCATGGAATTGTCCAAAATGTCGAAAGTAACCATCGCTGCACCTGAAGAAAAGGAGAAAATTAAGAGGAATAAAGAAACATCTACGAAACCGAAAGTTGTAAAAAGTGAAATAGTTACCAAACCAATTAAATTGGTTAACAATAATACAGTTAATGTGAATTCATACCAGAAACTTTTCGATGATTTGGAAAAAAACTATTCAAGAAGCGGACGTTAATAATAACATTCCTCAAGAAATCAACACGGAAAACCCGATTGCATTACCCGAGATTATGGATGGTAGAGAAGCGGATGTTAATAATAACATTCTTCAAGAAAGTAGCGCTGAAAATCCGATTGTGTTTCCTGAAAACATGGTTTGTAGAGAGTTTGTGCTTGCGAAATTGCCCGTAGGACCTTGGATTCAGGTTTCTTTGCTTACGAAGCGTTACAGAGTCTTTTGGGAGGATGACAAGTGTGTTCTTCATCTCTAGAAACACACTGGACATATCTTCAAGGCAAGAAAACTTTTGTAAGTGATACTTAGTTAGAACTTTTTTTTCAACAGAGATGACACTTTTACACCTGGACAACTTGGCCTTGAGGAGCTAATCAGGTCAGGATGTCCTAATCACACACGTATCATTACACTAACTTCGCGACGGATACGATTATCGACCGTAGTTGGATACCTAGTTTCTTTTCGGTAAATTCTTATTTCCGATCTAGCGTGCACGACCCTAGTTTCCGTCCGCGCGCGTAGTTGGGGTTTGAAATTCTAGAATCAACCCAGTAAAAATTCGTTGTTATTTATTTTGTATTTTTTTATTCGTGTTTAATTAACATTGGTAAAATTATTTTCAGTCGGAACGCAAATGAGAATGACGAGGACGTGGAATGAGAGAGAGAGAGAGCGAACTGGCGGACGCGTTATTATTTTGTTTAAAGATTATTTTGTTTATTAATATTTTATTTTAATAGTTGTTCTTTTATTTTCAAATTTTAGTTTATTAATTAAATTGTATAATTCTTTCTTTATTAATTTTTCTTTGTATTGTATCGAATCAGTTTTATTATTTTTATATTTTAATTGTATTTTTATGGTTTAAATTTAATTTATTAATTATTAATTTTGTTATTATTTCTATTTTTATTTTTGTTAATATATTTACTTTTGAAGGTTTAAATTATGTTTTCTTTATTTGATTTTACCTACTCACAAATTTCTCTTAAATTAGTATGTGTAATAGATGGCGCTTGCGTCACCGTAAATTAATAGAATTTACAAAACTAGAAACCCGGACTCTATCCGGCGAGCAAATCCTTATTGGCAAAATTAAGATCATTACAAATATTGCATATTTCTTGTTAGTAATCGGTATTTTTAATTTTCAGAACAATTAATCTTATCGATTTGAAAGCCAAATCGGGTTAATAATCGTTCAATCGAAAGATTCAAAAGGAAAGTATTGGAAGATAGCGAAATCGCATTGGCAGAAATCTTCCAATTCGGTTTTCTCTCGAAAACGGATTGGCAAAAACTCATTGCCAATGCGATTTCGCTATCTTCCAATTCTTTTTTTTATTGGGAATATAATAATACGGATTTTCAGTACAATGAAACTAATATTTAAAAGTAAAAAATAGACAAAGTTAGGAAAATCAATATCTGTTCATTCACTGGTGCATTTACAACGTCCGTGAGGAAGTCTTAGGTAATACACAGGGATGCCAGCAGGCGGCGAAAGTTCTATCCCACCACGCCGCTAATTCTTCACCCACTATACCCACCGGCGAAGGGAACGCAGAATACACAGCAATGAAAACCTTTTTCATTTTTCTGTTATAAAGACGAATACTAACCTAAACTGAACTGAAAATGGATTATTTATTAGAAAAATTTACTAATTTGAAAGCAAGAAGTCAATCCCTAATTACAATTTACAGAGTAAAATAAATGCAGTATAATTATTATACAATTACTTAGATATTTAAGTAAAACAAAAAATTGTTAATTGCTCCTAACAAATAATAATTTTTCAAAGCAATTTTTTTAAAACAATGATTGGTATTCAGCCAATTTCACTGAAATTTTTAATTACATTCTTAAATTAAATAATTAATAAGTTTATTAATGTCAGTATTTCAATGACCTTGTTTCCAAGATGCACCACGAGGAGGTAACTAATCTTGCATTTCGACCATTCAGCGTCAAACAGATAGAATTGTATCTCAACGTAAAAATAAAATAAACTTTTCATGTTTTAAAAACTTCGAACATATATATACACAGATAGATTTATATCTGAACGTGAAAATAAAAAAAAATTTAATTTTCGAAACATATGGTATAAAAATTTTAAATGGAGAAACCAAATGTTTGAAAAATGAAAAATATGTAAAAATTATGTCAATTTTTTAAAATTGGGAATTAAATTTTTAAAAAATTTGAAAAATTAACAAGTGTTTTTATCATTATTTACGTTAAATATTGTTTTTAGAAACCAATTTTCAGCATTCCGTTATTCTTAGTATATTACTGAAATATGACATTTGAAATAATAATTCGAAATTGAATAACCAAAACTTATATTTTGTAGATGAAGAAAATCAAATAGTCTATGGAGTCAACGTTTTTAGTTGAACTATTTCCACTTCAGCATTAGAATGCGGAAGTGAGCGAACGCGATTCAAAAGAAGAGTTAAATTGGGAAAGCGTAATTCATTATTAATATTGATAAAGGTTCCGAAATTTCCCCACATATCATCAAATGATAATTTTGCCTATTTTTCCTTGTCTTCAACACTGAGGTTATTCAAGGAGTGCCATTCTATTCGAACAGTCTCAGATTCAAAAACTTCTGAAAATACCAATTTCTCGCAAACTTTCTAAATTCATCAGAAAGTATTTTCTCGATTGGCATTAAATGCCAGATTTGGTGTAAAAGAAGACACAGCAGACAAAAAGCTATCATTAAAAGGCAGACGATCTCGAATTTCGGAACTTGCAGTGACATAAAACTGTAAGCAGTTAGTTAGAAACTCATCAATTTGAACAGAAGACAAAGTTTTCTCTTTCAAATAATTCATCGCTTCTAAACCAACGTCAATTTCATTCAATGATAACTGATTAGATGACTTAGAAAAATTTACGTGATTAATTATTTGAAAAAACAATTCCGGTTTAAGAAGACCTGGTTTTCAGTATTTACTCAGAATCCACTAGAAGAGTTCAGCAGATTTTGGCTGAAGTTCCTGAACTAAAGTTTCGCGTTTCTGAAAAATTGCGTTGTAAGAATTAAACTTGTTCTAGGTAAAGTCAAGAAAATGAAAGTAAGCTAAAGTCAATGGATTATGCATTTTCTGTAGCAAATGTTTCACTTTTGTAGCTTTTCCTTCCCATCCTTTTGTTTTCCTTTCGGATCTTCCAAATCAATGATAGTTAAAAATTCAATATGACGATCTCAGAATTTAATAATAACACGAATACAAGAATGTCGAACTAGCCAACGAGTTTTCGCATGACTAGGAATTTTCTTATATTCACCTTCTAATTCTAAACAAATTTCGCGATAAATTGCTGTCCTCTTTGGACTTGCATTAATGAAGCTCGGAATTGATTCAATTATAAAATATCGGATTCGTAATCAGCGACCCCAAAAACACCCAAGTAACAATTTTCAAGCGAATCCGATCAATTATAAATGTTGACATCCGCCATCTTGGATGCGCCATTTTAAATTTTTGAAAACTAATATCAGAATCGTAATCAGCGACCCCAAAAACCCCCGAGTAACAATTTTCAAATGAATCGAAAATAATTTTAAAAAATCCATTAAAGCAACCCAAAAATACACATTTTTGGTAACTTCATCCTAATTTTTTGAAAATTTTTTATATTTTTTTGGTCTTACGGATATAGGTCTTGTAGTGGACAATTCAAGCTTTAATTTAAGCCTTTGTAGAAGTTTCTGGCACGTCAGGTTTATGAGAAAAAAATATTGAATACCCTTAAAACCACGTTTTTTGGGGTTTTTACCCCCACTTTTCTCAAAATCCTGACGTGATGGCCAATTTTTGAACCCGGGATCGTGTTCAGCGTGAAAAAATACTTCGGAAACCACTATCGTATCTCATAAAAAAACAGTAAGCCTTTTTTGTTGACCTGTTATTAACTATTGACGTCATTTTGGTACGACCTAAACGCGCTTCTTTTAAAACCGCGGGCTTAATGATTTGAAAAAGAGAAATCATGTCATTCGCGACGGAAAAAGGAAGATTTTTTAATATACAAAACTTCGCGATTCTAAGTTCTGCTTCCTTCACTTTAGTTTAAAAAATTTTTAAAATGTCCAAATCGGAATTTACTTTATCGCAATGGTTATTTAAAGAAGAATCCAAATTTTCATTTACATCTAAAACTTCATTTAAAAAAGCGACAAAAGCTTCATTTACATTTAAATCTTTCTTTGAAGAAGACGCAAACGAATCATTTGTATTTAAAACTTCATTTGAAGAAGAAGCAAAAAATTCATTTTGGTTTAAAAGTTCGGCAGAAAAAGAGGCAAATGAATCATTTCTGAGTGAAATATTTTGCGAAAAAATATGTTACCGAGATTATTTTTAATTTCATGTAAAGAATCGGTGGTAAAATTTGAAATACTATTCTGATTATTAATCCTGTATGCCAAAATTTTTTCAAAAAGTTTACACATTTTTTGATGCACGGAAGTCGCTTCGTGATCACGAATTTGAGATTTTCCTCAATTTAAAGTTTTTTTACAAAATTTGCAAAAAAATTCCAATGGTGCGAAAAATGACTCGGAGTAGTAAAGAATGTTTAAAAGGAACCTACCCGAATTAATTAAGAAAAACAACAAATCTGGAATCCTTTGACAAACCCAATTTTACATCATGAAACCGCGTGAAAATGCAAAGAACGAACACTGATAACTTCACTACTGTTGGATTAATTCGAATTTAATTAGAAAAAAAGAAAATTATATGTTCAGAATAACAAGAAGATCTAGAAAATGGAATTTTATTGCCAATTTTGATTCTTACCTTTGACAGATAAAAACAGTTATGGCTGCCTATTTATGACAAAAACAAAAAAGAAACAAAAAAAGCAATGTTATTATATTACACTCCATACTTAAAAAAGTGGGAAATTTAAAATAATAACATTGAAATCTACTATAAAAATAAAAAAGCTGGCAATTGAAGCGTTGGGTGCAAGAAGGGCGTATAACAAAAAACGATAAACGGAGATATTTCAAGTTAAAGTTTTAAACTTTAATTGCTCAAAAACTGCACAGTCAAATCAAAAAAAATTTCTTTTAATTAATTAGTCTTTTATTTAGCTATCAAATGCAATTTTAAAATTAAGAGAAAGTTGCAATTAACTATTTAATAATAATGTTTTTCAAAACTAATTTATACGCCCTTTTTGCACCCAGCCACTCGCCTAACCACACAATGTTTTAGGCGTTAGTGAAATTTGAATTTTAAACTCACGATAACTTTAATTTATAAATATTTCTAGATATACTTTGTGATTTTCTTTATTTTTAAAAAATAATTAAGCCTTAAATCATTTCTAATTCTAAAAAAATGGACATTTTTAATGAAAATTTTTTTAACCAAACTTTTTTAATGAAGTGTCGATTTTTACTTGTTTTTACATGCAAATTCTATTTAAAAACATTTTAAATTACAAAATTATGTGACATTCGCGCAGATTTTTATTCATAACATCGTCAAGAAGTCTCATATCGAAATAAATTTTTGGTGATATGAACTAGATGATATTGTAATAATTCTCATTCAATAATATCAAAACGGGCGTTATCCGCCTAACGCCCTTCTTGCACCCATCGCTTCAATTATTTTAATTATTGACAATTTTTGAATAATTTTAAATTCTTGAATTCATTCACAACGATTTAAAACAAAGATTAAAAAATTCAACATATTTATGAAAACTTTTTATTCTTATTAAATTGAGAATCTATGTAATTGTATAATAATTATACAGCCTTTATTGTACTCTCTATATTGTAATTTCAAAGTATAAAGTCAATATCACTAATTAAAATTTGAAACCATTTTTAATGATTTTTAATCATTCAAATCAAAAGTCAGTAGTTAATTCAAATTATTTACTAATTCAAATTTAGAGAACATATTTTTATTAATTTTATTTAATAATTAAATAAATTATTACAAAAATTTATTATTAATATTTCTGTTATTAATTCAAAGATCTGTATAAAAATAAAAATTATTTTTCTTTAAAAAAAAGTCTCGAAATTGAATAATTATTAATAATTAATATATAATAATAATTCATTATCAATTGATATAATAAATAATAATATTATTTATTATATATTAGGGGAGAGTCACTACGGTCAAGGCACTTTTTGACTTGTGCCCATAACTTCCGTTCTAGGCCGAATTTCACGTTTTCTGACAAATGGTCTTTCCGGGTCACATATGGTTTCTACGGGTCACCGTAGAAAATCAATATTACTAAAATTTGACCGTAAATTACACAAGAATGCTGAAATACACTTGAAAATGGAAAAGGAAATATAAAATTCATATAAAAATTAATCTAAAAACGTTCTCAGTACAGGAAACGTTCACAATACGTTATCGAAGGAGATGTGAAATAAGACTTTTTAAAATGTTTTACGAACGTTTTTCGAACATGAATATTTTTTTTTCACTGTAAAATGACGTTCTTCACACATCTCTACCTTAAACAAATGAATTTCCGATGTCAGAACGCACCATAATTGTAAAATAATGCGTCCCAACAGGCACGATATAAAGTAACCCGACCGTAAGTTTCGCGTCGTTTTTATTTTTTTAGCACACAGACATAAACGCATGATATAAAAACCAAATAACATACCAAAGTATTAAAGCACTCTCTAATGAATAAATTTCATCATTTTACTTTATTGTTTAAATCTTCCATTTTGTTTAATTAATCTTTCACGACAGTAAGTAAAAGTTTTGCTATAAAAATTCACTATACATTTACGTTTTACGTTTGTACTGCTCGCGTTCTACCATTACTAACAAGTATTCACATGCAATGGTAAATGGCACCAGTTTGTTACAACTAAGAAACCTGAGATGACCTAACCGTAAAGGTGTCCCGACCGTAGTGACTCTCCCCTATTAATAATGTTTTTTAATAATGAATTTAATTATTAAACAAAGTTTATTATTTTTCTAAAAATAATATTATCTAATATTATTTTTTAACATTATTAATTTTTTCTAATAAATAATTGCACAATTAAAAGCAATTATTATTACTATTATTTCAGTAATTAAGTAAATATTTCTATTCCTTATTTTAATTCGTAATTTGAATTTTAGCGCCTTTTACGCTCAGTTTAGGTTACTATTCGTCTTTATAACAGAAAACAGAAAAAGGCTTTCATTTCCGTGTATTCTCCGTTTTCTCCGCCGGTGGGTATAGTGGGTGAAGAATTGTCGGCGTGGTGGGATAGAATTTCCGCCGCCTGCTGGCATACCTGGTGACACAAGACAAAATTTTAACACACAAAGAACAACTCACTGCCTCTCTCTAAATTACTTATTTATAGTTTTTACAGTACTGAGCTTTACGCTCCACTCTCAAACACTACAACTCACAACTATCTAAAACAAAAACGTTGAAAAACTTGGAAAATTGCCTGTAGCAAGATACTGGCGTACCGGCGCGACAGACGATAATTTTCGTTATGGTGGCAAATGTATGGCTCACCTGTAGCGTCTCGAGATTTTCCTCCTGGCTCGTCGTCTTCTTCTCGTTCCCTAAAGTAGTACTGGCCTCGCCATCTACCACTTTCTCTTGCTAGCTAACCGCGCGACCAACTTTCACTACTACTAGTGGGTCAGCTAGCGGCGCTAGCTTTTCCTCAATTACCATGATACTTGGGCCTGTCGATTCGGGGCTTTTCCAACGGATGGCGCGACGATTCAGAATTTTCAACAAACATGAACGAAGTGAAAATTCACATCTCGTATGGACCTTCGTATTTCGGCGCTAGTTTGGTCGCGAATTTTTGTGCCCACTCGACAATTTGTAGCTCTTTCGCAATACTAAATCACCTACTTTAAAAGTCCTTTCCTGTCTACATTTGTCATAGTACTTTGTCTGTCTCGCTCTCTCTATCAATGTTTTTGGCTACCATATCTCTCAACGCGTCTAACCTCTTAATTCTCTCTGCCTACTCTTCCGGCGTTATTCTCACGACTTTTCCTTCACTCTCGACCTTTCTTCGCAGGCTCTTCACAGGCTTAGGGTGTCTTCCGTAGTTTAGGAACGCCGGCGACGTCTTGGTTGCCGCTTGTGTTGCTGTGTTCACAGCATGGCGGAACTCGTGAACATGAAGATCACATTTTCTATGATCGGCGCCGATAAACGTGGAGATCATAGTTTTCAAGATCCTGTTACTCCTCTCAACTGGATTGGCTTGTGGGTGGTAAGGTGGCGTCGTGATGTGTTTGACTCCGTATTCTTCAAGTGTTGACATGAGAACATTGTTGTCAAACTCCTTACCATTGTCGGTGAGCAAGTACTCCGACGTTTCCCATCTAAATTTGACCAACTCCTCAAATGCTCTGGCTACCGACTTTCCGTCTGCTGCCTTCAATGGCATTGGTGACAGTGTGTCATGTAATTATGCACATCGTTCCAAATACCTGGCCATTAGTACTCTCGTGTTATTCGATCATAAGGTTTCTCAATCCCCAAGTGTCCGGCTGATGCTTAGGCGTGTCGTCTTCCATTACACACTCTCTCTCTCTATCTGTACTCTTCTGGCACTACAAATTTCCTGGAGCACTTCTCCAACGGCTGGCAGATGGTTCGATGATCCCTAGTTTGTGTAACTTGGCAGCATTACCTTGGGCCCAAATCAACATGGCTGGCGACATCCGTCTAATGGCATGTTGTGCTGGCGTTTCGTCGGTAACACGTATGTGATGTTCCGTCAGGTCCGTCATTCCGTGTTCTTCTGATTCTGGTAGTACCCATTTGTCCACCAGGGCTTGGATAATGTCTTTTTGTTGATCATCGAGTGCAGAAATACCGGCACTTTCGTCAAATATCAGTTGTTCTCTACCTTTTCTCTCTCGGTCCAAACTCATGCCATTCTCCTTGAAAGACTCTCCACAATCCTTCTCTCAACTTCACATCCATATTCTAGGCCTTACAGAAATCGATGCCCAAGATAATGTCTTTAGTCAAAATATTTATCACTTTGACTCCGAAACGTTGAGCATATCCGTCGACTATTATATTATGGTCCAGAATTCCGGCTGCTTCAATAATACCTCCTGTCGCGGTCCTTACCACTGTTCCACACGGCTGGATACGGCTCTTATAAGGTTCTGCCACTCTGGTGGTAATTACTGAAATCATCGCACCAGGGTCAAAAAGTGCTTCAAAATGGCGGTCGCTGATAGTCATGTCGAAGAAGTATCTATTCTCCGTCCTAGATTCATCGATGTCCTCTCTATCGCTTAGGTTTGGGTCAGCTGTGACTCTCACAGTCTCTCCCCTCCCCTGGACTATAGGTACCGGAATCACATCTGTACCTTTTGTCCCACACTCTTCGGTCCTTTTCTCTATCTCTCTCTGGTGGAGTGAGTTCTCCTCATTCGACTGCTCTTAATTCCTCTCTGGCATGAATTTGAACGTTTTCTCTTCGGTCAAATCCTCTCTACCTGTGACTCGCTCTATGCTTTCCCTAACTCTGCTCTCTCTTTCTAATTCTAACTCTTGTTCCATCTTTATCCAACTACAACTACGCGCGAATCTATCTCTACGCTCGCTCACTTTTTCTATTTTATTCGGCTCAACGCTCTCAGCTCTACTCTCCACGACACACGGCTCACAAAACTCGGCTTTCCTCTCTACGTCACACGGCTCGCAGTTCTCCTCATTACACTCCTCAACAGCATTTCTTACTGCCTGATTAGGTTGGAGGGGGGTACAGAGCTGTGCTGCGACCCCATACACCGCTTTCTAAAGCGGCTCAAACTGCTTCACATTTCGGACAAGTCAAGAAGTTGCAGTCTGGCCTTTTACATACCAGACACTCTTCTGTTTGGGCTAGCTTCATAGGGCATTGGTTTGAATAATGCCCCTGTTGTCGGCACGTAAAACAGATTCTCTGAGGACAGTCTCTGGCTCGATGTCCTGTTGTCTGACATCGAAAGCATGCCCCTAAAAACTCCTTAGGCGTCGTTTGAGCTAATATAATATTTTGCTCCAGCTTAGGTCCGTTTGGACCATTTGGCTTGGGGTAACTTGAATACATCCCCGTTGAATACATCCCAGGGTACGCTATTTGGTAAGCAAAGTGCATTGGCATTTGCATGGCTTGGGCTGACGGAGCACTGGCAACTTGGCCCTGTACCATGGCTGGTTTCTGGCTTGACGTTACTGGACTTATCGCCTCGATGCTCTTTTCTTCTGCCCTTGCTTTTTCTTTCTTCTCTTTCTTACTCCTCTTCTTTTTTCGCCTTTTCTGTCTTTGTAGAGTGATCGCTCTCACTCGACTCTGATTTTTCTCCAAGGCTGCGACTTTTTCACTCTTCGCATGTTTCTGGCTACTCTTCTTCTCCTTCATGGCTGCTGCTGGAAAACGCATCTTTTCCTTTGACGGTGGTGGGGCATATTTTTCGTCTAAGTCCTTGGCCCTCTCGTAATCTCTCAAAATCTTCTCCATCTGGCTCAACGATTCAAAATTGAGTATCTCTAGTTAACGACGACAGGCTGGTGTCTAACCTTTATAGGCTAGTTTGACATGTTGTTTCTGGCTTAGTGGTCGCTTCACGTGACCCAAGATCAGTCGAAAACTAGTCAAATATGGGGGAAATTTTCTCCCCTTTTCCTTGTGTCCTGGCTCGACGTTGGTCTATGACGTCATCATCGTCAACTGTTACCAAATACTCATTTTTTAAAGCCCTTTGGAACGGGCTGCTTTCCGGCTCTGGGTACGCTTCCGACAAGAAGATTTTGTCGGACTGTCCAAGATCGTACCTTTCCGCGAATGGCACGTCAACTTCTCCATGTAGAGCTAACCTCATTTCGGCCCTCAATAACGTCTCTCGTAGCACTTGTGATGTGCCACTGATACACAATTGGTGTCTCAGTAGGCTCGTCACCACTTGTCGTCACCACTTTGCATGGCGTTAATTACCTCCAATGCTTGGCTAACGCTTGGGATTTTGATTAGCTCGCGCATGCGTCTCTTATTATGTTGCATGTCGCGAACATTCTCTTGGCTGCTGAAATTTAAAATGTCCCGGTGCGTCGTTTCTCTTGACCGACCGGCGCACTATTTACAGTCACGTGACTAATTTTCAATTTTATTTACGGTCTAACATGTGCTCAAGAAATATTTTAATTTTTCTTTCTGGCATCAGTTTACTAGAACAATTTTATTTGAAATTTTGACGGACTGGCTTTCGGCAATTTATGAGAAAATTTTAAAATTTGTCAATTAAATTTTGATCGCGTTAAAAAATTTTTATAAGTCAAAAACAAAAAAAATTTAATTTCTATAGCAAAGACACACTAAATTTTCATATTATGCATACTACGGCAAGGATATCGTAAATTCTAACACTCCGGCATCTGGCAATTTAAATTTTTGAATTTTCTGGCAAAATCTGGCTGACTCTGGCAATTTTAAAAATTCAAAAATTCTGACTGGCTCTGGCAATTAAATTCTGAATTTTCCGGCTATTAATAAACAAAAAATAAATTTGTCTGGCTTTGTCTATTAAGGAATTCAGAATTCTGGCAATAATTTATACAACACAATGTGCAATAAGTATTTACAGTCGTGTCTCGGTTAGAGCTTGGCCCCAAGTTGGGCGCCAAATTTTGTGACGTATGATTTTGAATAAAAAACTCTCACCTCTGAGTTATCTCTCTCGCTCAGAGGGAATTCTGCCCAAAAAAAATTGGCAGCAGAAAAGCCAATGGCGAGACACGATTGGCACAATATCGGCAAAAACGACTTACCCACGGTGACTCGGCTATACGCTCTCACTGTTGGCTTTCCTGGCTTCAACTCAGCTGCTTCAGCAACGTCGGTTAATCCGTGAGGAAGGCTTAGGTGACACAAGACAAAATTTTAACACACAAAGAACAATTCACTGTCTCTCTCCAAATTACTTATTTATTGTTTTTACGGTACTGAGCTTCACGCTCCACTCTCCAACACTTCAACTCACAACTATCGAAAACAAAAACAGCGAAAAACTCGGAAAATGGCCTGTAGCAATATACTGGCGTACCGGCGGGATCGACGATAATTACCATGATACTTAGGCCTGTCGATTCGAGGCTTTTCTGACGTATGGCGCGGCGATTCAGAATTTTCAACAAACATGAACGAAGTGAAAATTCACATTGTCACAATTTATTTAAAATTATATAATTAATTATTTGCTTTGAAGACAACCATACTGCAAGCTTGCATTAAGACCTTGCAGCAAGCTTGCACTACAACCTTGCAAAATTTAGGACAATTTAGTACTTGCCATGAATTTGCATCAAGCTTGCCCTGCAAGTTTGCACATCTTGTATGGTAAGCTTGTTGCAAGTGTGTGGCAAACTTATGTGCTGATTGGGTAGACATTTTATTTTTGCGAAAAGTAATTTTTACGAATTGTCGTGTTTGCCAATTGTCATTTTTGCGAAATTTCATTTTTAAGAAATGTCATTTATGCGAATTGTTACATTTGCGAATCACCATTTTTATGAATTGTCACTTTTCCGAAAAGACATTTTTGGGAATTGTCATTTTTGAGAAAAATACAACAGTGAATTTATGTATACCTACAAGTTTACTATTATATTTTTCGCAAAAATGACAATTCGCAAAAAATGGCGATTCGCAAAAATGACAATTCGTAAAAATGACGATTCGTAAAAATGTCGATTCGCAAAAGTGACAATTCGTAAAAATGTCGATTCGTAAAAATGGCGATTCGCAAAAGTGACAATTCGTAAAAATGGCGATTCACAAAAACGACAATTCGCAAAAATTACTATTCGCAAAAATGGCTTTTCGCAAAAATGAAAATTCGTAAAAATGTCATTTTGCAAAAATGGCTTTTCGCAAAAATGACTATTCGCAAAAGTGCAGTTCGGTAAAATGACATTTCGGAAAAATGACATTTGGGGAATAATCATGCGTCCCCTTTCCGGCGGTCTAAAGATTAAGCATCAAAAATCACACTGCAAACTTATTGGAAGATAAAAAAAGAAATGTTTGTGAATGAGCGGTAACTTGTATTTAAAGGACTTACCTGTTCTGCCGATACCTGCGCTGCAATGTACAACAATAGGAGGTCCGCGAGGATGTCCAGCCCAGGTATCGCCTCTATTAGTTAAAAGTGAATTTTGCTGTTGTCGTACTAACGATAAAAACTGTAATAAAGCCCTTGCCGACTGAGGTACTCCATAATCTGGCCAAGCAGTATACAACATGTGACAAACCTCTCTTGTTTCTTCAGTCTGTAATCACAGGAAAAAAATCATCCATTCATTGAAACTTTTCCCAACCTTCTACACATTTTAGCCAGTGTATATTATGAAATAAATAATTTACAATTATTCATAAATCATAATGTATAAACAAAAAGATTTTATTTATTATTATATTAACCCTCACAGATGTGAAGTTGGGTCCTTCGGATCTAGAGGGAAGTATTTCTAATCTACTTTCGCTAATGAATATTTACAATCCAATTAATTAACTTCACGGGAAAAATGAATAGTTAAAAGTAGATAGTAAGAAAAATGTATAATTGAATATGTTATCTGTATAGTCAAAAAAATTCTTCCCTTAAATTAATTGGCAACTGACAAAAAGTTTAAAACCAAATTCTTCAAACACTGAATAACCATAAAAAAATTTTAAACATCCCTCGGCTTAAACCTAACTTCTGACCCACCCTTAAAAACAACCCTTAAAAGATATAATTTTTTATTTTTAAAAACAAGACCATTTAGCCACCCTTCTAACCTCACACCTTTAAAAGATTGAGGCATAAGAAAAGACAGTATCATAATAAAGAATAAATGTTGTCAAAAAAGAAGACGATTCAGTAGAAGATATGTGATTAAGTTTTCAATTGTTTTCCAGTCCCTAAAATACTTAATGGAAGAATTAAAAAATTAAGGGTTGTTTTTAAGGGTGGGTAAGAAGATAGTTTTAAGCCGAGTGATGTTTAAAATTTTTTTATTTTTGCTTACTGCCTGAAGAGTTTGGTTTTAAATTTTTTGTCAGTTACCAATTAATTTAAGGGGAGAATTTTAAATTTAAAGGTTGCTTAAGGGGGCGGATAAACAATTGTTTTTAACCAAGAGTTGTTTAACAATGTATAAGGTTGCTTAGTGTTTAAAAAGAAGGTTTTAATTTTTTTAGTTGTCAATAAATGTAAGGAATGAATTTCGAATTTAAGGGTGGTTTTTCTCCACAGAAGATATAAGAAAAAGAAAACGATGTTTATTATACTGTGCAAGTACAAAAAAATACTGATCTAAATGTTCTGGTGAGTTATTTTCAAATAATTTTCGTTTATTTAGATGAATTTAGCAAAAACATATATATTTAAAATAAAAAGCAGTATTTTTATTCTGTTTTTAGTTATTTATATTGAGTTTTCGAAAAGTGGGTTATGTTAGACTTCATAACCAGTTAGAAATTTTAAAAAATTATTTAAATAAATGTAAAATATATTTGGAGCTATAAACCACCAAAGGATAATCTAATTGTATTGGAGAATATTATATATTAATTACAGCATTTTTTAAAATCATCGAGCAACCAGCTCTAGACGATTTTCGCTGGAATGACCCAGTTATCTTCTTTATCAAATGATTTTATTACAGTTTTTAATTGTTTTTTTAATTCTACCAATTATGGATAAATGTTGCAAGTATTGTCTTAATATTTGTGTACGTAACCCGCTATTGTAGGGCAAGTACAACTCGCACTTGTACAATTTTTTTTATTCAGGAGTGTCGATCGCTTGACATAACCTCAAACTAAAAAGTGATTTTTTAAAAAAACGAAACCATAATTAAAATGATTTAACCAAATTCTGAAAGATTTAGTTGTTCAATAATTATCAGGAAAAATTAGGTTGGACCAAAATTTGTTGAAAAATAATAATTATTAAACATTTTGACATTTTTTTAAGGGTCAGTAACCGATGCAAATTTTAAATAAATTTTGATAAATAATAGCTCATTCTGTTCTTTAAAACATTATCTACATGTACACTGGTTGAATTTTGTTCAAAAGTTATTAAAATATTTTTTTACATTTTATTTGTTAGTTAACTCTTGAACAAAATATTTTTAACAAAATTTAACAAATGTAATTGTAGAGAATGTTTCAAAGAACAGAATTATAGCTTTTATAAATAATTAAATTTCTTTGAAGAATTTTTTTGTTTTCTGAAAAATTGAATCCTTTGGTAAAGTTTTATAAAAAATCTATTAAAAATAATTAAATTCTTCAGAAGAATGTTATTATTTATGAAAATAGAATTCCTACGAACAATATTATTAATTTTTCTTAACATAATTGATCTGTTTTCAAGAATTTTTTTGATTTTTCCAAAAATAATGGAGTTTCTGTAATAATTTTAATTAAAAAGTTCGACGTTAAATGTGAATTTCTATGAAAAATTATGTTAGAATGTGTTTATGAACTTTAAACAATTGCGCGCATATTTACCACCTCCTGACTTGTTGCTGAGGTATCACTTTTCAAATCTACAAAATATGTATCATTTTTTCTTTTATTGAATATTTTCTTCCAAACGAAATGGCCTATCTAATTATTCGATCTGTGCAACCCGAATTCCCAACGGGTTATGGGCCCAGAGTGCGTGTAATTAGTGAAGGGGCAATATCTTACTCAGAATAATTACGACACGTGGAAGATTCAGATACAAGCACTGCTCTTGAAAAATGACGCTTGGGGCTACGTGGAGGGCAGTATTCCAAAACCATAAATAGTCGATGAGGACGCCGCATCTGTAGAACGAGCACGTCTTTGGGATATAGGAGATGGGAAAGCAAAATCGGATTTAATCTTGGCGATAACTCTCTTAGAGCTGAAGCAAATAAAAGGCTGCAATACGTCGCGTTAAGTCTGACTAAAACTAAAGACAATCTATCAGTCAAAAGACCCTGTAAGGAAGACAACACTCTCAAAGTAACTGACATTGCAGAAAATGCAAGAAGGCGACAATGTACGTCAATACCTTCATGGTTTCTTTGACGCAGTGGATAAACTCCACGAAATGGAAGTGGAAATAAATCCTGAGTTGTTGGCTATTATACTTTATACAGTTTGCCTAAAAGTTTTGACAATTTTCGATGTGTCATCGAATCGAGAGATGAATCATCGACTCCTGAGGCCCTTAAGGTAAAAATCCTGGAAGAGAACTATGCCAGTCAACAGAAAACAAAAGAAGGTACTCAAAACGCCATGGTAGCTAGTGATCTGAAATGGAAATCCAAAGGTTTAAGATTCATCAAATCCAGAGAGGAAAACCCAAAGCGAAAACATGAAGTTCGATGTTACGGCTGTAATAAAACAGGTCACATTATCAGAAATTTCCCTCAGAAAAACGCAAGTGAAAAAGCTAAAGCTAAAAAAGTGGAAGAGGAAAGTTTTCTTATTACCGAAAAAACAGCTTTAAAGCTGAATGTGTTGTACCTCGTGGATACAACACTTCGTCCCTGATCTTCAGACAAATTTGATGTCCGTGTCGAAAATAACTGACAATGGTTTAAAAGTTACTTTTGATAGTGACGAGGCTATTGTAGAAAATAGTGAAGGAGATGTAAAATTGATTACTTGTCGATTTAACGACATATATTACGTGCAATCACCAAACAATAGTGAAAAGCAAAAAGCATGTTATTCTAAACAACAATAAGTTGAGAAACAAAATTTTCAAAATTAATTCCTGTTTTTTTACTTCTACCAATTATTGATAAACATTGCAAATATTGTTTTAATATTTGTGGGCAGTCTGAGATTTTGCTGAAATTTGTTTTCTCCAAAGTGTGAATTGACCAGCATTTGCTGTAATCAGAGTGCTCAAGATGTGGCAATGTAAATAAGACATCTAAAATGTCATGCGTGCTCTTGCAATTAGAATTGTCGGTAATAAAAGTGAAATTTGAGTGCCATGAAATTTGAGTGTTGTTGATAAAAATAGATGGCGCAGTAAATAAAAGTCTAAAAAGAATATTGAATGAAATAAAATAAAAAATCTTAATAAATAATTTATTTTAATTAATTTATAGAATTAAATATGTTAATATAATAAAATTCTTTTAAATATTGAGTATTATAACACCACAAAAATTTAATGTATTTTTTTAATTAATTTAATTATTCTTTCATTAATAACACACGCCTACATCATTTCGGGATAATGAATGCGACAAGGTGTTTCCGAAGGTAAATTTTGCTCTGAACAAAATGAGGCCTATCCAACGAGGTCCAAAATGCTCCATCACGTTAAGTTTTTGAAAAAGAGGGGTTGAAACCCCCAAAAACAGCCTTTTTGGCACTTTTAAAAAGAATTGTGGGGCAAAATTCTGAAATGTTAAAAACTTCGCTATTATAAAAAATTAAAGCTAAATTCATGCCCTTTCAAATGAGCCCTTATTCGATTAATATACTTCAACCCTTTAAACACAGGGTGTGTTTTTGTCCAAAGTGCAAGCACTTAAAATACAAAATATTGGGATTCTAGTAGAGGATAAAAAAATGATAATTGCAAAAGAAAAAGACGTGTAGTCTAACCTCTTGCTAAAGAAATTTGTCTCAATTCATTACCCCTAAAACCAACCCTTAAATAATTTTTTTTATGAAGTGAAATATTTGCAAGAAAATATTTTAAATTTTATATTGACCATTCTCGTACACTAAGAAACCATACAAACAATCTAGAACATCATTCTGCATGAAAACAACCATTTACCCACCCCCCAAAAACCACCCTTAAATTCGAAATTAATTCCTTACATTTATTGACAACTAAAAAAATTAAAACCTTCTTTTTAAACACTAAGCAACCTTATACATTGTTAAACAACTCTTTGCTTAAAAACAATTGTTGATCCGCCCCCTTAAGCAACCTTTAAATTTAAAATTCTCTCCTTAAATTAATTGGTAACTGACAAAAAGTTTAAAACCAAATTCTTCAAACAGTAAGTAAAAATAAAAAAAT
Organism: Leptopilina drosophilae; assembly: GCA_032873175.1. Taxonomy (NCBI): domain Eukaryota; kingdom Metazoa; phylum Arthropoda; class Insecta; order Hymenoptera; family Figitidae; genus Leptopilina; species Leptopilina drosophilae. The sequence continues at coordinate 29,306,240 of CM065478.1, forward strand.
TTTAAACATCACTCGGCTTAAAACTATCTTCTTACCCACCCTTAAAAACAACCCTTAATTTTTTAATTCTTCCATTAAGTATTTTAGGAACTGGAAAACAATTGAAAACCTAATCGCATTTCTTCTACTGAATCGTCTTCTTTTTTGACAACATTTATTCTTTATTATGATACTGTCTTTTCTTATGCCTCAATCTTTTAAAGGTGTGAGGTTAGAAGGGTGGCTAAATCATTTATTTATCCTCTACTAGAATTCCAATATTTGTCCTTGTCGCATTGATTATCCCGTAAAAAGTTTCATTTTGCAGTCCTGTGTAATCAATACAATTAATTGATAATTAATCAATATATTATTTTTATTTAGTTAGTTTATTATTATTAATTTTAATTAATATAACCTGAAGAAATTAACTAATTTTAAAATTAAATAATGTAAAATAAATAATAATTGTTTGATACTAAGGATATAAGAATAAAATTATTAAATTAATTGTAATAAATAATTAATTGCAGGAGATAAATATAAATTAAATAATAATTAATTTACTTAATTAAACTTTCCCTAGGGGTTTCAAGACCTTGTTGGTGGGAGGGCTTGAGGATATCTTTTTCTATCAGGAAATTACTTTTCGATGTCTCTCGGGGCGATTGGGGGGGAACCCTTCATAATAGGTCGGCCGCTCAAGAATTTCGAGAGGTTATCGGGAGAGACGGGATGAACAGTGGCTTAACCGCGGGTTCATTCTAAAGATTTCTTATTGGAGGAATTCTGACCAAGAAGAAACCCTTCCATGGTTCGTTTGGTTGTGCCATGGCGATTAAGGCGCGATTCTCGCCACTCAATCCGTGATGAACTCGTGTCCATGGATAAATGATATCAGGGTCACCAAATCCTTCGGGTTCCTCCGGGGGTGGGGTGGACGACCATCGCTGGGCATAACTTAGCTCTCGTAAAGTTCGGGAATGGTTGTGTTACAGGAGGGGCTTGTTTTCGGATGCCTCGTTCCCATGATGGTGCTCTGAACGGAGGTATCTTAAACGAGACTCCAAGATACCAGGCGACCTCTTGGATGTAATTAGCCTTGTCCTTTGATCGAGGCTCTCTAAGGATGGGCCTTTATTTCCTTTGTAGTGAAGTTTTGCAGAGCTTCCTTTAGAAGATCGCAACACTGGAGTGCGTGATACGCTTGTTGTACAGCCGCTTCGGCGATTAGATTACTAAAAGAAGTGGAAAAGTTGATGGAATTTTGTCAACAGTAATTGTCAATTTTCTCAACCCTTTGAAAATAGGTTGCGATGCCAATGCACACCATGTAGTTTGAGGTAGCAGTGACATTAACGACAGGGGCAGAAATCTACTAGATTTTCTGATAGATACAGGTTTAGAAATTTTAAATCAGGGTAATGAGCCAACCTTCGTTACTGTTAATAGGAGGGAAGTGTTGAATATTACGACCTTCTCCAGGTCTGTGTGGGGTGGTGTGAGGGACTGGAGACTGTCTGACGAAGGTTCACTCTCAGACCAAAGACTTATCACATTCAAACTGGAATCGAAATATCGGGAACATAAGAGGAAACGTGACCCTTGTAATGATATAATTTTTTTGTGGTACGGAATTCGCTCGCCGGATGGAGTCCGGGTACCTTTAATATTTTAAAATTCAACAAATAAAGGCGTGAAGCGTTATCTTCATTTATCAGTACACTATTATCTAGGAGGGAATAAATTTTGGATTAAATTTGGAAAAGGTAAAGTTATTAACTAGGCCAAATTTTAAACCTTCGAAAGTAAATATATTATAAGAAAATATAAAATTAACAACTAAGTAAAAATTACAATACAGAAATATAAAATGAAATAGAAATTGTTGCTAGAGCATTTAAAGTGAACTTTAACAAATTAGAAAAGAAAATAATACTATTGAATACTGACATCTCCAATTAATTATTAAAATAACAAAATAATTTAAATAGAGAGAAAACGTCGCTCTGAGATCTCGCTCACATTTTGTCTAACCAGTTATCCTTGACTGTCACTCTGAAAAAAAATAAGAAATTTAAAACCATGCTAGCCTTCCAAGGCATTTTGACTTTAATTTATAATCGCGAAACCGTTCTAGAATAGGCTTCTGTATTTTTCCGAAATCGACGAATATCATGGCGCGAACTTCTAGAAATTAACCAAGGAACCGCTACGGGTTAATTCATAATTTCGGACGGTTACCGAAACTTTTACCGACACGGAAATACGTGGAAAGGAATTTCCTTGTGAACGCAAACCCTACTCCTGAGAGCACCCGGGATAAGAGTTTGCGCCCCTGTTGTCTTTATAGGTAAAAAAAGAAGAGCTCCTCGATTCACCCAGAATGACCAGCATAGAAAAATATTAGTCTAGGTATACTCGACAACCTTCCACGAGAGCACCCCTGGTTGGTTGCAGAGCATACAAGGGAAGAGAGAGAAAGTTCGTTCGGCCTAAGAGCACCTGGGCAGAAAGAACAATTTCCCTTTAAGATATTTGCTTCATAGAAGAGCACCTCTAACTGAGACGAATACCTGTAGGGTAAGAGAGACCGTCCCTGTTAGGCCCGAAGAACACCTCGGGCCAAGGCGTAAATGAAAATCTAGTTCTTAATTGAATAATTTCTTTTTTAATGTAACAATCTCTTTTATACAGCTGAGAAAACATATTTTTCTAAGTGAAAATAAAAACGTTGAGTTTGAATAGTTGCTATTTTCTCAAAAAATAATTTTTTCTTAAATCCTTCGATTAAGGACAATATTATTTTCTACTTTAACTAAATTCGTTTGAATTTTGCGTTTTTGATGAACCAGCTGTTTGTAACTATGTAACTATTTTATGAAGATCTTGAAAAGATCATACATCACATTTTTAAAATTTTTAATTGGAATATTTAGTTTAAGTTGTTATTTTTATAGAATAAGTTGTTATATTTATAAATGTTGGTGAAAAAAACAAGCAATGTTGTAAATTCTTTAAAAAAATTCATAAAAGTGATAAATTTTTGCGCGTTATAATTAGGGTTGCTCCGTTAATTATTTTTAGTATATATAGTATAAATAATGTAATGTGTAATATAATAAAAAATCAGTCGGAAAAGTAGGCGCAATGCGCCTACATCATAGGGTTTCGTGGCGTAAAATGATAAATAAATAATAATTTATCAATTACCATAGCAACGGTTGCCATGGCGATGGTTGTTATGACAACCGTTACCATGGCAACGGTTGCTATGGCAACCATTACGTAAGGCGTAAGGCCTTAAGACATAAGACATAAGACATAAGAGATAAGCCTTAAGACTTATGACTTAAAAACTACGGACGGACACCTAGGTCTCGCTATAAGGGTTTTGGCCCTTGGCCACGAAACCCTAAAAAAGTTAATAAATTATTCTAGCTATATATTAGTTCAAAATACAACTTTAATTTAGCCTAACGTTAAAAGCATGAGATTCGTTCTAAATAAAGTTTTTCTTTTAAAAGCGTCAATTCGCACTTTTTAATTTTTTAAAGCAAAATTTCGAGTAATAATCAGTTTTTCAGCGCATAATGCAGTAAATTTCAGCGTCATAAAATACTGTCCTTATTCATGCATCCAGGTACCTCGATTTGCACGTGACTAGTGGGAAAAAATTTCGTAAATTTGCATAATTAGAAAAAACTGCATCTTTTAAGTATACTATTCTGTAAATAGTTAGTAATTAACAAGAATAATTTGTTTAAATCTTGCTTAAACAATAATAATTATGTTTAAGGACAGTATTTTATGACGCTGAAATTTACTGCATTATGCGCTGAAAAACTGATTATTATTCGAAATTATGTGTTAAAAAATTAAAAAGTGCGAATTGACGCTTTTAAAAGAAAAACATTATTTAGAACGAATCTCATGCTTTTAACGTTAGGCTAAATTAAAGTTGTATTTTATAGTGATATATAGCTAGAATAATTTATTAACTTTTTTTATTATATTACACATTACATTATTTATACTATGTATACTAAAAATAATTAACGGAGCAACCCTAATTATAACGCGCAAAAATTTATCATTTTTATGAATTTTTTTAAAGAATTTACAACATTGCTTGTTCTTTTCACCAACATTTATAAATATAACAACTTATTCTATAAAAATAACAACTTAAACTAAATATTCCAATTAAAAATTTTAAAAATGTGATGTATGATCTTTTCAAGATCTTCATAAAATAGTTACATAGTTACAAACAGCTGGTTCATCAAAAACGCAAAATTCAAACGAATTTAGTTAAAGTAGAAAATAATATTGTCCTTAATCGAAGGATTTAAGAAAAAATTATTTTTTGAGAAAATAGCAACTATTCAAACTCAACGTTTTTATTTTCACTTAGAAAAATATGTTTTCTCAGCTGTAAAAAAGAGATTGTTGCATTAAAAAAGAAATTATTCAATTAAGAACTAGATTTTTATGTACGCAAAAATTCAACCAAAATGAAGCAAAAATAGTGCAGTTGTTTTTGAGAAATCGTTATCACCGAATTGGAAAATGCTATTTTGAGAAAAACGAGTTCAAAGGTGTAACATAATCTTTTAATAAAACGAACATTTTTTTCCAGGCTACAGGAAGTCAGACTTAACTAAACCTTACTTTAGATCTTTAAGACTGTAAATATCTCACTTCATTTTTAAAGTATCAACTTAGCATATTATGAAATGTTTCTGAGGCCCTAAAGTTAGAAAAATGAAAAAAAGCTTTTTATAAAATATACGCTGTGAATAAATTATATTTCACTAAAATACCAGTTAAATTTAACTGATTTATAATAATAAATCATAATAATCAGCATATAAGCTAAATAAAATCAGTGAAAAACTTATCGCGGGAAGGCAGTGAAATTTCGCTAATTCGGATTTAGAGTTGTATATTTTTATATTTCATGCACAAAAAATAAAATGATGCGCAATAGTGCGGGAATTAAAAAATTGTGCACCCAAAAAAATTATGCTTTTCGATGCGACGTTCTATTTATTATATTTTATTCATAAAAATGATAAAATATGAAACTTGCAACTTTCATCCAATTTTTGAAAATTATGCGATTATGCGCTTCGCACGAAGTGTAGGTCTCTATCTATAACTATTCCAGAACAAAAAGAACAAGTTCTGTAACTGGTGAGGAACAGGCAGGTCAAAATGTCGTCCCCCTGGAGGCACAAAATAGGAACAAACGTCTGTAACAATTCTAGAACAAAACTAGAACATTGTTTTAGAATAAATATATAACAATTCTATAACAAAAACGATTTATCATAAATAATACCCAATTGGAAATTTAATAGTTGCATAGAACAAATAAATGTTTATGAGTATGAATAATTAATAGAATATCTTTTTTGCAATAAGTTTTTAAAAAATATTTTTCTTATTTTCTTAAATAATTTAAACACACTATCTTATTTATTTAAATTAATGACTAAATTATTATTATCATTGTTAATAATTATTTGAACTTATACTTTATGTAACAATATTCAGAATTATACACATAACACTTAAAACTAAGAATGAAAAATTTCGCACGCACGGGGGATCGAAACCTAGACCTAGAGGACACAAGTCGAATACGCATACCGCATAGCCACGCAAGCTTGGAAGTGATTTTACTTCAACTTTCTTTTGAATTGTGGGACCGTTATGTGCAGCGCTAAAATTATAAATTGAAATGTAACATACTTATTAAAAAAATAACTATATATGGGGCACTGCAGGCCAAATCGGAAATTATTTTGCTTTTGCATCTCAATTTTTTTTAAACATTTTTTTCTTGAATTTCAAAATCAAATTCAAATTTAAATTTTTTTCATAAAATGGTTCAGGAGATACAGATTTATGAAAAATCAGGCAGAGAAGCAGGCGCAATGCGCCTACATCATAGGGTTTCGTGGCCTAAAATGACAAAAATGATGTTAATGATAATGAATGAATAAAAAACAACCATTACCATAGTAACGGTTGCCATGGCAACGGTTGTTATGGTAAACATCAACATAGCAATGACTTCCATGGCAACGGCTATTATGACAAACATTAACATAGCAACGGTTGCTATGACAACGCTTGCCATGGCAACGGTTGATATGGCAACGTTGCCATAGCAACGGTTGATATGATAACGGTTGCCATGGCAACGGTTGATTTGGCAACGCTGCCAAAAACTACGGACGTACACGGGAGTCTCGCTATAAGGGTTTTGGCCCTTGGCCACTAAACCCTAAAAATGACATTTTTTAAGTAAATTTTTTTTATATGCTTATAACTCGGTCAAAAATTGATCAAATTGGACGTTTTTATAATGAAAAGTTTTGTTTTCACACGTAGTTTTTAAATAAAAATATTTAAAAATTTTTCTTAAATAATTTACGATAAGATTTTAAAATTTTTAAAATAAAATTTCATTTTCAACAATGTATGTATCAATAAATTTTTTTCAAATTTTTTGTAAGAATCTTAAACTAAATTAACAATTTTTAAGCCCTGTCCGATAATGGGCCCACGATCGGGCCCATATATATATATATATATATATATATATAAATTTTTTTATTACAAAGAATAATATATAATTATGCTACAAATAATAACAAATTTTAATTAATTAGATAATAATAATTTATTATTGTATTTTTATCATATACCGATTAATTAATAATTGATAATAAATTAATTAAATATTTGATGTTATTGTTGGTGAATAATGTTTTTAAACATTTTGAAAATTTATGCAAGCTGACAGTGAAAAATTATTTAATTTTTCACGAATCATCGATACGAGTCTTTCTAAGTATCTAAATTCAATAGATTTTTTGTAATTCACGCAAAAACGCGGCTGCACTCTACAAGGAAAGAAAGTTATTATATTAGAAGTATTAAACATTGATAAAAATTATACTATATTTAGTAAAATTATATCAAATATCGATAACTTTTAACAAATTTTAATATAACTTTACTAAATTTTATATAGGTACGTTTTGTTAAAGTTTCACAGTAAAAAGAAAGTCTTATTTTAAAGCAGGAAAGCAGCCTTAAATTAAAATACAACATTTTTGTATCCTTTAAGGGGTTACGCCACCCTGAACGCCTGAAAATTGGAGGGTATTTTAAGAATTAATTTTGACAAAACTACTAAAAATACAACTTTTTAGTAATTGGAACATCAAAGTACATATATTTAACTAAAAAAAAAAATTTTGGAAGAAGAAAAAATATTCAAAAATGGCGGAGATATAGCGAGTCTCGTAAGTCACTTTTCTTAGCGCACGGCTATGCGGTGTACATCCTGGACAGCACAATTTTTATCTGAAACCCAAAAACAAAATTTTTTTTAAAACTATATTAAATTACCAACAGAGTGACGTAGCCGTTTAAAAAAAAAATTTTTTTTGAGCAAATGGGAGCACTTTGAAAAAAAAATTTTTTTTTAGGTTCGAAATTTTTTTTTTCAAAGTGCTCTCATTTGCTCAAAAAATTTTTTTTTTTAAACGGCTACGTCACTCTGTTGGTAATTTAATATAGTTTTAAAAAAAATTTTGTTTTTGGGTTTCAGATAAAAATTGTGCTGTCCAGGATGTACACCGCATAGCCGTGCGCTAAGAAAAGTGACTTACGAGACTCGCTATATCTCCGCCATTTTTTAATATTTTTTCTTCTTCCAAATTTTTTTTTTTTTAGTTAAATATATGTACTTTGATGTTCTAATTACTAAAAAGTTGTATTTTTAATAGTTTTGTCAAAATTAATTCTTAAAATACCCTCCAATTTTCAGGCGTTCAGGGTGGCGTAACCCCTTAACATTATAGCAGACAGTGCTGAATTTAAGACCGATCTTAAATTAAGATTTACTGTGTAAGTTTTGTTGAAAGCAAAATTTTTCTTTGTAGCATTTTGTCCTACACTTGTAAAATACTTTTATAAAATTTAATAATAACATCTTTCCGTGTAGTGAAAATAAACAGGAGTTCATAGTGAAAGTACAGTTACATTAAGTTTTTGTAACAGTGTCAATGAAATGAATTTAACTTAGAAAAATTTCAATGAATTTCACATTCATGAATTTCTAAGTCCAAGTTGAACTTAGAAAATAATATTTTCTATTCATGAAAATTTTTCTATTTCCAAATGTTGAATAAAAAAGACGTCTTTTAGACATCTTAAAGACATCTAATGGCCAAGACATATAATGTGTATGGGACGTCTTTTTGTACAAGTCCAAAAACGTCCGCCAAAAGAAAAAAAACGTCCGTCTTTTAAACAAGGCAGACGCGGATCCTTGGGGGCCACAGTGGCATGCCCCCTCCCCCGAGAATTCAAACTTCCTGAAATTTTTTTAATAAAAATTACATTACTATTTTCCGATAATATTAAATTAAAAAAGGTAACACAAAAAATACATTAATAAATTTTTATGATTTAATGCCAGTGTAGTTAATTTACTCTAGTAACAAAACATGCTTTAAAACGCTTCTATTAGACCGGGACTTCACAGCATTTCCAATATAAAAGAATAAATAAGATATCAGTGGTCCAATCAGGTACTGTCTGCGCGTGCGCGCAGAGCAACAGAGCTCATGCCGCGAAAAGTTTAAGTGTTTCTCCTTGTAATTTCAAGGAAGAAAGGGAAAATTTTCCCTTTCCACATGTTGAAGGTCCAATCGCTGATATGAGATTTCTTCATCGTCGATGCGGTTGATATACTCAAACAGTTTAGTTTTCGCGACGAGTCAAAAATGCTATTTTACAGGTCATTTTAATTTCTTATTTTACTAATTACTTTTTATTGATCATATAGTCAAAAATTATTTCATTGGAAACTTTGACACTCTAATTTACCATTTCCGTTAGAAAGTGTAAATATGTTAATTTTTGTGGGAGAAAAGGCTGTTTCCAAAATGTGATTTTAGTGCTTGATTTGCTTACATTTTTGTTTGTTTACATTTCACAACTTAGACATACCCATAACACATTCACTGATTGGTCAATTCTATTCCGCTATTTTATCAGTAGAGGATCGCTCGCATTTTTTGTTGCGTATGTTCGTTCTGTGGCAACTGTTGGAAACTATGAACGCAATTTTAAACAGCAGATGAACACGATTGATTTGTACTTCAATTTTCGATTGTGAAAAAAGACTTTATCCTTTTTGTGGACTAGCACCTCTGATAATAAGGATTATTATAATTAGTTATAATAAGGATTATTATAACCATTAATAATTATAATCAATGTTTATATTTTTATATTCTTTTCTTTACACACGAAAAAATTAAAAATAAGATTTAATATGAGACTTTTTGAACAAAAATAATAATATACAATTTGTATATTCATAAAAAAGGTCATCAAGCTAGCGTCTATTAGATGCCCCCCCCTTAAGAACCCTATCTGGGTCCGCCCCTGCTACTGGGTAGTTATACGCAAATTTGATTGTTTTAATCACGACGTCCGATTTAGCCCCACACCGCGTCAACTACAATAATAAGAATTTCGTTTTGAAGTTAAACTATTTTTTTGAAAAATTCAAAAATTTTAATTTTCTCCAAAATAGCTTGACCGATTTCTATAAAATAGTTGTCATCTCAAGAGTAATATATATTTTACACAAGACGATTGAAAGGGTACTTCGTACTTTTAAAAAATTAAAAACTGATTCTTGGCTGCTATAAATAGTATATTTTCCACATAAATGAGGGGCAACATGTTTTTAATTAAAATTTAATTAAATTAATTAATGATTAAATTAAATTTCCAAAAATATTAATAATATGTGCCTATTTATTGTAAATATTTAGGGGCCAAAAATAGGTTTTTGCTTTTTTAAAGTATAAAGTACTCTTTCAATCGTCTTGTCAATATATGTTGCTCTTGAGATGACAACTATTTTATAGAAAAAACTGGCGGTGGTGCAAAAAAAATTTAACAAAAAAAATTTTTTTATTGACTTTCTGATGAGTGATAATTTGGTCGACAATTTTTTTTCTCAACTATTTTTATTTTATTGTATAAAAAAATTGTTTTATGAAAATCAGTCAAACCATTTTGGAGAAAATCAAAATTTTTGAATTCTTCAAAACCATAGTTTAACTCCAAAATACATTTTTTTTTCGAGTTGAAACTTGGTGAAAATAAGTTTCATAATAGGTTAAAATTATTCCCTAAAAAATGAGAACAAACATTTTTTACTTCTACTTTGAAAAACGAGATTTTCATATATGTGTCTCAACGCGGTGAAAGGGACCTTACGCCCAAAAAATTAATTTTTAGTTATTAATGCCATTATATCGATTGAAAAAATCTGGATAGAATGGTATCAATAACTCAAAATTAATTTTTTGGAACGTAAGGTCCCTTTTACCGCGCCAGGGCACATATTAATGGCTACTATTATTACAAGAAAAATGTCATGTTCATAAAACCTCATGCAACATATGCATCATGAAACAGTGGTTTCACAGGTTATTTACAATATTTGAAATTTTTCATGGTTTCGGAAATATTTGATTTGTCCGGTTTAGCCCCGTGTATGGTTTAGTTACCCGTGCAGAAAAATGATGAGGGCCCCGGCGAGGCCCTCGTGGATTGCCCTCTTCCCATGTGGAATCCGGAGAGGCAATCTACGCGGAGCCCTCGAAGGCGTGACATGCCTTCCCTCATGGGTGCCCTCGAGGAAAATCCTCATGGATTACATATGGATTTTCCACGCGGTGCCTTCGTGGATTTCATAAAATGCTCTCGACTTTATTTTTAATTAAATTAGTAAATTAATTATTTATTAATAACAAATTAGTCCAATTATTGATACACTACCGTCAGAAATTGTGCAAACGCTAACATCTCGAGCTATTAAAAAACACACCCGCACAGAAACAGTGATAACTCGGTTAAAAATGAAGCTAGATGCTTTTTTTAAATTGCATTGGAAAGCTTATTAAATTTCCAATGAAATGCCACTATTTTAAGTTGTATTGTATAAATAGGAATCGAGATATCATGTTATGAAGACAAAAAAATAATTCTATTTTTTCGGAATTTCTTACTCTGACTTTGACTCCTGGCACAGTTTAGCAAAGTTTATGAAAAAAATTGTTACTTTTACAGACTATTCCTTGTAACCTAAGCTTTAAATAGAGACCAAGAACAGCAAAAAATATTTACGGGTTCCCGAGATATTACAAAAAGAGTCGGACCGTGCCAAGCAGAATTTTCAATCATCGATTTCTCTAATTCGCTGTTGAGTCAATTACTTGTCTGTGAAAAAAGTGTCGAAAATTAATTTTACCAAGTACATTCCTACTGGGATCCACTTTTTAATTTAATTTATTATATATCGATATTTAAAAAGTTGATCCCGGTAAGAATGTACTTGGTAAAATTAATTTTCGACACTTTTTTCACAGACAAGTAATTGACTCAACGGCGAATTAGAGAAATCGATGATTGAAAATTCTGCTTGTCACGGTCCGACTCTTTTTGTAATATCTCGGGAACCCGTAAATATTTTTTGCTGTTCTTGGTCTCTATTTAAAGCTTAGGTTACAAGGAATAGTCTGTAAAAGTAACAATTTTTTTATAAACTTTGCTAAGCTGTGCCAGGAGTCAAAGTCAGAGTAAGAAATTCCGAAAAAAATAGAATTATTTTTTTGTCTTCATAACATGATATCTCGCTTCCTATTTATGCAATACAACTTAAAATAGTGACATTTCATTGGAAATTTAATAAGCTTTCCAATGCAATTTAAAACAACCATCTAGCGTCATTTTTAACCGAGTTATCACTGTTTCTGTGCGGGTGTGTTTTTTAATAGCTAGAGATGTTAGCGTTCGCACAATTTCGGACGGTAGTGTGTATATATATATATATATATATATATATATATATATATATTAGGGTGGTTCTTATTTTGGCGATGTTTCCAAATCTTCAGTCTCACCCCAAAAAATTAATCAAGGTATAAAAAAAAATTTTTTCTGGAAGTTTGAAGCAGATCGAACAATATTAACACGTGCCTCTAGTCGACTGAAATTTTAAATGGAAAATACATGTAATTTTTCGTGAAAACCACAAAAAGTTTTTTCTAGCTTATACAAATTTATTTACAATACTCTAACTTTGGGTTCTTTTAGTACATGATAAGAGGTAAAACTTCCAATTTTTCCAAATTTTTTGGAAAGTATTTGTTCCATGTACCAGCTTGATGAATATGACGCTATCACACTAAACATGACTATATATTAACCCCTAGATGCATACATTTATTCATTCATTAAACATTTAACAAAACTCTGTACTAAGGGGGTTTCGGGACGCTGATTACGAATCTGAGGTCATTTTAAAAAAATCCAAAATGGCAGATCCAATAAGGCGGACATAAAAAATAAAAAGTCGTTCAATTGGATTGAAACTCGGTACTTGGGGGTTTCTGAGGTCACTGATTACGAATAATTTTAAACAAGGGCATTTTTAAAAATTTCGAAATGTTGGAACCAATATTACTGATATTGTTACTCGTTCTTAGCGTTACCCGGAACTGGCTAAATGTATAACTTGAAGTTAGTCGACCTGCCTGATTTGAAGTGGATTCAGTCATTTGTAATCAGCGACCCCAAGAGTACCGAGTTTCAATCCAATTGAACGACTTTTTATTTTCGATGCCCGCCATATTGGATCCGCCATTTTGAATTTTTTTTTAAAATGACCTCAGATTCGTAATCAGCGTCCCGAAACCCCCTTAGTACCGAGTTTCGTCAAATTTTTAATGAATGAATAAACGTATGCATCTAAGGGTTAATATATAGTCCTGTTTAGTGTAATAGCGTCATATTCATCAAGTTTGTAAATGAAGCAAATACTTTAAAAAAATTTGGAAAAATTGGAAGTTTTACCTCTTATCATGTACTAGAAGAACCCTAAGTTAGAGAATTGTAAATAAATTTGTATAAGCTAGAAAAAACTTTTTATGATTTTCACGAAAAATTACATGTATTTTCCATTTAAAATTTCAGTCGACTAGAGGCACGTGTTAATATTGTTCGATCTGCTTCAAACTTTAAGGAAAATTTTTTTTTATACCTTGATTAATTTTTTGGGGTGAGACAGAAGATTTAGAAACATCGCCCAAATAAGAACCACCCTAATATATATATATATATATATATATATATATATATATATATATATACATATATATATATATATGGGACATTCCATTTCAAAACGAACCACCTTATAAACAATTGACATTGTAAGGCAATTTTCAAAAAATTATTTCTCCCATTTATTAAAGCCAAACTTTATTTACTATTAGTGATTTTAAAATAAAAATTTTTCAATTTTATGATGGTAAAAAAATTTTTTTGTTAAATAATAGAATTTATAGAAAAAATTAAGTTTGAAAGATAACCTTTTGAATATCTCAAAACATGTCGTGTCCGATTTTCTTAAAATTTATGTCAAAATGAAGCTTAAAAATTCTAGTTTAATTTTATGTAAACATTACAATGGGCAATTCGGTTGAAATTAAGAACCAATTAAATTTTATGAAGCAGTCAAAGGTTAAACAGTGTAAAAATTTGAAAAAAAAACAAATTCCTCTCGATACATACATTATAAGCTTAGAAATTCTTGTAAAATTTAATTAATTTCTCAAATTTCCGCGAATTGACCATTATAATGTTTACATAGAATAAAACTAGAATTTTTAAATTATATTTTGACATAAATTTTAATTTTGTTTTTTTTATTTTTTTTTTCTTGCACCCAACGCTTCAATTTTATTATTTATTTAAAAAAATTTTTTACCATCATGAAATTGAGAAATTTTTATTTTAAAATCACTAATAGTGAATAAAGTTTGGCTTTAATAAATGGGAGAAATAATTTTTTAAAAATTGCTTTACAATGGCAATTGTTTATAAGGTGGTTCGTTTTGAAATGGAATGTCCCATATATATATATATATAAAAGTCCTAGAATTATTCTAGTACTAGTATGTTACACAGTGTGTTTTAAATTTTAACCAAAAGTCATCTGTTCAGTTTTACAAAGTACGTGAAAGATTAGTGGAAATCGTTCTTTATGTCAATAGTTAGAATTAGGAAGAAAAAGTAAGGGATTAACACTTTAAATAATTTGACTTTGCACTCAATTAACAAATTTATTTAATTTAACACTTTTTTGATACATTAATTCATTATTGTCAGACAAGAGTAGTTTGGTACCGAGGTGTATCTTATAGCGTTATTCGAATAATAGGGGAAGAGGTTCGGTTGTGGGCATGGTTCGGTTGTGGACACCCACGCAGAACTTTTGACAGAAATGAGATTTGTCTAGTCGGGCAAATATCACGTATATGTTATGACCTAACGTAGTTTTCTATATCAATACAAAAATGATTAGACAACTCCGCTTTTTACTATACATAAATTAATTTTTCGACACGTTGAATATAACAAAAATGTATTTTTAAACATTGTTAAATGTTCAACAAATCGAAGTGAATTAATTAAAATGATAAGTTCAAAGCGTATTTACACAGCAAATGTGTTATATTTTATAATCCAATACCAAGCATCACAAAAATGTCCACAAGTAAAATTTTTTTCATGATGTTTTAAAATGATCGTCAAGTTTGGTTGTGGGCATCTAAATTGATTCGGTTGTGGACACCACTCTTATTTTTGATAAATCGTGAAATATCGTTGTCGATATAATCATAAGTAATTCCTTACAACATTTAATACTGTTTTATGAATTTTAAGAGTTTCGTGGTCCAGCACGGAAATTAATATAATGAGACTTTGATGTTCGTACGTCGTTCGCAGTTATAGTAATTGTAGTAACTGGGCAGTTCAGGTTCAGTGTGAGAAATCTTTTATGCATTTACATGGGGAGCATTTATTGTCAAAATTAGAAGAAATCATTCTTATGTAGTTAATAAATGGTTACTTAATTAATCTTTTTGCACTTTCAATAGATTTTTCAAGAGTGTCCACAACCGAACCAAAATTTTTTTTGTTAGAAAAATGACCAATTTATTAAATTTTTAATAAAATTTTTCTAGTCAACGGAATCAATCTCTTTTCTTCACGAGTAGTTGACGAGTTTTTACTTTGACTTTTCTGATAATTTTGTCGTCAGCTGGGTAGACTTCTACAATGCGGCCTATCCGCCACTGCATTGGAGGAAGATTATCTTCTCGAAGTAACACCAAGGATCCTTCCTTGATCATGTGGCTGCCATCAGTCCATTTGCTTCAGATCTGGAGTTCACTCAGGTATTCTTTGTGCCATATGGACCAAAATTCTTGCTTGAGTTTTTCAAGATGTTCCCAGTATGACAATTTATTGCTTGGTGTGTGTAAGAAGTCTGGAGCTGGAATATCTCAAGTTAACCTTAAAAAAAAGGGAGCTGGAGTGAGCACACCTAAATCATTTGGATCCGATGACAAAGGAGTCAGAGGTCTGGAATATAGAAAATCTTAAATTTTGATACAAAGAGTATTCAGTTGTTGATGAGTGAAGAGTTGATCGCCTATGACTCTCTTTAGATGATGCATGAATGATTTCACTGCCGCTTCCCAAAGTCCACCACAATGAGGAGCATGAGGGGGAATAAAATTCCACTGAATCCCTTGCTAAGCCAGATGATGCTGAATTTTCTCTTGATGATTTTGTGTTTCTAAAAGATTGAACAATTCCTGTAGTTCGTTGTTGGCTCCGACAAAATTGGTACCATTATCCGAGTACATGGAATTGCAAGCAGGATGCCGTGAGATGAAGCGGTTGAATGCTGCAAGAAATTCTTCTGTACTGAGGTCATTAACAACCTCAATATGCACTGCCTTGGTTGTGTAGGAGATAAAAATCGAGACCCAGACCTTGACTTTGCCCCGATTTCTGTGCTTCTTCTCCTTGATGAAAAGTGGACCACAGTAGTCGACTCCAATATGTTCAAAAGGTTTGGATTGAATCACTCGTTCGGCTGGAAGATCTCCTATGAGATAATTTACTGGCGGCGGTTTAAATCGGACACAAGTGATACACTTGTTGATTATAAGACGTATTTGTCGACGTCCGTCTATGGGCCAAAATCTTCTTCGCAAGAGATAGAGTGTTGACTGACAACCAGCGTGGAAATTGTCGTGATGAGTCGCTATGATGATCAGGCGAGTCACATGATGAAACGGTGGCAAAACGATTGGATGCCTCTCATCGAAGCTGATTGTTTTTGCCTTCTCGACTTGTCCACTAACTCGAATTAAACCGTTGTCGTCAATGAATGGATTGAGATGATGAAGTTTGATTGTTTTTGACACAAACTCTCCGGCTTCTAACAGTTTGCATTCTTCCAAGAACGTGGCACGTTGAGAGAGTAATAGAATACGTGTTGTTGCAGCATCCAGCTCATTAACAGTTAGACATCGGTTGAAAACTTCAATTTGGTCACGCTGCTGGGAATCAATAGCCCGTTGTTTTTGGCAGATAAATAGCCAGCGAAGTATCCAAGCGACAATTCTGTGTAGCTTATGGTAGCAGGAAAATCTAGAAAATATAAAATTATCAGATGTTGATACTTTCAAAGTTGTTTGAGAAGTCCTTGACCGTATAGATGAGGTCAAGCATGTTGTTTTCTTGACGTCGGGAACTTCAGTAGTCACTTTTATGGGTGTGTAAGGCCAGGTGCTTTTTCCCCCGGTGAGCCACTCAGGTCCGTATCTCCACAACAAATTCTGCATGAAGTCCACTGGTAACTGGCCTTTTGAGATAGCATCTGCTGGATTATCATGGCTGCGAACATGCCTCCAATGTTCAGGTTCTGTCCGTTGTTGAATTTTTGACACACGATTAGCGACAAAGGTTTGGAGTGTGTGAGGTGACTTATGAATCCACTGAAGAGTAATCATGGAGTCTGTCCAAAAGAATTCCTTGTCAGGGTTCATGTTTGTAGCCTTTGTCAAGGAGACGTAGAAATCAGTTAGTAATTCGGAAGCACATAACTCTAGACGAGGTATTATCTGCGAACTTTTTAATGGAGTTATTCTCGACTTGACACACCACAGTCGAACGTTTCTGGTTCCATTAGCATCTATAGAAAGAAGGTAGATGCACGCTCGATGTGTTCAGCATGTTGAACAATGACATGCCGCTGGAAGCTTAATTCATTCAAAAGAGGTAGCTAGGAAGAGAAATCTTGCCACTTTGTGCATATTTTTAGTGGAACTGAGTCATCTTAATCCAACATCAGTCTCTATAACTCCTGCTGAATGATTTTAGCATGAGCAATTACTAGATTCAGCAATCCAAGAGGGTAAAAAATGCGAGCAACATCAGAGGCAATTGTTCGCATCGTGATGACGTCCTTCGTAGCAATGGGGTTGACTGTGTAGACGATGATATCTTGCTGGGAGTCTCAATGAATCCCTAGAGCCTTCAACAAGGGATCATCTCCCCTAAGTAATTTGATGTTCAGCGCACAATCTGGCAGTCCCTAAAGTACAGATGGAGAATTCGATGTGCATTGTTGAAGGTTGAAACTACCTTGGTTTAATAAGGCAATCATTTGATTTCGAAGATCCATGATTTCTTGATGAGAATCAGCACCAGTTAGCAGATCATCCACATAGAGATCTCGCTTCAAGATCTTGGCAGCAAACGAGAAATTGTGATTTTCGTCATCAGCCAGTTGATGAAGACGAGTTGCAAGATATGAAGCTGGAGCAAGACCGAAAGTAACGGTTTGAAGCTCATAAACGTTCGGTTCCTTGTCTGCTGGTTGATCTCTCCAAAAGATTCATTGGAATTTCCTATCTTCAGGTCTTACGAGAATTTGACGATACATTATCTCGATGTCGCCCGTCAACACGAACTTGGGAAGCCTGAAGCGTAAAAGAAGTGCGAAGATGTCATCCTGGATAGTTGGACCAATCATGAGAGAATCATTAAGACTGCATCCACTGCTGGACTTGGCCGATCCGTCGAAAACGACTCGAACCTTGGTGGTCATGCTGGACATCTTGATGACAGCATGATGTGGGAGATAGAATCCTATTTCATCCTCTTTCTCGATCTTCTTCATATTTCCGAGTTGCTTATATTCTTCGATGACCTTGGAGTATTCTGACCAAAGATGAGAATGGGTTTTGAGTCGCCTTTCGAGAGCTAGAAAGCGATGTAGAGCTTGAGTACGTGAGGAACCGAGTTGATTTTGCAGTTCATTGAACGGCAATGCTACGACGTACCGTCCGTCTACACTGAAAAAAATTATGTGTCGCTACCTTATCTACGAATGTCGCTACCACACAGATCAGATGGTAAGTACTATCCCGATTTCGGAAGGAAGATTAGCTCTCGAGGGAACACTACCTCACCGCGAGCAGGGATGCCAGCAGGCGGCGGAAATTCTACCCCACCACGCCGCCAATTCTTCCCCCACTATACCCACCGGCGGAGGAAACGGAGAATACACGGCAATGCTTGCTTTTTTCTTTTTCTCAATATAACAGCGAAAACTAACCTATACTGGGCGAAATCGGCGCGAAATTCAAACTCTTGTTTGAAATCATTATGGTATTTATTATTATAATATTTAATTTTAATTGATTAAATGCATAGAATTTAATGAAAATAGTACTTAATTATTAGTATTACTCAAAAATGTTGTAAAATATTAAAAAATTCCACGCGAACAATTATTAAAAACCAATATTATGTTTTTTAATTATTAATACTATTTCTTATTGATTAATTTTTTTATTTAACTATAATAATTTTTTCAGACTATTTAATATTATAATATTACAAAATAATATTAAATATTATTCAAAAAATTATTGTTTAACTTTCACAATGATGAAAATTGTAATTTGTATCATTTAAAAGACACTAATTTATTTTCATACATATTTCAGAATAAATAAAAAATTCTGCTAAATCATAAAAATTAATTTCTTTGAAATGTAATTCAAAATTGATTAAATCTTTAAAATTTTGTCATTTTTTATTATTTTTATTCTCATTTTTTAAATAATATTATTTTTGACAATTCATTGTATTAAACTTAATTTTCACATAAAATATTATTATAAATTAACCACCTAAAACTTGAATATTTTTATTTTTTATGAAATGATAATTTTTGGCAACATTATAATTAATTTCAGAAAAACTAGTCGGCCGATTTCAATGACTCAACCATAATTATTTTTGTCTTCAAACCAACCTTCAAATAAACATTATTTTGTTTAAAGATATTAAATTTTAACTTAACTCAATTGTTACATAAAATATTATTAAAAATTGATATTAAATATTTATTCAAAAATGTTTGAGTAATTGTACTCTTAGTAAATGTCGTACTTAATTCTATTAATTTTCTAATTCACTGTATAATACATTTTTTTATATTACGTTACTAAAATATTGTGCTTAAATTTTAATTTAACTAGACGATACTGAACGTAAGAAAATTATAAGTATTAAATAACATTAATTTAAAAATGATTTATTCTATTATTACAAATTTTTATTATTCAATATTATAAATATTAAATCATTATTTTAATATTTTCGATATTTAATTTCTAAAGTATGTACAATTAAATTCTACTATTATTAATTTGTAGATGTAAAATACTTTTGTCTATTATCAGTCTAATAAGATATTAAAATATCAAATAAGATATCAAATTTATAATTCTAATTATTATTATTAACAATTTTATTAAAATTTTTTTTAATGATTACGCTTTAGTAAAAAGTCGTATTTGATTCTATTAATGTTTTTAGTAACTATTTAATAAAAAAATTTGTTATACTAAAAAGTCTTGCTTTATTTTTGAAGTCTGAAATTTATAATTTAAAAGATTGTCATAATTTTAGTCTTTAACAGTTATATAAATTTATTTTGTAATTTATATGAAGTTTTTTGTTTACATAGTAAATAATACTTTTATATTAATAATAATAAAAAGTTATAATAATAGAAGAAATTATTTTATTTTAATATTATTTAATACCTATAAATTTTTTAAAGTTTAGTATTAACTAATTTCAGAAAATAATAATTTTAAGACTTCAAAGGTTAAGCACAACTTTTACTACTTTTTCCTAAAGCGTAATTATTACCCAAAATTTTGAATAAATTGTTAATAATAATTTAATATGAATTTCTGAAATGTGACTCCTAAAACTTAGTTATTTTTATTTTTTCTAAAATCTTAATTTTTCATAGCATTTTACATAGAAAATTATCATGTTAAAGGATTTTGCAAAAAAATGTTTAGTCATATCTCGTTATTAACAATTCAACATTTTTATTACTTTTTAAAAATTAATTACAGAAAAACTTGTCGGACGATTTCAATGGTTGAACCAGCAATATTTTTGTCATGAATCTAACTTTCAAATAAAACTTATTTCGTACAAAGAAATTAAATTTTAATGAACAAAAAAATGGTTTATTTATTAAAAAACACTTCTTAATAAGGTTTAAAAAATGAGTATAATTTTTTCGAATTAAAATTTCATGGATAAAATGTTTTTTAAAAATATTGTTTATAAATAAACAATTTTTTGTTCCTTAAAATTTAATTTCTTTAAATGAAATAATTTTTATTTGAATGTTAGATTCAAGACAAAAATATCGCTGGTTGAATTATTGAAATCGCAAGACAAGTTTTTCTGAAATTTATTATATAGGAATTGTTTATGTAAAATGTTACCGAAAAATTATCATTTCGGAAAAAATAAAAATATTCAAGTTTTAGGTGGCACGTTTCTGAAATTCAGAATTTCTTTCTCAATTAATATATAAATGATATACAGCTCAATTATTAAAAAATAATAGAATTGAGCACAACTTTTTACTAAAAGCAAAATTAATAATTTCATAATGCAGTTTTATTTTAAAAATTAATTGATTTAATATTAATTTATAATAATATTTTATGTGAAAATTAAGTTTAATACAATGAATTGTCAAAAATAATATTATTTAAAAAATGAGAATAAAAATAATAAAAAATGACAAAATTTTAAAGATTTAATCAATTTTGAATTACATTTCAAAGAAATTAATTTTTATGATTTAGCAGAATTTTTTATTTATTCTGAAATATGTATGAAAATAAATTAGTGTCTTTTAAATGATACAAATTACAATTTTTATCATTGTGAAAGTTAAACAATAATTTTTTGAATAATATTTAATATTATTTTGTAATATTATAATATTAAATAGTCTGAAAAAATTATTATAGTTAAATAAAAAAATTAATCAATAAGAAATTGTATTAATAATTAAAAAACATAATATTGGTTTTTAATAATTGTTCGCGTGGAATTTTTTAATATTTTACAACATTTTTGAGTAATACTAATAATTAAGTACTATTTTCATTAAATTCTATGCATTAAATCAATTAAAATTAAATATTAAAATAATAAATACCAGAATGATTTCAAACAAGAGTTTGAATTTCGCGCCGATTTCGCCCAGTATAGGTTAGTTTTCGCTGTTATATTGAGAAAAAGAAAAAAGCAAGCATTGCCGTGTATTCTCCGTTTCCTCCGCCGGTAGGTATAGTGGGGGAAGAATTGGCGGCGTGGTGGGGTAGAATTTCCGCCGCCTGCTGGCATCCCTGACCACGAGAGAAGCCTACAACACTGGTACGAGGTTGCACCAATCTTGAAATATCGGTATGACAGCCTTCCGTCTATTCGAGAAGGCTACCTGCTCTCGAGATTTGTTGACGAACCCGAAAACCGAAGGGCAGAGCACTCGAAGCAAGATAATGTAGCGCCATCACCACACATGCGGCAGCCACACAAAATTTTTTTCAGTGTAATGTCCGAGAAACATGGTCGGTGAGAGAAACATGGTCGGTGAAGTGTCTTTCACATGCTTCTTCGATAGGACAAAGGTGTTTTTGGGAAGAAATGCCATCTTTAATTTCCCAAAACCTCTTCAATTCGTTGATAATGTTGGTGCTGACATGGCACTGAAGATTGTCATAAGCAGTGTCATAGACACTTCCACAAATGGTCCATCCCAACATGGTGTTTTGTACGATGCTTACCTCCACAAACTGAGCAATTTCTTGAGTGACATGTTTGAACGCCATGCCCAAGACCCAAACAGTTGGGAAGGCATTGTTTTGTTCTTCTTTAGTTCCAAGAGTATCCAATGGACGTAATTGTGCTCGAACGGAATTCACAATGTCGATTAGAGTACGCGGCGAATCCTTTTTTATGCAGGCACATCAACAGCGAACAATGGCGTCGTAGAATCAACCGTGGATTATTATAAGTATCCTGTAACAACTTTCAGGCAATCTCATAATTTTTCCTAGTAATTTCTAATTCACTGATCAGATTTGTTGATTCTCCATGTAGACACGATTTTAAATATTGGAATTTATTTACGTTGTGCAATTGTTTATTACCATGAATTACTGCCTGATATTCGTCGTGAAAGCGGCGGAAATTTTCAATACTTCCATCAAAGGTTGGTAGTGCAACTTCTAGAAGTTTGGCAGAGGCTCCTTCGTCTTGACTGTTGACATCTGGAGAATTATTTTGTCGAATCGACGATGTGATTTGACTAGATAACGGTCCTGTCCTCTGATTTAAAAAACGTTTTAATTCTCCAGCGATATTGAAGTAGGTGTGGGTGATTGCGTCGGCTTCCTTCTCGTGATCCTCTTCATGTTCAAGTTCAAGAAAAAGCAACTGTGCTTGGTCTATTTCCCACTCAGAAAATTTTGCCACAAAATCAGTAAGCTTTTATTCAATGGTTTCTGTCAAAGCGTCCTTTGCTTCATCACTTTTTAGCCAATTGCTTGTTCTTGTCAACCTTGACTTGAACGTTTTTCGCTTCGATTTTAAGTTGTCGATGTTTACCGGCATGGTTGCTGTAATTGTTGTTCCTCTGGAGCTAGACCTTTGTGGTAGTTTTCCTAGATTGTGTGTTTCTAACAGCAGATGTTGGCGGAAAAGGTGGAGGTAGCGGAATGTAAAATGAACCCTCAGCTGTAGTTGATTCTGAAGATTCTGTGTTGTAGGTTGATTTGTTCCTGGGAGAATGATGTACACTCATTGAAATTCCGTATCACGTTATCACTGTGCTCAACAGCACTTTAAAAAAATAGAAAAAATTCACAATAGACTTAAGAATATTAGAGTACACTTAGGCACACTTAGATATCACCGAAGAAGTGACCTCACACTTGACAATGGTTACACGAAAGACACTGCACAATAAAATTGTTTTTCGCAAAAATTAACTAAGAATCCGGCTCGAAGGACCAAAAAAGGTTTTGTCACGGATTAACAATCTTACTTTTAGATTCTAACAGAGTTGTAAATTCTGTCAGTTTGACTATACAAAATTAAGCCATGAGAAACTTGACACGCGGAAATTGTTCTTTATGTCAATAGTTAGAATTAGGAAGAAGAAGTAAGGGATTAAAACTTTAAATAATTTGAATTTGCACTCGATTAACAAATTTATTTAATTTAACACTTTTTGGATACATTAATTCATTATTGTCAGACAAGAGTAGTTTGGTACCGAGGTGTATCTTATTGCGTTGTTCGAATAATACTGTTGATACTAAGACTGATTTTTAATGACAGTAGAAGTTTTTTTGGAAGGGAGAAAATTGGCAATACGTAATTGGGTGAAATAAAGAAGAGTAAGGGAAAAAAGGGCGTACTCTTTTTAGGAAGAAAATTATTTCAGAAACTTATTTTTCAGGTACAGAGAACCAAACTTTCACTTTTATGGAGGTTAAGTATTTTCGCAGCTGCTACAAAAATGTTATTTTTTGCAGCATTTTAAAATCTAAAGATTTTGAATTAAGTTGTAAATGTGGCCGTTAAGGAAAAGGTTAGATAGAATGTTGACAAATAACATACATAAGTTTTATGGTATGAACAACAGGAAACAGTATAGAGATAAAATATTTGGAAATTTAGAGAATTTGGCGAGCATCTGTCATTGATTTCAAAAGAATGGTGTAAACCACTTTTAGCTTTATAAATTATTTTTAGACTCCAAATTGGTTTCTGTAGAATATTCAAAAATATAATAAAACTACAATTTTGATTTAAATGCGTGAGTCGACACGCAACAGAATATATTATTATTTTATGAAAAACAAATAGTGTTAATATATATTTCTCTTCATGAATTGACTTTTAAAAAAATATTTTTTATGTTGTGTTTCTCACAAAACAGAATGTTATGTAATTCTCAGTTTTCAGTGAAATAGCATGTCTCTCAAGTCGTGAAAAATTTCACCATGTGGTTTATAAAAACAATTGGATACGTACTTTTATACGTACCTAAGTTTTTAAAAATTAAAAGTGGCGGATCCAATATGACGGCCAATTTTTTGAGAATTCATTAAAAATTTATCAAATTTGTTCAAAAATTTTCTTTTAGAGTTTTTATATGTTGCTGAGTACTAATTCATTCAAAAATTTATTGGCAAGCTCCTTAAAAGAGAAGCTACACGTGCAAGTTTACAGTCTAAAAAAACCAAGGAATCTTAACAATTGAAGCTCTTTTAACATGGGCTAAAGCAAAGTTCGAAGGAATAAAAATTGTTTATTATAGTGCAGCAAAGCATGAGCAAGTTCTAAGACACCTTGCCAGAAGATTTACTAATGCTTCAGCGGTTAAGTACATACAAAACTTTTATCCAAAAGGTCTCATGCTCGCTAAAACTTTCTGAAAGTCGCTATAATTTTTTTCAGAAAATAGAAAAACTCATTATTTTGCGTAATGTGTCGACATATATATTTTTCATGTATACAAGGGTGTTTATCTTTTTTAATAGTGCTTTTGACTCTTTTTCTTTTCAAAATTACAAATTTCAAAAGTTTATAAAATGGAGGCCGTTTTTAAAAAAATATAAGACCTTAATTTTCTCCAAAACATTATTTTTTATTTTTATGAAAATTTTTTTTGTGGTTTCTAGATAAAAAAAATAACCCATTCAAAAAAGGTGACTTTTTCTTAGTAATTGATAAATTTCAAAAATTAACTAAATGCCACACACTTAAAAATTTTTATTAAAATAACTATAGATATTGGGTAAGGTTTTCTGAAGTGTACCGATGGATTTTAAGCCTGTTCTTAATAAGATAATTAAATTATTTTAATAGCATTTTATTCTAGGTAGAATTTGTACAAATTACAACTATTTTTGTTACACGCTGTAACAAAGACATGAATCGTGCACTTTCGCGAGCGGTCGCACTGACGCGTTAAATTGGTTTCAATTTGTTAGTTGGGGCTCATTTATAAAGCATTTAATACACAATTTCGAAAATTTAAAGTAAAATTAATTGCAAAATGGCGGATCCAATATGGCGAATAATATAGCGTTTGACAAAAATATAGCTTTATTTTGTAAATAAAATACGGGCCCTAAATTTTTCTTTGATAATAGTTCCACATTTTACGTAGAATAAAGTAATGTAAAGAAAATTTAATTATTTCGAATTCTGTCGATTAGTTTTCGAGTAATTCATTTTTTTCGAAAAATGTGTTAAAAAATTAAATTGTTAATAACTTTTTAAAAAATCAGGCAGAGAAGCAGGCGCAACGCGCCTACATCATAGGGTTTCGTGGCCAAAAATGACAAAAATGATGATAATGATAATGAATGAATAAAAAAAATAAATAATAATTTATTTAGACATTTTTTTAAAATTAATTGTTTTAAAATTTTAATAAAGTAATTGGTATACCATAGCAACGGTTGTTATGGCAAACATTAACATAGCAACGGTTGCCATGACAACGGCTGTTATGACAGCCATTAACATAGCACCGGTTGCCATGGCAATGGCTGTTATGACAACCATTAACATAGCAACGGTTGCCATGACAACGATGGTTAAGACGTAAAACTTAAGACTTAGGACTTAAGACTTTCTTATACCGCAGTTTCCATGGCAACGGTAAGACTTAAGACTTAAGACTTAGGACTTAAGACCTTCTTATACCGAAGTTAAGTCTTAAGTCTTAGGACATAAGAACTTAAGACTTAAGACTTAGGACTTAAGACTTAGGACTTAAGACCTTCTTACACCGAAGTTAAGTCACAAGTCTTAGGTCATAAGAACTTAAGACTGAAGACTTAAGACGTAAAAACTACGGACGGACACCGAAGTCTCGCTATAAGGGTTTTGGCCCTTGGCCACGAAACCCTAAAAACAAAAAACGCGTATAGCTCCGCGCTGAGGACCGATATATGGTGTTGCAGCGGGGTACCGCAAGCGAAATCCATGGACTCGTCCACAAAAGCGGAGGCTGATAGGTTCGTGTTGATGTTGGAAGAGGCGTCTGTATATATGATGTGAAATTCGGGATAGTTAGAGGAAATATGTCTGCGAAAGTGCTGTTCAGGATTATGGGATGACTGCAGCAGGATACCTGTATTGGTGTCAACATTGATAGAAGTAGATAAGGATTGTCAGCTCCAGTCGAAGTAGGCCGGTTTTTTTGTTTTTAAATACACATCTGTGATAGGGACAACACGTCGATAGGAATTGAGCAAAGTAAAGTTACCCGTCTTGAAGTTAAACGATCCCTGTGATTCCCTCTCGTCTAACAGACGTATTTTGGGAATCAGAGGATTCTCCCTCCATGATAGGTTACGTATAAAAAAGGAATTAGAGAGATAGACTCGTCTTATTGAAAGGGGAATTTCGTTGCATTCTGTAAGGAACAAGTAGGTAGGTGTCGATCTCATCGCTCCCAAGACTGTTCTCAACGCCGTAAATTGAACTCTGTCTAGAATTTTAAGGTTGGTTATGGACGCGTCGGCGAACAATGATGCCCCCCACTCGAGTATGGCTCTTATCAAATTACGATATGCAAGGAGAGCATTCCCAGATGCTTCATAGTTTTTTCGCAAGGAATGTGCAAGCCCGAGACATTAATGTGTAAATGGTCGAAGGAGGCGTTTGATCTAGTAAACACACAGGCTGTTGTCTTTATTGGAGACACATCTATCCCCAAAGATCTCAGCCATTCGGTTAACTCTTGTAATGTGGAATTAACCCTATTCGAAATGTCCTCGTCTTTTTGAAACCTGGCGTACAGAAGCAAGTCGTCAGCATACATGGTAAACTTCATGTCAAAGGGTAAAATATTTAATATGTCACGTAAATAGAGATTAAAAAGGATTGATGAGAGGACGCCCCTTGAGGGACATCCACCCCACAGACATGCAAGTAAGAACCGTCCGGGTTAAAATAAATATATCGTTTAGAACTTATAAAGTTAGTGAAGTTTATCATGTAGGGATTTATATTAAGGTCTCTAAGTTGTTTGATAAGGAGGTCAGGACGCACGTTGTTGAAAGCCCTCTTAATGTCAATGGATATGGCAAGTGTGCTCTGTGCTCTTGAGAAACCGTTATAGCTGTCGGTGACAAACGAAGCGACAGAGTCCACACTAGAGAGTTTCTTGCGATAACCATATTGGTAATGGGGAATCAGTCCGCGTGATTCCACATCATACTCTAATCTGTACTGTATAATTTTTTTTAAAAATTTTAGAGAACACAGAGGCGAGAGCAATCGGATGGTAACCTTTGCCGCCCGGTTTCGGTAAGCAAATAACACGCGTTTGAAGCCAAGAGGAAGGAAAGGAAGAGAGTAGAGTCATACGACTAAACAAAGCAGAAAGAAATTTATGTGTGGCTGGTGTAAGACCCTTGATGATTTTCCCTGAAATGTCATCAAGCCCGGGAGCAGTTTTGGGTTTGCATGAGTTGATGGCGGCTTTAAATTCTACGCTGGTAAAGAGATTCGGTGTGGTAATATAAGGAATATTAGAGGGAGGAATGTCCGTGCGTAAGAGGTCATTTTGGAATTTTTTTACACTTGGAGATTGTGAGTCAGTGGAGATGTTTGTAGACAATTGGAATGTACGAGAGGAGAGAGACTTCAGGGTACGCCACAGTGTAGAGAACCCTTTGTCAGGAGACATTTTCTCGCAGAAATTCCTAAAAGCTAGGGTTTTCTGCTCCCTCAGATTGTATTTTATAGCATCATTCTTTTTTTTAAATTGCTCTATTTTCAGCCGTCTGGTTAGCCTGAATGCACCTGTAGTTATCTCTGCGCTTCTGTAAGGCTTCGTCGCAAGTCGCGTTCCACCATAGTGGTTTGTAATAAGGTCTGTAGTTCCGACCATAAGGGATAAAGGCACTCCCGGACAGCAAGCTCCGCCTGAGCCCAGACAGAAACTCCTCATATATATCAGCAGGTGAATCTGCGGTACCCAAGGACCGAGCCAAGCCAAGGGCAACCAGCTTCACAGAGGATCGTAACTCAGACCAGTTGAGTTCCTTTAGACAGTATTTAGGAGACACAGTGGAGACCTTCTTCGGTCTAACATCAGCTGACAAGAGAACAGGCAGATGGTCTGAAGAAAAGACGTCCGAGATGACTGTAGTGGAAGATCTTTGTAAAATGGATGCCGAGCAGAGGATTAGGTCGAGGTTACTGCCAGAGACATTGGCATGATATCTCGTAGGAAGCGTGGTATTTGATTCAAATAGGTTTTTTAATAAAGAGAATGTGAGTAGCGAGGAACTCCTGATGTTGGTACTAGTATCACCACAGCAGGTCTTGTCTGACTAATAAAATTAGGTATCTCAAAGAGGAAAGATGGGAAAAGCCAGGTTTCCCTTATGCAAACTATGTCAGGATTGTGAATCCATAAGAGTGATTCTACTTCAGATCTTTTGGGAATGATGCTTCTCGCTATCCACAGTAACAGAAAAAAAGATTTATTTAGAGATTTGTATTGTTGAGAGGACATAATAGGGACAAATATACAGTCAAGGTAAACGTACAATGAGTGATAAAATAATTAAAATTGGTATTACTATTAATAAGTCACTGTAATAAAACGGTCGTACGACAGTTGAGTAGAACAAAATATAGATGTCAGGAAAAATTCACTAGAAAATATGCAATTAACAAATAAGTAAAGACAAGACACAGAAGACAATTCAAAGTAAAACAGATATTTATTAAGGGGAGACATCTTCCTCCAATTTACTGTCGCTAGATTGATCCATGGGAGAATTTTCAGTGTTGGGAAAATTATCAGTATTAGGTTGCGAGACAAAAAGCTGTGAGAGTGTTGAAGAGTTGTCGTTAGGAGATGGAGTAGGGGGAACTTCTTCGTATGCGAAAGAGGGTAAGTTCACATTAGTGTGATCTATGTTACCATCCCAAACTATCTCATAGCCAGGTCTGGTAATACCTTCATTTAATAAGAGTTGTTCGGCTTCCTCATATCCAACATTACTCTCAAGTCTGCGCCTCATGATCAGATATTCAAATTGGTAAAAGGGACAAATGCGAGCAAAGGCAGCATGTTTCCCAGAGCAATTGGAGCAGCGAGAGAGACAATTACTTTTGTCACAAACCTGCTGATCATGTGGACCTGCACAGAATTCACACGTATCCACACATTGTGGATGTGCATTGTTCTTTGATATGTCTGAAGCGCTGACACTTGTGACAGCGTTGGGGGGGACGCATAAAGTAAGTTTGAAGGTCCCCCTTGAAATGAGGATCGAGTCGGGGATGGAAATGCTCGAAAAGACAAACTCCACGAGACCTGACATCTCATTCGGATTCAGTGTTCTCCTACGAATAGAGATGATGTTCTCTAGCGTTTCGGGTGGGAATTTGGTACTGATAGCTCGCGGAGAAAGGTCGAGATCAACATCGTGCGCCAAGGATTTTCTACTGACAAGGGATGTTAGAATAAATAATTTGTACCCTTTTGAGCGAAGGATGAGAGAGTCAAGGAGATCATTCGCTAAGAGACAATTATGCGGGTTGGGTCACTTACTATTGTTTCCAGATAATCCGCGAAATCTATGCGATTGTACTTGCCTATCTTCTTGTTCTTAATTGTTGATTCTATTAAAACGGTATATGGAAGGGGTGAGGAGTTTGGGAATCTGGGTTCACTACGAAAATCGTTGTTAAGCCATAGCAGATCATAGGTTATTGTTGCTGAGGTTTGCGGATCAAAATTATCTATGGTGTGATGAAGTAGTTTGTGTAGGTGTTGATGGAACATTTTTATAATATTGTTGGCGTTTACCGAGGACGATGATGGTGTTGTGTGAGGAGGATCAAGAAGATTGGCCTCTGTCATGACGGCGATGGTATTTGTGATCTTATTAAAGAGACCTTCTCTTTTGTTCGACAGGTCCAAAGTTCTTTTTATGCTCCCAATATTGGAGGAACGGCCGCGAGATGGTTGACGTGTGGCAGAAGCCAATCCAGGTGCAGATGTTGTGCGTGGACTGCCAAGTTTAAAACGAGGAGAAGGAGCCATTATTAAGCTCTAACAGAGAACAATAAGAAGAAAAGCGTACCAGAAAATGGACTCAGATGTCTACTAAATTGAACTATTCCGTACTATACGATATTGACAACTGCAATGTATTAAAATCTAACAGATAGATATAACAAAATAAAATTCTCAAAGCAAAAAACAAAAACACGCGCACATATATGTATATGGTGGATTCCACGTCAGTTCAACACACCTATTTTCATGACTTGTTGGGATTTGGCTGTACTAATTTATTACTTTTATAGTGTTAAACAACTCCACCAAATATTTTTTCAAAATTTTGAAAATTACCAAAAATATGGCATTTTCAAAATTTTTGTCTTTTTTTCTTTAAAGTGCTATAACTTTGGTACAAATTAACCGATTTTGGATTTAAAAAAAAGGATTTCTTTGGTTTTAAGTATATTTTAAGATACAATTAATATAATAAATTTAAAATTTTAAAAAATTAAAAATCCGTTTTTGAAAAAACATCGTCTTCGATTTTTTTCAAAATTTTAATAAATGTTAGAGAAAATGTGCTTTACATGTCCTGTAAGTTTTCTCTTGGGATCTCAAAGGGATTCGGAGTAAAAAAAATAAAACGTAACCACAAATTACGAACATATGGGGCAAAATTCCTTAACTGCCTAGGTAAAAAAATGAATTTTCTCTAAACTTTGCTAAAATGTTACTATTATTAGTGGAAGTGTAATTATTAATTTTTTTTTTTATTTAATAAAATATTTTTTGAGTTATGGAGTTTCAAAATTTGGATTTATTTGAAAATATCTTTTTTTTATTCAATATATTGATAAGTAAAATTAATCAAATTGAAAGTATGAATAGTGATTTTTAATGGGGTTTTCACGGGCCAGAAGCTGGTGACCTTTTTTCTATAGGCCATGTAAAAATCAAAGTGGGACCATGAGAATTCTTGAGGAAAATAATAATTTATCTTTATTTTGCATAGAAAATAATGATTTTAATTAATTTATTCAAAAAGTTCCAGTGCCCCACTCTAATTTTTACATGGCATATATGCAAAAAGGTAAGGTTTCGATTGGAATAGGTTACGAAAAAATAAAAAACACCGATTTTGAGATACAGTAGAACTTGGTTAATACGATTCTGTAGGGACCGTACTAAGAATGCGACTTATGCAGGAAAACGTATTAGGTGAGATATAAAATGTATGTTTTTAATTGCAGGGACCACTATAAATGAGAGTCTTAAGCGGGAAATCGTATTAAACGAGATCGTATTAACCGGGTTCTACTGTATATTGAAATTCAGGATTTGACCTTGAATTTCAAGGTTAAATTGACAAAAAACAACTTTTTTTTCATCACCAGCTTCTAGCCCGTGAAAACCCTTTTAAAAATCACTATTCATACTTTCAAATTAATTAATTTTACTTATCAATATATTAAATCGAAAAAAAAGATATTTTCAAATAAATCCAAATTTTGAAACTCCATAACTCAAAAAATATTTTATCAAATTAAAAAAAATTTATATTTACTCTTCCACTAATAATAGTAACATTTTAGCAAAGTTTAGAGAAAATTCATTTTTTTTCCTGGGCAGTTAAGGAATTTTGTCCCATATGTTCGTAATTTGTGGTTACGTTTTATTTTTTCACTCCGAATGCCTTTGAGATCCCAAGATAAAACTTACAGGACATGTAAAGCACATTTGCCCTAACATTTAGAAAAATTTTGAAAAAATCGAAGACGATGTTTTTTCAAAAACGGATTTTTAATTTTTCATAATTTCAAAAAAAAAATTTTTTTAAATTTTTCTTTATTATATTAATTGTATCTTAAAATATACTTAAAACCAAAGAAATCCTTTTTTTAAAATCCAAAATCGGTTAATTAGTACCAAAGTTATAGCACTTTAAAGAAAAAAAAGACCAAAATTTTGAAAATGCCATGTTTTTGTTAATTTTCAAAATTTTGAAAAAATATTTGGTGGACTTGTTTATCACTATAAAAGTAATAAATTTACAAAAGTACAGCCAAATCCCAACAAGTCATGAAAATAAGTGTGTTGAACTGACGTGGAATCCACCATAATTCTTTTTATTGCACGTTTCATATTTTCGAGAAATTAATTCAGAATTATAGAGTTTTCTGAAAGGACAACGCACAAAATACATATAATAATCTTTTTATTTACATAGAAAACTACTTTTCTACGCAGTTTTAAAAAAATCGACTGGGATCCAATTGCTATATATTTTGGGCGTGCAGACGAAAAAATAAGTACATAAAAGATTACTTGACAGTACTTGTCTATTGGATGGGACAATAATTCTGTGAATATTTCATAGACAGACATACAATTTTTCATTGACTTATGTGAAATAATCACAAGCAATGCTGGAATATTTAAAGTAATGAATTGAATATTTTAAATATTCTAGAACTGCTCGTGATTATTTCACATATGTCAATGAAAAATTCTAGGACTGCCTATGAAATATTTACAGAATTATTGTCCCATCCAAAAGTCAAGTACTGACAAGTAATCTTCCATGTACTTATTTTTTTGTGTCGTCCTTTCGATAGTTCCAGTGGAATGTAGCTCCGAGGTAAATTAGCCTATTATTTAAGAAGTATAAAATTTTTAAATGCTTTTCAGTTCTAAATTTCTTATCGGGTACCTTGACTTGTAGTGATCGTTGATATAAACAAATATTTATTTCAACAAACATTTATTTTATTTGCCCTCTCAAGAGGGCAGCTTTGCTGTTGAAAACGTTAAAGGAATTGTATTAATTTTTTCCATTTACTTGACTCGGAGTGATTGATAACTTCAACACATAATTAATTTGGAAACCGAGTGATAGAATCGTTATTATATAAATATTTATTTCATTTTATTTAATATATTTCAATTAAAAACCTTGTTATTGGCGAGTAGAAGTTTTGATACTGTGTAATCTGGATTCGAGTCCACTTCCAAACTGGTCACAGTAAAACCACCTGCTGATACTTCATCTCCAGGTTCAGGACCCCAATATTGTGCACACTTCGTACGCCCTCTCTCGACTACCCTGTAATTATTTTATAATTTATTTAAAACTTAATTTCATATTTTAATAATGAAGATTTAATTTTACTCTTAAAAATCTAGATTTCGATTCTCAAATAGCACGTCATATTAATGTAATATTGCACTATACGCCTAAAGGTACAGCCCAGTAAGAAGTGAGAAATTAATAAGAATTCGAAATTTTTAATTCTTTTGAATTCCGTTTTTGATCAATTCTTTTCGTTTTCATTTGGAGAAGCCGAAAAGAAGCTAATTATAAGTTTAATTCTTTTGAATACCGTTTTAATATTTTAACCCTTTAAGAACCAAATGTACAAAAATTTTACCTAAACATTGATAGAACTTTTTAGTATGAAAACAAAGTGATAAAAATTTTGAAATAAACATTTCTCAAATCTCTAAAACTGCTCTTTCGAATGCTGCAATAAAAAATATTGTAAATTTATAAATAAACAAATTACATACAATTAATTAATAAAAACACGATTTTTTAAAGGTGTGTATTTAGAAATCAAATTTTTTTCTAATTTATGCCAAAGAAATACATCTCAAAAGTATAAAAATCGCGTCAAAAATGTCCGATCTGAACTCTAGTAACATAGAATATAAAAAAACCAAAATGACGGATTAAAAATGGCGTTCAAAGTTGATTTTTTAATAAATAATATACACAGGTGCACATATTTTCAAAACTTCATCGGATTCATTTGAAACTACTTACTCTAAAGTTTTTGGGGTCGCTGATTACAAATATAATAGTAGTTTACAAAAATTCAAAATGGCGGATCCAATATGGCGGACTTATTTTTTAAACTTTATCGGATTTACTTAAAACTGGTTACTAGGGGGTTTTTGGGGTCGCTAAATACAAATATAATAGTAGTTTTAAAAAACTTTAAATGGCAGATCCAATATGACAGACTTTTTTCGAAACTTCATCGGATTCACTTAAAACTGGTTACTCGGGGGTTTTTGGGGTCGCTAATTTCAAATATGATAGTACTTTTCAAAAATTCAAAATCACGGATTCAATAGGGCTAACCGGATAGTCGCTGGTTTTTGGGAATGCTGATCATGTTTTGCACGGTCTTCAGACGTCAAAACGTCTCTACTAGTAATGACGTTACCAATGCTCACCGTGTAGTGGTAAACGTAGATTTTAGTCTTATTATGTTTCTTTATTTTTTACTTTTTCTTTTTAATACAGATTTCTATTTTTAAATTCACTCCTTATGAATAAAATTAAAACATTTTTTGCAAAAGTATGATTTGCACATATTACACTGTAAGAATGTTTTAATGTTACAGCTGTCATTAGAGCAATATTTACTTTTTTACATTGTTTCTAATTTGTTGTCTTTAAGATTACCAATTTTCTTTTTTTCTAATTAATTTTTTAAAAAATAATAAATAAGTTTTTCTTGACTTGTTTATTAACTGCATTGCCTAAATCATTTTCAGATTGTGACATTAGAACATTTTTAAATTGCAATATGTGCAAACCATACTTTTGCAAAGAATGTTTTAAATTTAATCAAGAGAAGTGAATTTAAAAATAGAAAACTGTGTTAGATATAAATTTGATTATTTATTAATTAACAAAATAAATGTTATGTCAAAACAACTTTCGACAAATTAAAGAGAATAAAAGTCAAAAATCAAATATCTCAAGGTAAACGTATTTGCTCTCCGGAATAAAAATATTTGAAGGTAGTGGATCCTTTTCTTAAACTGTTATTTGGTCAACAGTTCCGAATAGACGGTATTTATTGAATATAAAGAAAGAAAAATATTTTGTAATAGGTGTAAGATTTCAATGAAACGCTATTCCATATAGTTAAAATAATATATAATTTATTATTAATAATTGTATATATTTAAACCAACTGACAATTTTAATTTTATATGCTTGTTCTCAATTATAAAAACACAATAATCTATTCTTTTTCAAAATATTATGTAGTATCAAAATTATTGTGTAATTGTATAAAATGTGTGACGTACTGGACAATATTAAAATCCAACAAAAACATCTATGATGCAAAAACTTCCGCCAAGTAAAACATTTTGTAACTGTCTAAACAATTAGCGAAATAAAAGTTTACCAAGTAAAATTTGTAATTAAAATTTTAATAACGATTTATTTTAAATATTTCCTCTCCTATACAACTTGAAGTACATATTGCAGTTGAAAAAAATAACCCGAGATTAGCTGCTGATATTGCACATTGAGGCTTAATCACATTTCCGAATTAAGTCAATGTTCTTCACTGCATTTTGAATTGTAACAAATAAAATTAACTTTTATAATTTACATTAACAAAAAAACGAAATCCAATTATTCATCATAATAAAAAATTTCTATACCAGCAATTTAAAAATCTTGGCGTCAATAATGCTTCTAACTTGTAATTAATGAAAGTATTGACGCCAAGATTTTTAAATTGCTGGTATAGAAATTTTTTATTATGATGAATAATTGGATTTCGTTTTTTGTTAATGTAAGTTATAAAAGTTAATTTTATTTGTTACAATTCAAAATGCAGTGAAGAACATTGCTTAATTCGGGTTATTTTTTTCAACTGCAATATGTACTTCAAGTTGTATAGGAGAGGAAATATTTAAAATAAATCGTTATTAAAATTTTAATTACAAATTTTACTTGGTAAACTTTTACTTCGCTAATTGTTTACAGTTACAAAATTTTTTACTTGGCGGAAGTTTTTGCATCATAGATGTTTTTGTTGGGATTTTAAAACTTTTTGCGTCATCTCAACTTTTTAATAAATGAAATAATTAATTGTAAAAATATTTTGGTCTTTGATCTAACAATTTAAAATAAAATACAATTAAGTTTTAAATAAGAATTCATTTAAGATATGATACTTTACAGTACAGTTTTTAAATAAATTTCAAGCCTATCAACCTATAATACTATTTCAAGATGTTTAAAAAAATTTTTTAGCATTTTAGTCTCTGCGTTCATCAAAATATCAAAAAATTCAATTTTTTTGAGAAAAATCAAAATTTTTCAAAAAATGCAGAGTGCATTAAAATTTCCAGGAATATATATCGAGATTTTAACCCAATAAATAATATTCTAGAAGATCTCACATAACCGTTTAGAAGTTTAGTCTCTGCGTTTGTCTAAATGTCAAAAGATTCAATTTTTTTTGAGAAAAATCAAAATTTTTCAAAAAATACAGAGTGCATTAAAATTTTTAGAAATATATATCGAGATTTTAACCCAATAAATAATATTCTAGAAGATATCACATAACCGTTTAGAAGTTTAGTCTCTGCGAATCTTGATATTCGCGGGTTTTTGCTTTTACTTGGCGGCGATTCTCTACCGCGAATCTTGATCGACTCACCAAAACAATTTCATTTCATTCAACTTATTTCAGAAAAGTATCTTATTACTTCCTCAGGTGAAATGCTTAATATACACCTGTTTTGAGATAAGTATTTCTGAACTCCAATTTTATTTCCTTAGTCACTTTGTTATTTTCAATATTAATCCTCATATATATTTATACTATTTGAAAACTCATGATGAAATAAATTCCTTTTTTATTTTTCACTGATTCTATACAATTGAATAAATATTCAAAACTCGGGGTCACCGGACTTTAACTTTATTCAATTGATCTTTTTTACTTTTTGTTTAAATACACTATATTTTTAATAATTATTCACTTTAAATTGTAATCCAAATTACGTTTTATCAAAATAATGAACAATGTCAATATATCAAATCGAAATTTATTTTGAAATGAGTGTTGTCCGTGACTTTCGCAATAATTTTATAAAATTGACATATCTAAATAATAATGAAACCAAGGAAGTTTAATAAGAGCTACTAATTTAGTAGAATTGAAATTAATAATCTTGTAATGATGATAGTTTGATTTGTTTGCCCTTTTAGTGTTTGTTGTATATGTGTACTTAACCTAATTACAAGATTCC
Organism: Leptopilina drosophilae; assembly: GCA_032873175.1. Lineage (NCBI taxonomy): Eukaryota > Metazoa > Arthropoda > Insecta > Hymenoptera > Figitidae > Leptopilina > Leptopilina drosophilae. Next base: position 29,343,717 of record CM065478.1, read on the forward strand.
CAATTTTAATGAAGCTATATAATATAAATAATTTTTAATTATTAAAAAAATTAAAAATAATTACGAAGTCATACGTAACAAATACCCCCCCCCCCTTTTTTTGGCTGACGTCCCTTGGCAGCTTTATGTTGATCATATAATTTTTGTAAAATTTACATATAAATCCTTCTTTTAATTGTTTTACATTGTTTAGATTGCTGATTTTGCTGAAAATAATAGTTTTTTAAACAGAGGCAAACTTTTGGTTGTAATTTTATTTAGAAAAAGGAATCGTTTCCTCTTTTTTTGTTTTAGGAAGATTTTTAAATAAATGAAGTTTGCTTTTGTTCCATTAATAATAATAACAATAATAATAATAATTGTCTGAAATTTTATCGTTGTTTAGAGATATTATTTGACTTGTTTCGGTGTACATTGATGTTTCTTTCTTCAAAAAATTAAAAATAATTTAATTAATGATTTCTAATTTTTTTAAATATTATAAAAAGTTATTTTAAATTATTGTTTATGCTACAATTGTTTCGAATTTCAAATGTATAATACATAGAATAAATCTTTTATAATAAAATGATTTCATAATGTCAAAACTTGAATTTACTGTAACAATTTGTTTAAATCTTAATACAATTTTTAATTTGTCTTTTTGTTTATAAAGAATTTTTCATCTTCAGAAGATATTTTCAACTTTTTTTAAAAAATGTGTTGCGTCGATTACAAAGTTTTATTTGTTATTTGATCTATTCTTCTTATATTTTAGACAACAACAAGGTTACAAATTATTTCATGTTTTTTTTAAGAATTACTTTTGTTTATATTGAATAATCTGGAATTTGGTACATCTACATGAAATGATTTTTACAAAACCACTTAAGTGTCACTAATTTTTTTTATTTAGTGTAATAACCATGATAGATTTTAAATTTATATTAAATTATATATTGAAAATTTTTTTTATTAAAAAAATATGTTTTATCAATTAAACTTACATTCATGAAATTTAAAATAAGTTTATACGAAACGAAAATCTAAAAATGCTTCGATGATTTGTGTCGGTTCAGAATATTGCAAAATTTTAAAGAAATAATGTTAATTTTTATTGTCTGGCATTGTTTCTTTAATATAATTTTTACAGAAAATCATTTAAAGACAAAAAATGACAAATAAAAATTAATAAAATTAATGCATACATGATGTATAAAAAAATAAAAATGTTTGATTTTCTACCCCTATACCTCCCTTTTTACGCGCTGTCGATCCTTGACAGCTTTATAGGTTGACTTGTAGAAAGACTTCTTAAATAGAGGCAAATTTTAATTAAGCTTTATTAAACGGTTTTATCTTTTTTAGGAGGAGTTTATTATAAATAAAAATAATTTGCTTTTATTTAATTTTTCTTATAGTGTACTTGATACATTTTATGAGAAGAATTTGCTTACGATAAATGTAAATTAAGGACTTTTTCCTTTTTTTATGAAAAATTATTTTGTTACAAATTTATGTATTTAATAAATTTGTATATTTTAAACATTTCTTTTTTTTAATTTAAAATTTTTAATAAATTTTGAGTTTTCGAAATTTTAATTCAGTTGTGCCAATTTCAAATTATCTATTTGACGCAATTAAATGTTTGGATAAAAGTTATGTATCTTAATTTTAAAAGTTTAATAAAATGCTGATATTGCTGTTATTGTTTTATGTGTTATAACTTGCTTTGAAATACTCTTTATTTTAAATTTGTCAGCTATGATTTCTAGAGAACGAAAAATAATAAGAAATACATGTTTCATTTAAATTATATAAAAGTAAATTAAATATTTTAATTGTCGATAGAGTCGATAAAGAAAAAAATTTTGTAAAATTGTGTCACAACAAGACTGTTGTTACTGTCCCTTTTATTTTTTTTCTTCTTAAATGACTTGAAGCTAGGCCAACTGTCAGAACACACTCTCTTATATACCAACTAGATTTGCGTTTCTACAGAACGACTTTTGAGGTTAGGAGTACTCGCATTTGCCTGGACCACCTGTCAATGAGTTTCCTCGCCAGAGAAGAGGGAAACTGTAGAAAACCTCTTCTGAGTACAACCGCTTTATCGACAGCCGTGTTTTAACGGTGTGTACTGGACAATAATCGACAGTGCAACATCATTATACCTCGACGTCAAACCTCCCGCTCAGATTATCTCACATGCCGGAAAAATCCCAGGCTAATGGGCGCGAACCAAGTACCCTTGGTCCGCCCACCGAGCCAGGCATCTATCCAACCGAGCTAATCTGTCGGTGCCCCCTTTTATATGAATTGTCGTCCCTTGGCAGTTCATAGAGATGTTAGTGGTTTGGTGATGGTTATTTTTGGGAAGGAAGACAGAAAAATTTATTGCTCAGAATTTAGAGTTCATATTAGATTTATGATTTATTTCTGTATAATTAATAAAAAAAATCTACAAAGTGAGTTATTGCTTCGAATGTTATTTTTTATATTTTAGTTTTTTTAAAAAGAAAAATGGGTTTAATTTTGACAAGTTTGTTTTTTTATATATTTTTTTTTATTTTGATGGATTTTTTCTGTAAGAAAATTTTGTTGATGATTAAAGTAAGTGGAGTATTTCTTTTCTGTCCCCGGTTTGTGGTATTTTTACCATTTGTTTCCCACGGCTTTGGTTTTACAAAGTTGCAGTTTTATCCCTTCAAACTGTTTGTCTTTTGTTCTTTGGACAGTTTGTGCTTAGTTTTCGTTTGAAATTGTTGTCTCTTGTCTTTGTGACTTAGTGAAGATTGAGAGTAAAATTATACTTGTGGTTTAAGAGATTAAAATTAATTAAAATGTCTGACAGTTTGATGTTTGGTGTTGATGCTTTGATGATGGCTTTAGATTGTGTGGAGGAAGGGATTATGAATGTGGAGTCTTTTTAGTTGATGTCAAGAAAAAAGAGTTAGAAGATCAAACTCGTGTTTTGATAAATAGTGGAGTGAGAGGGTAAGTGAAAAGTAGTTTATATTTGTCTTCTTTGGTGCAGTATGTCGTGGCGAGTCATTATTTAAAAAAAAAAAATGTCTGTGTTTTTAGTTTTCTAGTGAGTGTATCTCCTTGGGAAAAGGCGTCTGTACGTCATTGCTCTGCAAAATGTTGGCCTTTAGATTATACCTGTTTATCTTCTACGGTTGTTCCTTATGAAGGGGCCATTTGGACACAGGTGTATAGGTGGAATTGGATTGGAAAATTTTATGAAAATAGAAATTATTGGGCGTCTTTGGATTTTCAATTCCCGTCAGCTATACTTTGGTGTCGGCTGAAGAACCCATGGAAGAGATAGTGGGTTGTTTGGGCATTAATGTAGTTTGTCGGTGAGTTTTGATCGTTTTTTTACTATATATGTTTTGAAAAGAAAGGGAAAAAAAGAAAAAAAATTAAGGAAAAAATTTTTTTTTTAGGAATTTTAGTGGTTTGCCCTTCATTCTGTTTTCCACTGGTTTTCGTCCTCGCGATCCTGCCTTGAAATTGGTGTTCGTACAACGTTTTCAAAGGGAAGAGGATTCGTCTAATTTTTTGCCATTTTCATCTTTTTGGGAAACTGTTAAGTATTTGTTTTTTTAAATTTTCGTAGTTTTAAGTTTTTGTAATTTTCAATGTTTTTGATTAATAATTTTATTTATTTTTTTTAATTTTAAGATGAAATTTCTGAGTATCAGAGTGTCTACTAACCAGGAAATAATCAGGAATTTTTTTTTACCAAAATTAAAAAAAATTTATTATTTTAATTTGTTTTTTTTAAATTACTTTTTATTTTAATTTTTATAGATATTTATACTCTTCTATAACTTTGGATTAGTTAGAAAAATTAATTATATGGTAAAAGTCAGGTATTAATTCAATCGGATTATGTAAATAAATTATAAAAAAAATTATGGAGTTTATGAGAAATATTGTGACATTCAACTGGAAATATGTAATTAAATTTGTTAACGAATTTCTTTAGAAACTTTTCAACTAATACAATATTTAAAGTATTTTAATTTAATAATTAGATTTTATAGTCACGTGACTAATGAATTCATGTTTCTTAATGCGGAGATTAATAATTAAAATTTTTAGTAGTTAACTTAAAAAAAATGATATACACTTCAAATTTTTATTAAGTTTTTATAAAAAAAATTTTGGTTTTTTTGCTGAGGAGCACAAAAAATATATATTATCTCTTAGATTATTTTTGATTGTAATGGAAAGAAAAGAGATAAAACAATGGGGAAAAAATGTAATATAAAAAAATGAAGAATTGTTCGTCAATTATAAAATAAAGAGGTTGATTTAATAAATTTTGTGTATTATTTAAGTTTTTCAGTAAATTTTTTTTTGAATATATGTTAAAAGTTATATTATTCTTGTTTATATATATTGTTATTATTTTTTGTTTTAATGTTTAATGAATTAAAATTATATATTTGTTGGAAGGGATTTGTTTAAAATTTAAAATTGAATTTTAGAAAAGTTTTACGAAAGACAAAATGTTAATTGTATTTATGCAATTTTGTGTGAGTTTATAAGGAAACTAAATGCTCTTAATATTCTACGCCCTAAGCTTTTTGTCACTCATGATTCTCCTCGTCTGTTCTCCGCTTCCTCCCATTTGCAGGCGTCCCGCATGCTCCGCGAATATCTCGAAGCCATGCGTTGCTCCACACGTTTGCTCCTTGCCTCTTTACTTCTGTTAGCTCCCCGGCGTTTCACCGCTACCTCGAGCGCCTACAAGCTTCCTTACCATGCATAAGCGTACAATGTTAAGCAATAGACTTAGCAACCAAAGCAAGAACCACTATTTTTGTTAAATGTTTAGTATTTAATATATGTTTCATATTATGTTTAATATTTCTATAATTTATAATTTTTTGTATATTGTACAATTATAAATACCAAGTTATTCAATATTTGAAGCATTTGATTTGATTTACAGATAATATTAATTATTAAAGAACATTTTAACGAATTTATTTTTTAGATATTAATTGAATTTGTCTTAATTTCGAATTACTTATACCTTCATTTAAAACTAACAAATTCAATGTAAAATATACCTAAAATATTTTAATATTTTATTTAATATATTTTTTTAATATATTTTTTTAAAACAAAATTCTGTTTTAAACCATTTTTGTATAATGTATTTTTTATATTTATTTTGTTAAAATAATATAATACATGGTAAAGAGAATATATTTTGTTTTTAAAAATTTATTTGTTATGTGTTAAATATAAATTTATTGGAAATGAAATAGTTAAAAAAATATAATTTCTTTAAATTGTTTAAAAATGGTTCAGTTCTTTTAATTGTCCATTGAGCAGTTTTCAGTGTTTACTTCCTACTGACCTGGACACCTGAAGTGTAATCTGACGCGGTGTCGCGTAACCTAAATTGTAACCTAATTTTAGGCATTTTCTCTATATTTTATTTCAATTACATATTTATTTTTGTATTTATAAATAGTACTGCGATAGAACTTTCTAATAAAATCAATTCAAGCGTAGATCTAAAGGAAATTATACTTTGCAAAAATTTCAAATTGAAATCCTTGAAAATTCAAATTTCTGTTATACTTTTCGACGTCAACTCTGCAGAATTATTTTAAATACATTCAATTTGAAGAAATTGAATTATTAAAAAAATTAGTAGGTTGATTTAGTCTTTATTATTATTTTAGTTGCATAGTTAACCATATTTATAAAACATGCATATTTTGTATTTATAAATATTTATTTCTTTAACTTTGTGCTTTTCTTAGAATTTTTATAAATCTAAATGTATCTCTTATAGTAATTATAAAATTCTGTTTAAGTTCTGTATCCGATTTAATCAAGTAGTAAATATAAGAAGCTATAATGTATTTTTCCTTGTACTATGTACTGTATGTTATATGTACCAATATTATAAATTAAATGTTTTACCCTTGATTATTATAAAGTTCGTTTATGATATTGAAAAGCCGAAAAACAAAAAATTAAGCATTTCTTTTGTTAACCGATACCCAACCTATTGAATGAAACTTTTGTTACTACTATTGTTGGTATTCTACTCTGTAATAGTTCATTTTCTTCCAATTTGTAGATAACTTCATTTTTTTCACTTGTGTCAACTAAAAATGTATCCCAAAAATTCTTCTCCCTCAGCATAAGTATTTGTTGAAATGATGTCTTCATTTGACACCTGGTCGTTTAGTTCTTTTTTCTTCCTTCTCCGTTTTTAACACTTAGTTGTCCTTGAGTTCTTGATTTGATTTTACCAGGAGGCTTTCCTTTTCTTAGTTTTTTCATCGTGCTGTCTAAATTCGCATGTTATATTGATAAATTTAAAACATCTATGGCTGCGACATTCTCATTGTTTGCTTGTTTAATATCTAAAAATTCTTCACTCTTCTCAATAATTTTTATTTTACCTTTTTGACCTGATTTTGTCTCATTTAATTCATGGTTAATTTCAGTTCGTTTTGTATTGTTTTCTCGTTGTGAAGTTTCGTGATTATAACAACTATAATTCTTTAAGTCGTTGTTCTTTTCTAATTCGATTATATTTTTTCTTCTCTCCGAACTTGGCATTGGTAATAATTCCTTTATTTTATCTTCCTCTTCTTCGAGCATTTTGTAGTCCAAAATACAAGTTTGGTTTTCTTTTCTAAATAAACTAATTTCGAAAGTGCTTGAAATAGGATCCATATACACCGGTATTTGTTTTCCTCTCAAAGGCTTTTCTGTACTTTGAATGATTTTTTGTCATGTTATGATCCCATTGTTCTTTATCCTTTATAAGGTTCATATTTGTTAGAGAATCCCCGAATATAACTGGTAGTATTACGAAATCTTCATCGCGTTCTCTATTAAATTTACGTTCGTTTATAAAATAATCTTTTCTATAATAATCATTGTTGAAAGACGATTTCTGTCGATTACATAATCTTCTATAAATTTCCTGTTGTTCGTTGTTTCTTCTTTCTCTTTCACTGAGATGATAACTTCGCTCATCGTTGGTGTATGAGTTCTTTCTGGAATTAGTGTTATAATCTTGAAAATACTGATTTCTGTTGTTAAAATTTTCTCTTTCATAGCCCTGTAATGCCATGTCCGTATTTTGCCAATGTTCTTCGTAATCCGTGTTCCTATTTTGGTAATAAAATTCATCATTGTCATAGATCCTTCCATTATATTGTTCTCCTTGTTGTTGGTTTCTCATTTGCCATTTTTCGCCAATTGGTTCGTCGTAATTATTCTGTGTGTATTTGATTCATACGTGCTACCTTGGTTATTCGCATCTTAGTAGTTGTATCGATCCTCATAATCCATGTTTTCATCATAATAATCAAAATCTCGCCCATAATCACTTTCTTTCATCCTATGCACATCTCGCCTAACGTTATAATTATTTTGGTATTGATTTGTTTCGAAATTGTCATCTGCAAAATATGGTTCCTCTTGGATCATATACGATTCATCATAGTCATAACATCTATAGTCTCCATGCTCCTCTCTTTCGTAATCATCCTGTATGTTGTTATATTTTCTACATTCGTCTCTGATACCTTCGTGTTCTCCTTCGGTAAATCTGTGTTACAAATTTCTGGATTCTGGATCACTAAAATTATTTTTATGCTCCAATACTTCAAAGTTATATCCCTTCGATTTCCATTTTTCTATGTAGCCTCTCCGTAACATTGCTTCATACACTGTACCCATTTTATGATTTAATACGATTTAAACACAAGTAATAAAAAATAATTTATTTGTTTAACTTCTATTTAAATGAAACTGTAATTTAATTTGAAGTCTTTCATATTTTTTTTACGTAATGTAGTAAGGGGCCGTTCAAAAAATACGTAACGCGTTTTAGGGGGAGGGGGGGTCAAGAAATTTATTACGGTAAGGAGAAAAAATGGCGCTAATGTATATAACATTGTGTTACGTGAGGGAGGGGGGGTCCAAATTTCCGAAAAATAGCGTTACGTATTTTTTGAACGGCCCCTAACACGATTGACCTACATCTGCTTATCTTACAGTATTCTGTTATTGTTTTTACGTTTATATTATTAGACCGCTTTTTGTGTTTTGGCTATCTGCTTTATGAAAAGCCATTAAATCAATAAAAAAACTGCTTTTTATTATAAAATTGCTTGATACTAATAAATATTTAATCAAAAGAAAAATTTTGCATTTTTTTACTGTAATTTGTCAATCCTGGAATTACCTTTTAAATTTAAGTATACATAAAATTAAAAAAAATCTCGATTCTTTTCAAGATAATAATAAACAATTATTAATTTGATTAAAGTTATGATTCAATAAAAAAATTTGACGCCACTTTTGATAAAAATAAACTTATGTATATAGTGTTTTCTTTAATTCTTTGCTGGTTGAGACCGGCCTTGATTTTGCAATTGTACCCCGTTTGACTCGTCAGCAGTCTTCCTTCCTCATTATATAAAAAAAATTAGTAATTGATCTTATTTTTATTTTAAACTTGAATATTCAATTCATTTTTTATTCAATCTTTAAATTAATGTTTATAAACCAATTGAACTTTCAAATTCCAATTAATTATTATTTAAAAATAATGAAAATATACTTGATTTTTCAAACGAAACCCTATTTAACCGTTATAGTAATAACGGTTAAATAGGGTTTCGTATTCGACGAATTTTAATCCTCTCACTTGTCCAAGTGGCTACACATTTCCGACAAGGTTGATATTTTATTCGAGGAAATACGACCGATTTATTAAGGAAACTAAAGCTTGCCGATTGCAAGGGTAGTTACCGTTCCCTAGACTCGACGTTAGCGAATAAACAAAATATCTGATAAATAATAATAATAATAATCTGATAATACCTGATTTATCACTTGATAAAAAACCAAAAAATAAAATTATTTAAAAGCAAGATAAAATATTTCATAATAAGCATATTTTGCAAATAGAAAATCAATTCAGTATTTCATTTATGTGTGCATATAATATGTGTATAAGTGTAAATATATGTGAGGCATTCGATGTCAAAGGATCCAGGTGGAGAACAATTTTTCTCCAATCGTAGCAAAACTTGGGGCTTTTGTAGTACTAATAGATAGTAATTTTTCGTGAAAATATTTTTTTACCTAGTCCAATATTTTCCGAGGGGGTGGGGGTTAAATTTTTGGGGTTTTCAGTACAATGCTTATTTCGATAATTTTTTACTCTTAAACTATTAAACATAAAAATTTGGCAAGGTACTTTTTGGAAAGGTTTTTTCATGCTCTTTCTATTGAAAATAAGCATTTAAAGAAACAAAAATTTTTGACCCAAAAAAATTAAAATTAAGAATAAATTTTAATTTTTTGGAAAAAAGGTCCCATTTTTTTAAACGAAAGCTGAAGTTTTTTCCTAAAAGGACATATAAATGAAAAAGTAGGACAAGAATATTTAAACATTGAAAAAATGAATTTTCTCGTAAACAGAGCTAAAAACCGGGTTTAGTGAGTAGAAATCTCTGTTTTTCAATGTTTAAACATTCTTGTCCCACTTTTTCATTTATATGTTCTTTTAGAAAAAAACCTCAGCTTTCGTTTAAAAAAAATGGGACCTTTTTTCCAAAAAATTGAAATTTATTTTTAATTTTGATTTTTTTGAGTCAAAAAAAAATTTTTTTTAAATGCTTATTTTCAATCGAAAGAGCACGAAGAAACCTTTCCAAAATGTACCTTGACAAATTTTTATGTTTAATAGTTTAAAAGTAAAAAATATCAAAATAAGCATTACACCGTGAGACACCTGGATCACTTGACATGGAATGCCTCATGTATATATATATATTTTTTATTTCGTGTTTTTTTAAATTTTTCCTTTATATTTTTATAAATAAAAAAAGGATCCCACCGTTGCCACCATTTTGTTAGATATAAATTTGATTATTTATTAATTAACAAAATAAATGTTGTGTCAAACAAACTTTCGACAAATTAAAGAGAATAAAAGTCAAAAATTAAATATCTCAAAGTAAACGTATTTGTTCTCCGGAATAAAAAATATTTGAAGGTAGTGAATCCTTTTCTTAAACTGTTATTTGGTCAACAGTTCCGATTAGACGGTATTTATTGAATATAAAGAAAGAAAAATATTTTGTAATAAGTGTAAAATATCATGTAGTATCAAAATGATTGTGTAATTGTATAAAATGTGTGATGTGCTGGACAATATTAAATCGACTCACCAAAACAATTTCATTTCATTCAACTTATTTCAGAAAAGTATCTTATTACTTCCTCAGGTGGAATGCTTAATATACACCTGTTTTGAGATAAGTATTTCTGTACTCCAATTTGATTTCCTTGATCACTTTGTTATTTTCAATATTAATCCTCATATATATTTATACTGTTTGAAAACTCACGATGAAATAAATTCCTTTTTTCTTTTTCACTGATTCTAATAATTGAATAAATATTCAAACTTCGGGGTCACCGGACTTAAACTTTATTCAATTGATCTATTTTACTTTTTGTTTAAATACACTATATTTTTAATAATTACCCACTTTAAATTGTAATCCAAATTACGTTTTATCAAAATAATGAACAAAACAAAATCAAAATATCAAATCGAAAAATAAAATATTGCACAAACTTCACAAATATATATACATATAATTTTGTATAATCAAAAAAACTCTCAATTTCGAGAACAACTAAGTAAATATACACAACTTTGTTGCGGGAGGAACAAAGTCAAACTCAATTGTTAATCGGCTCAAGTCTTGGATCACGCCCTGAATTTCGTTAAATTATTAATAGTGGGGATACTATTACACGTAGCTCATTGAACCTCTTGTTGCAAAACAAGCTTTTCGCAAGCTTGCAAATTCCTTAAATGACATGATATGAGTTCAATGATTTCTCACCACAGTAGTTTCACTTGTATGTGTCTTTTATTTAAAATATTTGATATCAATACATCTGAGTTTTTCGATGAAAAAACAAACTCTTTGGAAACTATAATGAAATTCATTTTGAAATATGAGTGTTGTCCAGGACTTTCGCAATAATTTTATAAAATTGATATATCTAAATAATAATGAAACCAAGGAAGTTTAATGAGAGCTACTAATTTAGTAGAATTGAAATTAATAATCTTGTAATGATGATAGGTTGATTTGTCTGCCCTTTTAGTGTTTGTTGTATATGAGTACTTAACCTAATTACAAGATTCCCAATTTCAATGAGGCTATATAATATAAATAATTTTTAATTAATAAAAAAAATTAAAAATAGTTACGCAGTCATACGTAATAATCTGTATTGAGAAAACAAATTTTAAAAAAGTAAAAAATTGAAAAATTATTAGACTCTAAAATCTACGTATACATTTATGTGCAAAACATGATCAGCATTCCCAAATGCCCCAAGAATCCTTAAAGGAATCCGATGAAATTTTGAAAAAATGTCAATCATATTGAGTCCGTCATTTTTAATTTTTGAAAACTTCTATCATATTCGTAATCAGCGACCCCCAAAAACACCGAGTAACCAGTTTCAAGTGAATTCGATAAAAGTTTGAAAAAAATGTCCGCCATATTGAATCTGACATTTTTAATTTTTGAAAACTACTATATTTGTAATCAGCGACCCCAAAAACCTCAGAGTAACCAGTTTCTTATGAATCCAATGAAGTTTTGAAAATGTGTACACTTGGTGTATATTATTTATTAAAAAGTCAACTTTGAACGCCATTTTTAATCCGCCGTTTTGTTTTTTTTATTTTCTATGTTACTACATTTTAGGTCTGACATTTTTGATGCGGTATTTATACCTTTGAGATGTATTTCTTATCATAAATTATGAAAAAATTAATTTCTAAATAAAAATCTATAAAAAATTGTGTTTTTAATTAAGTAATTGTATGTAATTTGTTTATTTATGAATTTACAATATTTTTTTATTGCAGCATTCGAAAGAGCGGTCTCAGAACTTTAAGAAATGTTTATTTCAAAATTTTCATAACTTCGTTTCCATACTAAATAGTTCTGTCAAATTTCAGGTAAAATTTTTTTACATTTGGTCTTTAAAGGGTTAAGCAGAAAAAAATTTGTCTTTCCGAAGTATTGCAAACTTCAAAGGAATTAAAAAATTACTAAATATAAAAACGGAATAGACAGGAATTGAACTTGTAACATAGTATTTCGGGAATTTTAAAAAATTCAAAAAATTAAGTATTATTAAAACGGAATTGATTGGAATTCACTTTCAACAAATCTTTGTTTACAAACGGAATACATATGAATTGGACAGAACTCTACAGTAATATTGCAATATAACATATGAGGCATGTTCCGCGAGATTTTCGCTCAAAAATTTTTTTTTGGATTTAAACAATTTTTCTCGAATTCTATATGAAGAATAAGTGAAAACGTGGTTTTTCATTTTTTTATTTGATGAAAATTATAAGTTATGATTTTTTGAAATTTAATATCTTTAGAAGCAAAGGACTTTTGAAACGCTTTTTTCTCTCTTACATCAAAAAAGTAAAAAAATGTAATATATGAAAATGACTGGTTTTTTCTTGAATATTTCAAATATGTAATAAAGAATAACATTAATAAAGCGAAAAGATTAAATAAATTGAAATTTCGTCTAAAAAGTGACTTTTCTCAAAAACGAAGTAATTGATTCTCGATTTTTTTCTTTCATTGCAGTCACTGATAAATAAAGACATTTTTACCACCTATGCCGAAGTGGTGTTCTTTAGGGTTCAAATTATATATATATATATATATATATATATATATATATATATATATATATATATATATATATATATATATATATAAATTAATAATTGATTCTCTTTCTGTATTTTACTCAAAAAGCACATGACACATTAATCTCAAAATCTTTTTTCATTAGGTTCATTAAAATTGTTACAGGAGCCAAAAATTGAATACAATGACATTGCGAAGTCGATTTCGATTATCGGTTAAAATCGATTATCAGCTTCGATTAGTCGAATACGAATACGATATTTAGAAAAGTTGAATATTTCTGTCGATTAGTCGAAATTCTCTGTCATTCGCAGACAAACGCAGAGTTTTGGGTACCTATTGGAGAAAGGCCTTATTGGAGAAAGGACTTAAAGCTGCTTCTACAACAGCTTTTTTTCATCGAAATCAGTGTGAAAACGTTGCGCACTATTTTACATGGTGCATTTTGCTCTTGTCGATAAAAAAAGCTGTTGTAGAAAGCCCCTCAATGGGGGAGACACTCCCGTTGAAAAAAAGAAAGACTTAATAGGTTAGTTCCATGAAAAAGGTGTAGATGGCATCACTGCATACTTGAAATGAATGTTTTCATGCGCATGTGCCAATTTGAATTTTATTTGTAATTAGTATTTTGCAACTAAAAAATGACAACACGAAGCTTTGAAAATTGCTATTAATTAATAAAAATAACTTGCGTAAATTAAACATAATGTTGTATTTTTAACATTTTTTAAAAAAATCTGTTCAAAATTTCAATTATTTAAAAAAATGTAATAAAATGGCTGTCATAATTTCAATCATCTTTATAAAGAATAAAATTCTTCTCAAAAATTCATTTATTTTCGAAAATAATAAAATTCTTCTCAAAAATTCAATTACATTCAAAATTTCTTTTAAAATGTCTCGTCAAAATTTTATAAATAATAAAATTTATCATAGAAATTCAATTATTTTCAAACGTAATAAAATTCTCCGCAGAATTTCAAATTTTTTTAATTTCTCGTCAAATTATCATTATCTTCATGAATAAAAAAATTCATTATGGAAATTTAATTATTTTCAAAAGTTCTGATAAAGATCTTTGCAAAATTCAATTATCTTCAAAAGTATAAAAATTGTTCGAAGAAATTCAATTCTTTTCAAATTTGTTTTTTAAATTCGCAAAATTTCAATTATCTTTATAAATATCAAAATTCTTCTCCAAAATTCAAATACTATTAAACATTTAATCAAAAATCTGTTCAAAAATACAATTATCTTTATAAATATCAAAATTCTTCTTCAAAATGCAATTACTTTAAAACATTTTAAAAAAATCTGTTCAAAAATTCAATTATCTTTATAAATAATAAAATTCTTGTCAGAATTTCAATTATTTATTTATTTCTGTACATTTGTAATTATTTTTATAAATAATAAAATTCATCCTAGAAATTCATTTATTTTCAAAAGTAATAAAATTCTTCGCAGAAATTCAATTATTTTCAAATTTTTTTAATTCTCCCCACAATTTCAACTATTTTAAAAAATATCAAAATTCTTCTTCAAAATTCGATTACTTTTAAACAATTTAAAAAAGAATCTGTTCAAAATTTCAATTATCCTTATAAATAATAAAATTCTTCTCTGAAATTCAATTATTTGCAAAGAATTTTAATAAAATTATTGTCAACATTTTTATTATCTTTATAAATAAAAAAATCATCCTAGAAATTCAATTATTTTTAAATTTTTCTTTTTATAAAATCTTATAATATAAAATAATGATTTTATCACTCGGTCTTTTTAGTAAATTAAACATTTAAATATTTTATTAAAAAAATTTTTTTTTATATTCAATTTTTTAGGTTTCTTCAAATAATAATTTCTACAAACATTATAAAAATAAAAAATTATTAACGCCATAAGGCCAACGCAGAATAGAAACGTAACTGCTATCGCAACCGCTAACGTTAACGGAAGAAGGAATTAGAGAAGGATAGGTATATTGTTTCTATTCTGCGTTGGCCTATAGGCCTATAGCAGAAAATAAAAATGTTGCCAAATGCCTAGTTTGCAAAAAAATCCTCAAAAACACTGGTTATAAACGTCTAATTGCACACAGGTATGTAAATATAATTAATTATTTTTTGAACTAATAAATAAAAAATTGAAAAAGGTAATTTTAATAGATTTGCACAAAATATTAGTGCCATTCTTGATGTTTTGAAGAAAATATAGGTATCTGTCTCGTGTTTATTGAAAACTATTGTTTATTTATCATATTCAGGAGCAACTGTAATAAGAAAGGCCATATTACACATCACGTATATATATATATATATATATATATACATACTGTAAAAAATATTGGTCAATTTTTCTAACATTTCTTAGGTAATTTCTCATATTATTTTGGGTAAAGTCGTTTTACCCAAAACATTTGGTAATTTTACCAAAATTGTGAAAAATTACCTAAATAAATTGGAAAATATTCCTAAAACATGGGTGAATTCTTGGGAAAATTTCCAAATTTTGTGGGTAAAATTATTATACCAAAAGCTTTTGGTAATTTTACCAAAATTTTGAAAAATTACATAATTAAATTGGAAAATTTTCCCAAAGCTTGGGTAAACTCTTGGGAAAATTTCCAAATTTTGTGGGTAAAGCCATTTTACCCAAAGATGTTTGGATAATTTCTTTGGAAATTAAACATTTTTGTTGATTAATTTATATTATTAGCTCAAAATTTTAATTTTTTGTAAAAAAAATTGTGTAATATTACCATTTATAGTTAAAAATTGAGCCGCCGGATCGTAACCGCACGTAAATTTTTCTCGGCCGAAATCGAAGTCCCCTAAACATCCAAAATTCGACTTTCGAATTTAAATATCTCATGTACATATCCTTATAGGAAATTTCAATGCGCATCTTTTTTCTTATGAAATTTTTTTGTATCTATTACCGTTTTGGAAATATAAGGGAAAAACTTTTTTTTAAAAAACGAAATTTTAATTGTTTTTTTCACTTCAACTCGCGATAACTCAATCAATTTTTCGGATTTCTTAATGAAACAAAAAAGAAAATACGCGTTATTTTATCCTACGAGTGACTAAAAAAGAAAAATGATGTTTTAATTATAAATAAAAAAGCTATTAATTTTTTATTGAGATATTGCAAAATTCGTAAACTAAAATTTTCACTAAGCGGGGAAGTTGAGCAAATTTTGAGCAACAAAAAACTTCCAGCGAGAAAGTTGTTCATTTAGGTCTAAACAAGTTTTTCCCGAAAGTTACAGTTCAATTAAACAATTAGTTAACAAATGGCGAATGTTAAAAGTCGTCTGCGGCTGAACGCTCAGCGCGCGTTTCGTACCCCTATTATGTAGGTATACGCAGAATAAAACTCCAGCTTTCTATAAGTTATAAGGTGAGATACGCGCGCTAGGCGTTCAGCCGCAGACGACTTTTAACATTCGCCATTTGTTAACTAATTGTTTAATTGAACTGTAACTTTCGGGAAAAACTTGTTTAGACCTAAATGAACAACTTTCTCGCTGGAAGTTTTTTGTTGCTCAAAATTTGCTCAACTTCCCCGCTTAGTGAAAATTTCAGTTTACGAATTTTGCAATATCTCAATAAAAAATTAATAGCTTTTTTATTTATAATTAAAACATCATTTTTCTTTTTTTGCACTCGTAGGAGAAAATAACGAGTATTTTCTTTTTTGTTTCATTAAGAAATTCGAAAAATTGATTGAGTTATCGCGAGTTGAAGTGAAAAAAACAATTAAAATTTCGTTTTTTAAAAAAAGTTTTTCCCTTATATTTCGAAAACGGTAATAGATTCAAAAAGATTCCATAACAAAAAAAGATGCGCATTGAAATTTTCTATAAGGATATGTACATGAGATATTTAAATTCGAAAGTCGAATTTTGGATGTCCAGGGGACTTCGATTTCGGCCGAGAAAAATTTACGTGCCCTTCTACGATCCGGCGGCTCAATTTTCCTTCGCTTATGCTTTAATATCGAAGAGTAGTTTTGTAAAAAATTTTTCTTTGAAATGTTGTCACATCTGATTCGTCTTAAAGTAGCCAGCTAAGGGTTTCGCCTGTCAAAAGATCCTATTTTATGATTTTTCAAATACCAGTTTTTTTATTAGTTTCATTTAGACGGAAAGTTTGTGAAATTTTTCAAATAAAAGAAATGAAGGAAATGTTTGGAAGTTTTCTGTAATTTCTTAGAAATTTTTGTTAAATGGTCCGTTTGGCGTCAGTTGCTTTGCAGCATTTGCCAAAGAAGCTAAATCCGCAAGTGAAGGTTTTGTCGTTTTTACAGTGTTTTTAATAAAAAAGGTAGTTTTTAATTCAAATTAAATATTCGTGTGGTGTTGTATTTTATAGATAGTGAACAATAATGATTTTTTTAATTAATTAATCTGCTAGTGTGCATTATCAGGAATATCGACTTTTTTGTCAATTTCTCGTTACAAGTGGTTTAATGATAAGTGTTGATTATGATTAATCTAATATAATAGCCCAACTATTTTATTATTGTTTTTCATAGCTGTTTATTTTTGTTAGTGAAAAAAATATTTTGTTCTAAAACATATTTTAAAAAATAAAATGAATCTCTATAATCTACAATTATTGTTAAAAATAGTAATTTTTTGGTTGTTTGACCGTATGATATATTTTGTTTAATAATGATAAAACCTAAATACGGTTTTGTTTAGATGATGTTTATTTACAATCCCTACTAGTTTCGAACCATATATGGTTCCTCATCAGGGGATGATTAATTTTTATAAATACATCATTTGAAAATAAGACAAACATAAAAGTTTTCAAAAAGGACTAAAATTATAACAAGATCTGAAAAAGAAAATAAAATTGTTTTAAATGTAATTATAATGTGTATTTTTTTAAGGTTATATTTCAATTTGTGAAAGAAAGAAAATAAAAAATTTTTCTCTCACCCTTTAGAAAAAACGTAAGCACATAACAAAAAAATTTTTTCAAAAAAATCTTTTTGTTTTTTTTCATATTTGTATTTTTTTTAATTTAGTTTGTTTTAAAGATTTTGAAGAAGCACATTTTTTTATAGAAATGTGCTTCTGTGAATAGAGAGTTTTGCCAGAGAGGTTGGGTTCGAAAGGTTGGGTAATGTGGTCCAGGTATAGCTACATAAAAGTAATATTCCTATGAGACCAATTACATCTTTTATAGGCAATCCAATATATAATTTATCAAAACTTTTATCAAATATTTTAAAGAAATCCCTAAATACTGACAATAATCATTATATTAAAGACAGCTGAGATTTTAAAAATAAAATTAATAATATTTTTATTCCACCAAATTTTACTATCTTTTCACTTGATGTTGTTTCCATGTATACAAACATATCTTGGACACTTATTAATGACACTATCAAAAGCAAATGGTCAGAAGTTGAAAAACATACAAACCTCTCGCAGGATGATTTTCTTGAAGCTTTAAATTTATGCTTAAACTCTGCATACTCTCAATTTCAAGGAGAATTTTATAAACAAATATTTGGCCTACCAATGGGTTCCCCAATATCCTCAAGTGCAGCTAATATTGTCATGGAGGGTATTGAGGATAAAATTTTAAGCAAAATTAAATATAAAATTATTTTTTACTTTCGATATATTGATGACATATTAATTTGTGCACCTTCGAATAAGGTGGATGATATATTGTATAGATTCAATTCTATCGATAAACATTTAAAATTTACCTTAGAATTATCTAATAATAATAAAATCAATTTTTTAGATCTTTCCCTCTCAATTGACAGTAATAACTTTGTTATAACAAATTGGTTTCGTAAATCTATTTGGACTGGCAGATATATGAATTTCTATTCGCATCATCCTTTAAGTTATAAAATTGGCATTATATACACTCTAGTTGATAGGGCTATAAAATTGTCAGATCAACAATTCCATCTTGAAAATCTTGATATTGTTAAAAGAACTTTACTACTTAACGGATATCCAATTGATTTGTTAAATAGAAAGATTTCACAAAGGTATAATGCTCTTACTAATAACTCACATAAGAGAAAAATAAACAACAACAATCTTCCGACTAAAAAGATCATAAGCATTCCATATATTCAAAATTTTGATGAAATTCTATTTAATATTTTCAAACAACATAACGTTCAATTAGTTTTTACTAGTTCTAATAATTTAAAAAATACTATCTTTCCTAATTTTAAAGATTCTACAGAGAAATTTCAGAAAGTTGGATGTGTATATAAAATTCAATGCAAAAATTGCAACAGTTGTTATATAGGAGAAACTTTAAGATATCTTAAAACTAGAATAAAAGAACATAAACGTTATGTCACTAACAATCAAAATGTTAATGCTTTAACTAATCACATCGTTGATAATAATCACTCTTTTGATTTTGATAATATAAATATTTTACATATTGAAACCAATGATTGGAAAAGAAAAAATTTAGAAATGTTCTATATAAAAAACAATACTAATAGTATTAATTATAGAACAGATATAGATAATTTAGATAAAGTATATTATAATTTAATTACTTCTTTTAAAACATAATTTAAAAAAATCTAATAACATAGAACTCTACTTTACCAGCTATACCTGGACCACATTACCCAACCTTTCGAACCCAACCTCTCTGTCAAAACTCACTAATCACAGAAGCACATTTCTATAAAAAAATGTGCTTCTTCAAAATCTTTAAAACAAACTAAATTAAAAAAAATACAAATATGAAAAAAAACAAAAAGATTTTTTTGAAAAAATTTTTTTGTTATGTGCTTACGTTTTTTCTAAAGGGTGAGAGAAAAATTTTTTATTTTCTTTCTTTCACAAATTGAAATATAACCTTAAAAAAATACACATTATAATTACATTTAAAACAATTTTATTTTCTTTTTCAGATCTTGTTATAATTTTAGTCCTTTTTGAAAACTTTTATGTTTGTCTTATTTTCAAATGATGTATTTATAAAAATTAATCATCCCCTGATGAGGAACCATATATGGTTCGAAACTAGTAGGGATTGTAAATAAACATCATCTAAACAAAACCGTATTTAGGCCTTATCATTATTAAACAAAATATTGTTAAAAATGTTATTATCCAATTTTTTAAAATTGTGAATGAAAAATTAATAATTCCACTTCATCACTTAAGTATTTTCTCAAAATGATTAGATAGAATTATCACAAACTTTGTATATTGTTCCTAAAATTTCATGTGTATTTTTACACATAAATTTGAGCAAAAGTACAAAAATTTGTATAATTTTTTGGGTAAAAAAAATTTTTTTGTAAAAATTTTTGGGTATTTTTTCCAAAACCTTAGTAAAAGAGACTAAAAAGTTTGTATTTTTACCTAATAACTTTTAGATATTTCTTTCAAAATGTTTGGGTAAAATCACTAAAAATCTTGAGTATTTTTATCTAAAAAATTATAGGAATTTTTTCAAAAAGTTTTAGGTAAAATTACCAAAAACTTTGTGTATTTTTACCCACAAATTCTTGGTGAAAATTACTTCTAAATAAAAGAAATTAAGTTTATTTTACTATTAACAAAATGATAAAAATGTTGTTAATTTAATAATTAACAACTTATTGCTTTTTTAATTATTGTAATTTGTAAACTAAGAAATTTTAAAATACCACCTTTCACTTTCAGTTACGTCATCAAATGTATTATACATAATGTATAAAACCTAGGATGTAATATATGTAGTATTCATGAAGGAGGATGAGGAGATGAAACGCCTGCAGTATATAGCAGTAAAAGTAAACCAAAATGGGGGGTCAGAGTAGTGCGGTTTCTCTCTCCCTACTGGTTACAGCGCTCACAGTGGTAATTTTTAAAACTATTTTGTCACGTGATCTAAGGAGAAAAACACAAATATAACCTCAATGTTTTTGTAGTGAAATGACAGCAAGAATGAATTTTTATATTAACATAATATTATTTACTAATAAATTTATTATTTTATACTAACTTTTCATTTAGCTGTCATCTCATAAATGTCATAAGCAACCGTGTAGCAGACGATACATTATAATTCTGAATTTTCCTTCAAGCACCCTCAAGGGGCGCTCGAGATAGTAGGGAGATGAAAACTTCACTACTCTGACCCTCCTATTTGGGGGCCAATAAATATAGGCCGTTTCATCTCCTTATCCTACTTCATGGTAGTATTATACTTGTATTATACGCACCCACCCCTGCCTAATTTTGATGGAGCTGTGAGTTTAAAAGCAAGTAGCGCTGCACTACAGTCAATAGCGGAACTGTTCTTTCAACAGTTTTTCAGTGTATATATTTAGCTTGTGTAGTTTGAAATATGTTCATTCCCTGCCGGAAGAATGGACTGAAAAAGTACTGAAATTGTACTGGCCTCCAGTACAATTTCAGTCCGTTTTTTTTAATGTTTCGGTAGACATTTTTGAAGTCATTTAACAATAGTTTCAAATGTAGGTTATGTCAACAAACCACTGTTAACAGTTTGGAAGTGAAAATAAGAAAAAGTTAACAAAATTTTCAATGAAATTCCCGTTGAATTTTAAACTTATATTGCAACCCCTGCTTTAACAATAAACCCGAAAGCTTATTATTGTATGGGATTATAATTTTATGCCTTAAAAACTTTACAATTTAAATTATTCAATTTTCAAAACAAAAAAATTTGAATCTGTCATGTTTTATGATTACAAATATCTAAAATTCATTATAAAAAATGTTTAATTAAAAAATTTAGAAACTATCTAGCAAACTCTAATTGTTACGTAAAAACGGATATTATTTTTGAATTTTGATTAACATGAATATTTAGCATCTACATAATAATTACTTGTAAAGAATCTGAGTTCTTAAAAAACAAATATAATGTTGAAATATAAATAAAAATGATTTTGAACATTTACAAAGAAATATTCGTCCTTTAACTTAATGACGGTCTAGCCATAAACATCACCGATAGCGACCCTTTTGCAGGTAATTTTTCCCAGTTCAATTTCAGTGCTAAAACGCAGCAAATTTTCACTGAAATAGCATTAAGCTCTCAGTACTAATTCCCTAGTACAATTTCAGTCCATTCTTCCGGCAGGGTTCTGTCAAATAATTAACAGTATCATTATATGTAACTTTTTTATAGATAATATTTAAGACAAATACCGTATGTCCTTGGATTATATTTGAAAAGCCTGCAAATATTAATATTAAATAATTTTGTGAAATAATGTAAACATGTGGATTATTACCGTCACCTGCCACAACTTACACGACTGATTCATGCGCTACGGACGGGAAGTTTTGAACTACGGTTTACTTTCAGACGCAAAACTGATTGGTTTTATAGAAGTTCAAGCATAGCAGTTTGGTTTCCTGTAGTGTATTCTCCATGCTTCCTTGTACATAAAAAACGGAGAAACTGAACAAACGCGGGCTCAGACTCTCCACAGAGTTTCGAATTCCTAAAAACTTTTTGGGAATGAATCTAAGGACTCTCGCACAGAATAGTCCCCGTTTTAAGTAAACGTTGATACAAATTTTGTAACAATTGAGTAGCTGAATTAAAATAAATGCAAATAATAATAATTGTACTTCTTTCTTTTCACCTTGAATAAATTACGGAATCTGATTGCACTTGCTGAAAGGAGAGTATTAGCGTTTCCCAGGCGGAAAAGTCGGACGAATGTCGGAGTTTACAACCGGTTGGGATCCGCGCCCGTACAGACCGCAAGTACCGACGGTCTGTACCGATTCGGATCTGAAAACGCAACCGGCGCGGTACAGATTATGCTCCGACTGTCGGAACCGTCTTCCCACTATTGTCAGTACGGGCTCGGTACTGGATTTCTTCCGCCCGCGGATCTTATTCTTCTGAGGCGTCGGAAGAATGACGGATATGTTAAGTCCGTACTGGCTCGGTGCTGGGCCGGATCCGACTGCGTATCTTGTCATTTATTGTCACATCATAAATCACATTATGAATTTATTTTTAATAAATGTGTTATAACTAAATAACTATTACAATAATTAATTGAATTATTTTAGAAAATAATGATTAATTAATAAATAAATTTAATCAATATAGGGTAAGTGAGAGTAAGTTCGGCCACCCCCCAGTGGTCGGACACTTTCTCTTATTTTTCATGAAATTAAAAGAAATCACTGATGTCGAAAGGTGAAAAAATTTTTTTAATTTTCCTGATAACCTAGAGTTCCGCGATAAACAAAAATATTGCATAGTAATAACTTTTAAGTGTTTTAAAATAATTCGAGAAAATAAAATTTCACGTTATGGTACATTTGACAGGTGCTTATTAAGCGACGATACTTTGTGTATACAACTGACATAGCCTATAATGCTTGACTTTAAACACGTAATAATAAAAAAATACAATAATGTTTCTTCGAAAATAATATTTATTTTCAACAAAAAGACTCTAGATTTCAAGTTCTAATATCAAATTAAATAAAAAACTTCGTAGTTTAGCTAATATTTATTAATATTTATGGTGGCCGACTACTGTATCTGTTGTGTCCGACTATTGTATCAATGGCCGGCTATAGATGTTTTCCACTTTTTGTGAAATTATTGTTTTATTTCGTTGCATAATGACCATTCGTTAAAGAAAATTAGCAATTTTTTATCGCAAAAGTGCCACGAACTGATAACAAATATTTAAAAAATCGAAAAGTTGACAATTTTTTGGAAAAAAAATAAAATGTTTCGGCCTGTCCTTAAGTGGCCGAAGACTGTATCACTTACCCTATTAAGTAATTATTTATTGAGACTTTTTTTAAAATTAAACAATTAAAAAAATTTGTCTTACACTTTTACTTTATAATTATTATAAATAAATTTATATTGTTAATATAAATTTATTATTATATTATATTATTAATAAATATAATATATTATTAATTAGTATTAATATTATTGAGAATTAATAATAAATTATTAATATTAATATTCCCGTTAATTAATAATATCTCAATAATAATAAATTTATTACTATTGAGATATTAATTAAAATTATTAATATTATTATGTTCAATATTATTATATTGAGAAACAATTATTTAATATGTTATATAATAATAAAAATATAGCTGTAGCATTGACACGTAGTAATTCTACAAGTTTTATTTCAGCTCGTGACACTTGAGAGTATTTAAGATTTGAGAGTCCCATGCGAGCGTAGCATAGTGGTTAGCGTGCGAGATTTCGGTGCGGAAATATTCGGTTAGGCGTAGGTTCGTACCCCCAAGAGTTAGGATTTTTCAAATGTCTATGTAATAAAAAATTGCGTTTAAGTGTATAAAAAAATGTGTAAAGAGAACTGTCAACGACTTGTCATCAGTATTTTTATCTTTTGCAATTAATTATTATTTTTTGAATTGATAATTGTTAAAATTATCATTTGAATCCGATCCGGTTGTCAGGCGGTAGAATGCCAGCTATTAAATTGAAAATCCGCTGTCGGTAGAGTGCCAGGTCCCAGCCGGTTGAATTATACACGGAACGGCTTCTCCCGGCCGGTAGGAATGCCAGTTCCGAGCCGGTTGCCAGCGCGCTCCTGGCCTAGTCACTATACGGTAGAATGCCCGTTCACATTCGGTTGGCAGGCAGTTCCGAGCCAGTACAGTAATCCTCCGAATTGCTATTTGACATAATTTTCAAACCTTCGAAATATTTTGTTACATAAATTTCATTTATCGAAATTTTATTTGTCATAATGTTCATTTACTCGAATTATCAAGTGACATAAAACGCATTTACTCGAATTCTCATGTGACCTCACCTTCAAATCTTAGAAATGTCATATTTAAGAAATTTCATTTATCGAAATTTTATTCATCATAATTTTAATTTATTCGAATAATCATTCAACATAAAATCTGTTTGTCCGAAATTCCATTTGACATAATTTTCAAACATCAGAATTACTTTTTAACCTATACTGCAAGTCACAGAAATTTTATTTGGCCTAAAATAACAATAGAGATGAGAAAAATATTTTAAAATTGCATTGTTATTTTAGGACAAATAAAATTTCTGTGACTTGCAGGTTAGGTTAAAAAGTAATTCTGATGTTTGAAAATTATGTCAAATGGAATTTCGGACAAACAGATTTTATGTTGAATGGTTATTCGAATAAATTAAAATTATGACGAATAAAATTTCGATAAATTAAATTTCTTTAATATGACGTTTCTAAGATTTGAAGGTTATGTCACATGAGAATTCGAGTAAATGCGTTTTATGTCACTTGATAATTCGAGTAAATGAACATTATGACAAATAAAATTTCGATAAATGGAATTTCTTAAATATGATATTTCAAAGATTTGAAGGTTATGTCATATGAGAATTTGAGTAAATGAGTTTTATGTCACTTGATAAGTCGAGTAAATGAACATTATGACAAATAAAATTTCGATAAATGAAATTTATGTAACATAATATTTCGAAGGTTTGAAAATTATGTCAAATAGCAATTCGGAGGATTAATAATTATGAAAAATGGTCATTCGAAAAAACAAAATTTATGTCAAAGAATTTTTCGACATATTAAAAATTATATTAAAAAACAATTCGACTATTTAAATATTAGGATAAAAAATAATTCGATAAATTAAAAATTATGTTAAATGAAATTTAGAAATCTGAAAATTATGCGAAATGAAGTTTCGATGATAAAAATTTATATGTTTTGTATATTAGGAAATTGAAATTTGGGGAATAATCCTGCGCCCCAAAAATTTCAAGATTTCAATGTGACATTATACAACTTTTTGAATTTAAATTTAGTGCTTACAATTGAAATGAATATGGCATTTCTAAATTTTAGTTTCTTTTAGTCAATATCTTCCTTTAAATAATTTTTAAATCAATACATTTTAGAAACCCAAAAATGTTATGAAATTGAAGTTACCAACTTTTATGCAATGAAAATTTTTTCTTTTGCTAATCGTTTTTTAATGTAAGAAGTCTTTTAAAAAATTTCAAGTGCATCCATATTAAGAAATACACAATTAGCAATAGAAAAAATGGCTTCTGAAGCGAAGAAATAATAATTTAGTTGAAATTTTGGGATATTTGGAAAATCCACGACAAAAATAATTAAAAATGACTGATTCCCTTGTCTGAGATCCTCTTACAACTTTTTTAAATGACTTCTCACATTAAAATAAATAATTACTAAAAGAAAAAATTGCTTATGAGCTGAGGAAATAATAAGTTTGTTGAAATATATAGTTTTTGAAAATCCGTGTAATAATCAAAATTTCTGATTTCCCCGACTTCGATCTATTGAAATTTTTTAAAGGGATTCTAACATTAAAATAAATAATTATCAAGAGAAAAAATTGTCCTTGAATAAACGTAGGTAACTTCAGTTTCATAAAATGTTATTAAAATGTTTAAAATACTTGTTTAATTATGAAAAATTCTGAACTAAACTAAATTTTTAAATTTAAAGAGATTTGCTCCTTACCTTTCTTCGGAACGTATCTCAAATAATCTTACAAATTAATAACATATTTTATTAACAATTTACTTGAAGGATATTATATTTTTTATCGTAATTAGCTAAAAACAAACAAAAACAATTTTATTTTTGGATCTGGAAATTTTTTAAAAATGGTCTAGAAAACCTGGAAAAGTCATGAAATTTTAAAATCGATGTTTTGTGTCAACCCTGTTTTATGAACCAAAGGGGAGTTAATTGCATTAACTTTTGGCTCCTGTAAAAATAATTTGGGAAACCAAATCATTCTCATCTTCAATGTTGGTAATGTAATAAATAAGCATTGATTTACATTAAATATTGCATAAATTTCATCTTCAAATGCACATTCATTTATCTCAGAAAAATGTTTTCATAAAATTTTTGTTTTTTTTTCCAAATCACTTGGTTGATTTCCAAAGTTCTTTTTACAGGAGGAAAAAACAGGTTGGAGTTAAAAGAAAAGGAGAAAAATAACAAGAGTTGAAATGTAAATATTGTATTAATAAAAACTAATATTATATTGAAATTATTGATTCTGATATTTATCGTCTCCACAATTTTTTTTATTTACGTGCTTAGCGAAATATTATAATTATTATTCCTTTTTGGCACTAACTTTATCCTTCCATTAAGTCATTAAACAGAAACAAAGATGGAATACTATATGGTTTACTATTTCAAATTACCATATGGTTTTCCATATGGTAAATCATATGTTTTCCTATATAGCTTTCCATTTGGATAACCATGTGGTAATTTTTAACCCTTTAACGACCAAATGTGCTGATTTCTAACTTCGATTTCAAACTCTTATTATTAAAAGAAAATAATCAGGCAGAGAAGCAGGCGCAACGCGCCTACATCATAGGATTTCGTGGCCTAAAATGACAAAAATGATGATAATGATAATGAATGAATAAAAAAAATAATAATAATTTATTTAGAAATTTTTTTTTTAATTAATTGTTTTAAAATTTTAATGAAGTAATTGGTATACCATAGCAACGGTTGTTATGGCAAACATTAACATAGCAACGGTTGCCATGGCAACGGCTGTTATGACAACCATTAACATAGCAACGGTTGCCATGGCAACGGCTGTTATGATAACCATTAACATAGCAACGGTTGCCATGACAACGATTGTTAAGACGTAAAACCTAAGACTTAGGACTTAAGACCTTCTTATACCGAAGTTAAGTCTTAAGTCTTAGGACATAAGAACTTAAGACTTAAGACTTAAGACTGAATACTTAAGACTTAAGACGTAAAAACTACGGACGGACGAAACCCTAAAAAAATTATTAAAAATTCTGCAGGCACATACCCATATGTTTTTGGGGTCGCTCTTTCAAATGGCGTTGTCAAAATTCCCCAAAAAAACCATTTAACCCTTATTTTTTTCAAAAATACTCAAAAAATACAAAATTTTGGAAAGTAATTTTTTTTAGATCCAATTTTAGTTAGTATATTAATTTTTCCAGGTCACCTAAGGTATACAAAACGTGTTCCCGATAGTTCTAGTTTGAAAATATGCTTTGCGTTTTAAAATTTTTTGTTTTTATTAATTCAAAATGGCGCCTGAAAATAAAATTTTTTTCAAAATTTAACACAGGATGGACAAAATTTTCAAAAATTGTTGAATTCGCTTAAAACTTGTTGCTTGGGGGTTTTTGGGGTCGCTGATTACGAATCTGAATTCAGATTTTCAAAATTCAAAATGGCGGATCCAATATAGTGGACGACAAATCTAAAACTTTATCGTATTGTCTTCAAATTTGTTACTCGGGGGTTTTCGGGGTCGTTGATTACGAATCTGAATTCAGATTTTCAAAATTCAAAATGGCGGATCCAATATGGCGGACGACAAATCTAAAACTTTATCGTATTGTCTTCAAATTTGTTACTCGGGGGTTTTCGGGGTCGCTGATTACGAATCTGAGGTCAGCTTTTTAAAATTCAAAATGGCGGATCAAATATGGCGGACGACAAATCTAAAACTTTATCGTATTGTCTTTAAATTGGTTACTCGGGGGTTTTCGGGGTCGCTGATTACGAATCTGACATTAGTGTCAATGGTTTAATATCAATGTATCAGTATCAATGTATAGGTATAAATGTATTAGTATCAATGTATTAGTGTAAATGCATTACTATCAATGTATTAGTGTCAGTGTATTAGTATCAGCGTATTACTATCAATGTATAAGTATCAATGTATAAGTATCGATGTATTAGTATCAATGTATATGTATCAATGTATAAGTATCAATGTATAAGTATCAATGTATAAATATTAATGCATAAATATCAACGTATAAGTATCAATGTATTTGTACCAATGTATTGACAATTTTTGTGCGGATGATACATTCTGCAATAACGAATGCTACAATATTGTACAACCTTCACACGAACACAAGGATCTATTTAAATTACAAAATTTAATTCAAAACCATTGAAAATTAAAACACAAAAAACTTTAAACATTAAACAAAAAAATTTTTTTAAATAAAAAATGATTCTCAAATCCCAAACCCCCCCCCAAGTAACAAATTTGAAGACAATACGATAAAGTTTTAGATTTGTCGTCCGCCATATTGGATCCGCCATTTTGAATTTTGAAAATCTGAATTCAGATTCGTAATCAGCGACCCCGAAAACCCCCGAGTAACAAATTTGAAGACAATACGATAAAGTTTTAGATTTGTCGTCCACTATATTGGATCCGCCATTTTGAATTTTGAAAATCTGAATTCAGATTCGTAATCAGCGACCCCAAAAACCCCCAAGTAACAAATTTGAAGACAATACGATAAAGTTTTAGATTTGTCGTCCGCCATATTGGATCCGCCATTTTGAATTTTGAAAATCTGAATTTAGATTCGTAATCAGCGACCCCAAAAACCCCCGAGCAACAAGTTTCAAGCGAATTCAACAATTTTTTGAAAATTTTGTCCATCCTGTGTTAAATTTTGAAAAAAATTTTATTTTCAGGCGATATTTTAAATTAATAAAAACAAAAAATCTTAAAACGCAAAGCATATTTTCAAACTAGAACTATAGGGAACACGTTTTGTATACCTTAGGTGACCTGGAAAAATTAATATACTAACTAAAATTGGATCTAAAAAAAATTACTTTCCAAAATTTTGTATTTTTTGAGTATTTTTGAAAAAAATAAGGGTTAAATGGCACTTTTTGGGAATTTTGACAACGCCATTTGAAAGAGCGACCCCAAAAACATATGGGTATGTGCCTGCAGAATTTTTAATAATTTTTTTCTTTCAATAATAAGAGTTTGAAATCGAATTTAGAAATCAGCACATTTGGTCGTTAAAGGGTCAATAGGGATTTTGATATGTTGACCAGAACAGGAGCAAATCAACCCTTCACAATTACTTGACTTTAATTTATGTATCTCTGAATTTTTACAGGTTTTCACTTCTAATAAAAAAGTTAATAATATTAAATTAATTAATAATCGGTAAATTGTTAAATAAATGAAAAGTGTATCATTATACCTAGTTGTCATGACGATGACAAGTGTTTGTTGTTCCCAGATCATTCGCCAAAAATCACCGCAAGTTTTTGGTAATGGACCCTGAGTGCTTATAAACGCATTCCTTTGTTTATAACCATCAACGAAATTTGCATTAATATAATCAGAAGTTGAATCACCATCTAATAGAGATAAACAAACCCTGCTATGGTCGTAGCACAAAACATCTGTGTATCTGTTCTTTGATTGGTTTGATCTGATCCTAAAACACAAGAATATTAATTAGTTTCCCTTTAAAGGAAAAAAACTCGTGTAAAATAAAATTTTGTAGAAAATTTTTTTACTTTAAAAATAACATTACTGTCTGTAGAATAAGAACCTACATTCTTTATCCGAAATTCGATGTATAAATGTCTCTATAGCATACGTAATTGTAAGACTTCAAATGCTATTATTATTAATAACAATAACAATAATAATAATAATAATAATAATAATAATAAATTCTAGTTTTAACTAGAATTTCGTGATAAATATGT
Source organism: Leptopilina drosophilae (assembly GCA_032873175.1). NCBI lineage: Eukaryota > Metazoa > Arthropoda > Insecta > Hymenoptera > Figitidae > Leptopilina > Leptopilina drosophilae. The sequence goes on from CM065478.1 coordinate 29,374,052, forward strand.
CCTAACCAGAACTTTCTGGTTATGTTAACCGGAATTTTAGTTAATATAACCAGAATTCCGGTTGTTTTAAGTAAACGGAAAAACTGTTTTTGAGAGGTATTACAAAACTTATTCAAGAACCTAGGATATGAGAAAAAATCAAGGAATGCTACAGAACCATAGAATGAAATATTATTTGAAAAATAATTTTTCTTGAATGAATGAATATTGAATTTTTCTAAGAAAAGTCCTAAATTTCTTCCATATCTGAATTCTTGAACAAATTTCGTAACAACTCCTGAAAAAAGTTTTTCACTGTTGAATATCGTGTTAAATATATACCCCCTGTAAAAAAGTTGTATTGGGAGAATCGAGAAAACGTATTGAAGCTCGATATGTTGCATACGTTATTTGAATTTTAACGTATTTGGTCGAACTTGGTCGATAGAAAATATCATTGAAATTAAGGGGACATTCCAGTTCAAAACAGGCAAAAAGAAGGCTTTTTAGTATATATTATTAAAATAACTATAACATTTATTTAAAAAATTTCTTTTACATGTAATAAATATTTTATATAAGAAGTTGTAAAAAAAATTTTTCATTTTTATTTCACAATGGCGGCGATATACGCCATTTTCGAAAATACCCTTTTTCGGTAGTAAGATCGATTTCAAACATTCTAAAATAGCCCGGGAGCTAGCGACCAAAACAATTATCTCATTTCATACCGGCTGAAAATTGGAGTATAGTTTACTGAAGACATGTAAATAACAGAAACCCACGTCTGGCAGGCCGGTGCTGGGACAGGGGAGCGAATAGGTGAAAAATAATCTAAAAATTTCTCATTTCATACGGATTAAAACTAGTGATGCATAACGAGACTCTGTCCTTTCATAAAAAGAAAGAGATGAAACTATAACATTTAATTGTTTTCAATGTATTTTTCGCGAGATTCTCGTTCTCACGAGACGATATTCGCTCGTAATGCATCACTAATTAAAACCTTTAGAAATCGAAAGTTGACATTTACACGAGTGTAAAAATGTTCGTCTGGCAGTTCTGGGGTGGGACAAAGTACGTCTGGCAAAGGGGTAAACACGTAAAAAAATCGAAAATTTGTTCTCATTTCATACCGATTAAAACCTTTAGAAATCGAAAGTCTACATTCAAACAAGTCTAAAAATGCGCGTCTGGCAGTTCTGGAGTGGGACAAAGTACGTCTGGCAGCATTTCGAAGATGCGGCAAATGGGTCAATGGGTGAAAAGTAATGTAAAAATTTCTCATTTCACACCGATTAAAACCTTTAGAAATCGACAGTTGACATCTATACACGAGTGTCAAAATGTGCGTCTGGCAGTTCTGGGCTAGGGCAAAGTATGTCTGGCAGCCCTTCGAAAGTGTTCTTTTAGAAAGACAATGAAAAAAAAATTTATTTTAATTAATTTTTAACATTTCTAAAAATCGGTTATGTGAATTTAGGTAATTATTTCAGAACTTTCCTTTTAGTCTAATAGTATTTTATACGAATGAAAATTATGTGTATAAAATCATGAAGTAGTATAAGGAGACCCAACGCCAATGGTTATAGTGACAAAAATCAGCATTATTTTGGGGGATCAGAGTTACTATGAGAAAATATAATCTGCACAACGTTCAGAGGCAGCGCGCTCATGCGGAGAAAATGTAAAGTACAGAATAAGTTTTAAAAATGTACGGTTTATATTTTGATGAAGATCGTATACACGTGGTTCAAATTTTGTTTATCGTGTTGTGATAGTGTTATGACTCAAAATGCCTACAAATTGTGTAATAAATAATTGTAATTCGGGTAGTCGTGAGCAAATTAAATCGCAAGTATATCGAAGTTTTTTTTCACCACAAACGGTATGTTGTAAACTTTTGACGTAAATATTTTGCATTAATATCTTATTTATGCCACACATTTTGAATTTACACTAAAACTTTGTTAACTCTGGTTCCCCTTCAAAAAGCGTATAAATCTTTCGCCTTTTACTGACTCAAAATTTCTTTAAATCACGTTCTTGTTGTATGTAATATGTAAATACTAAGCAGACGATATTTTAATACCAAATTTCCACCACAGAGGCGCAACCTCTGAACGTTGTGAGAACTCTCATAACTCTGATCCCCCAAATGCAGGCTGATTTTAAACCCGCGTGAGGTCTCCTTATACTACTTCATGTATAAAATAATTGTAAGTAAAATTGAAACATGAATATGAATAGTAAACATTAAAAAATTTTCTCTATATTTAAAACTAGTAATGTGACTATTTTACATTGCCTCAGTTTTAAGTTTATGGTTAGATCACGTCAAAACACGAGCTCTGTCATACTTTACCCCACCCCAGAACTGCCAGACGCACGTTTTTAGACTTGTTTGAATGTAGACTTTCGATTTCTAAAGGTATTAATCGGTATGAAATGAGAACAAATTTTCGATTTTTTTACGTGTTTACCCCTTTTAGTGATGCATAACGAGACTCTGTCCTTTCATAAAAAGAAAGAGATGAAACTATAACATTCAATTGTTTTCAATGCATTTTTCGCAAGATTCTCGTTCTCACGAGACGATAGCCGGTATGAATTAAGATAGTTGTTTTGGTCGCTAGCTCCCGGACTAAAAGAGATAACACCAAAAACGAAGTGACATTCTCTTCGTTAGATATTTCTTTATATTAGGTGTGGAACCGCAAAAAAGTGGAATTTTCTTCCCCCTCTTTTTTTAGAGTACTTTTTCCCCAAAATATGCAAAAAGGTGATTTTATTCAGAATTTCTCTTATAAAAAAAGGGAGTTGAAAATTTTTCAGTTTTTGAGGTTCCACTTATAGGCATGATCACGCTGAATCAAAACCCGATTGATTTTTTTAAATCGCTTCAGAAGAACTCGAGATCCCATGTAGTACGCCCCTCCCCCTCATGAGGCTACGTGGTTTATGGATAGCCCCTTTGAAGTTTTTGTTCATAAGTTTCGACATTTAAAAAAAATCATCGGATTTGCTTGAAAATTGTTACTCGGGGGTTTTTAAGGTCGCTAATAATGAATAGGGGAGAGTGGGGCAAACAGGACCGGTGGGTAAATCGGACTCCCTCAATATTTCCTAAATGTCGAAATTGTCAAAAGTGCTATTTAGAAATTTGAAACAACCATGTGTATACCTTATTTTTTCAATTTGACATCTTTTACTTTTGTTTGTGCAACGCTGGGAGCAAAAGTTTTTTTTACTTTTTTTCTACACTTTTTCGAATTTTTTCTTAAGGAAATTCTGAGAAAATCATATAATATTTCCAAATATTAGGTCTTGGGTTTTGAAGGTACACACATCAGGAATATTTACCACCAAAAACTTTGATGAATTTTTAAAGCGTTTCTTTTTGACAAACATTTATTCTCAAAATGGGCCTGTGGGGCAAACCGGACCGTTTTCGGTCCGGACACATTGTTTATGTTTTGGTCGAGAGACCTTGAGCGACGACTATTCCCCTCATCGAAATAAATATTGCTTGTGTAATGTGCGAAATTCCTTCCAGACAAATTTCGTAAGTTATGATAAATATTAATTGAAATATTTTAGTGTGTAAAAATTATCTAAATAGAAATAAATTTTAATTTTTTTGTCGTTATTGTTTAAATCTAAAGAGCATTAAGGAACAAGAGTCAAAATTATTGTCAGCGAGAATTTATTTATAATTGTTTTGTAAATTAGCGTGTTTTGATATCTTGTTACGATTGAACGTTATTTTTTTATTATTTTGTAAATTTTTCTGTTGACGAGCCTCATGGAATTAATATTTGGACAGGATTTTTTCTGTTTTTATGGATTTTAAAGTATTGTGTTGGATGACAGATCTTGCTCTGACGCCGGCATAATAATTGTCTGATCGCTGTGAATATTGAGACAGCTATAAGGCATAAGTAATATAGTCTTTGGACGAAAGAAAAAGTATTGACCATCGACAAAGATCTTGCTCTAGTCGACTTGGTTATTGATTTTATTTTAATTTAAATGAATTGAGATGAATTGATTATTTTTTTAATTGTTTAGATCTTGCCCTGACGATTAAAATTAAATAAATAAAATTTTTTTTGAAATTGTTTAGATCTTGCTCTGACAGTTCAGATTAGAGTTTTGTTGAATAAATTAATAGTAAATAAATAATAAATAAAATTTTGAATTGTCAGGATCTTGCTCTGACGATACAAAGTAAAACTAAAGGAAAAAAAAGAAAAGGTAAAGACGAAAATTCCTTGAAAAGAAAATAGTTCTTTTTTCTGCTTTTTTGGAAAAGAGATAATTATGATTTTTTAATAATTCGGTTGTCAAGATCTTGCTTTGTCATCCGAAATAATTATGTGATAAATTATTGATTATTATTATTGTGACATTTTAAACATATTGATATTGTCATACTATTTTAATTATTGTTTTATATTATAATAATTGTTTTCTTGTACGATATTTTTTTTAATTGTGTACAGATTTTAAATTAATTGATCAGTGTTAACAATCAATTGTAAATTAATAAGGCGAATTGTTGCTTGATTTTCCTTTCTGTTGTCGATTGATGCTTTGAGTTATGCAGTGCTAAATCGAATTGAATAGTGAATAGGGGAGGATAATTACAATTGAATTGTCATTATTTTTGTTGTTTTGTTCTTTTTGATTGCAACTGCTAGAGTCGAGGCAGCGGTCATTATTTTTTTGAAATTAAATGGGGGGAAGCAAGAGCTTTTTTCTTTCTCCTTTCTTCCCGTTTAGTCTTTTTAAAGATATTGGATTGTGGGAATGTCAATTGGTATTAATTTTTTTTAACTTTATAATTAATTGACTTTAAAATAATTTAGTAATATCAAAATACTAGTTGACGTCTTCCTGTTTATTATCTCCAATTTAATTACTGATCACTGAAGTGTAAAGTTTGTTTTTGAAATTATAATAAAGAAATATTTATAATTGTATTATTAAATATTACCCTGTCTGGATTGGCACTGACAGGGCGTAAAATAGTAATAATAAAAATAGTAAAAGGAAATTAGCAATCATTAGTAAAAATTATACTTCTCATTGGAGGGGAGACAGAAGAATTTTTATTTCTTCCTTGAAATTCCCTACAATGCCGGAAACACCCTCCCTTACTATTCCGCCTTGTAGAGGAGATTCGAGTCATCGACAAAATTCAAAAAAGAGTCGTACTGACAATTTTAATAGATCTCGCGATTTTTCTACGGACGGATTGGGGGGTGGGGACGATTAAAATTTGGAACATATGGATACTCACGAAGGAAATGCAGCCGCGAGTAACAATATGAAACCAGTTACCACGCGTCAGGGTGAATTTCTGCTCGGTTTTGCAAAGGGCAACCTTCGAAATAAAGATAGATTATCTTTCGACGATTTGAATGCGTCTCTTGGAGGGGTGGGGGAAATAGAAATGTTATCACTCCCACTATGCTTTTTGGTCCGTATGCGGATATTTCACAAAAAGTAGATACTCTAAAACTTGACCTCGATAAAGTTCAGAAAAAATTTAATAACATGGAGATAGTTTCAGTAGAATTGGACGCCTTAAAGAAAACGGTAGCTGAAATCGATATTGTCGATGAGTTTAACGTGCTATCCGAACAAGTTGCCGAGATTTTAGAAGAGCAAAAATTAATATTAGAACAGTTGAAGGTAATTAATGACTGCTCGCGCGAAAAATCGTCGTTGTCAGATGAATCCAACGAATATATATCTAAAGGCGAAAGTGTCTTAAATGCGAAATCCGACACTTATCAGCCTCAGTGTCGGCTGAATGAGACGAATACTCGCCGTGTACGATTTAGGGATGAAAATCAAGACGACTATTCGGGAAACGCCACACCGGTCCCTAAATTAATTAAAATAAAGGTTTCAAAACCGTCAACGGATGGCCAATGGTACGACGAAGAGATTTATGTTACCGAAAAACGTTATAATGAAATGACGTCTGGAGATTTAAAGGTGGAAAATAACTCGTTTGACTTTTCATACAGATATAATCCACCTGAGCGACAAACGGGATCCTTATATTCCTGGAGAGAAAATAATTCGGGGTATGGCGAGCGTCGGTCATATGGAGAACGTGAAAAATCTCTCTCGCGCGAGTCGTATAGGAGTGAAGGCTATAATGATGCCCCTGATGCAGTAAGAATTGGGAAAATTTTGTCGTCTTGGAAAATAACATTTCCAAACACGACGAAGGATCCTGAATAGTTTCTGTTGCTATTGGAGGATCATTTGTCTTCCAGCGGTGTTTTGAGCGATTATTTTGTTTCTCATTTGTCTCAACTATTTGAAGGTCCATATAAATCGTGGTATTTCGTCAATAAAGAACGATGGAAAACTTGGCGCGAATTTTCGCAGGCCTTCAGGTATGAATGGGGAGTTAAGAAGGGCGATGCCGATTTGCTCTTTGAAATTCGCGATTTAGAACTTGGAAAGAGTGAGACCTTGACGGAGTTTGCCTGTCGCGCTAGATTGATATTCGAACAAATGCAGCATCCCCCAGAATTTAAGGAATAATTGAAACAAATATTGACAAAGTTTAACCCTAGATTAACTTTTGAGATTTTAAATCTATCCCTAACAAATTATTGTAACTTTTTACATTATGTGAGTGAACGAAATTATCTTTACCGTCGCGCGGTAGATTCACAGCCGTCTCGTGCAAAGATAGTAAGAAGTAAATTAAACTGTATGCATGAGAATGAACAATTGATGCATGAGTGTAGCGATGATTCGGATTTTTCGGTGGATGAATCAGATCAAGATTCAGAAATTGATCTTCAAGTAATAAATGACCCCCGAAAAAAGTTAAATTCATTTAGACCTAGCACAATGAATCGAAATAGATTAGAAAGAAATTTGCAGTGGTTTAAAGAATCGGAAACAACAAAGCCTATAAATACGCAAGACTCACAAAATAAATCTTCGACGGCGAAAAATCCTAAACAAGCATACAATCGCGAGAACATGATTTGCCTTAATTGCGGACAAACGGGTCATGGGGCGCGATATTGTAAAAATAAACCTGAAATAGTTTGCTGTATTTGTCAAAAGATCGGACATTACAATAAGGATTACGAATCTCGTCGGGGAAACGGGAAAAGCCCTCAGTAACTGCACCTCAAGTCACTGAAAAGAAGGGCTCAAACAACGTCGATGAGGTTTTACCATCTATAGCAGATAAAATCAAATTTAATGTCGAAGAATCTAAAGAATTGGGAAAAGAAACGGCTTTGAAATCGGAGGTCGAAAGTGGATCGACTTCAGGAGTAGATGTCGGGAATATGATCCTGTTTGAACTTTTAAATGATGCGATTTCGGAAAGCGAAAGCGAAGACGAGGAAACAGAAGAGTTGATTTGTCATCAATTAGAAAACGAATTAAATCCTTTAGTTCAATTGAAGACTTTAATTAGCGAGAACACCGCGACTAATGATGAGATTAAAGACGTCAATAATATAGTTTCTTATAGGTATTGGAAGCCAGCTAGCTTACCATCTCATTATATTCACCGACTTGGCCAACGGAGAGTATACCGATCTTCTGGGGAACTTCGAGAACCGAAGTTAACGGTTAGAATCCCGGTTGAGATAGTTATTTTCAGTGAGAAAGTCTGTGGTATAATAGATAGTGGCAGCGAAAGATCCTTTCTAAGCAATAAAGCTTATGAAAGGGTAAAACACTTTCAAATTGAAGATCTTAAAGAAGATTCGTCGTCTAAAAAGGGTGTTCGGTTAGGAAACAAAACAGTCGTCAAGTCCTTAGGTGGTACCGGTTTCGTGATGGATATAGGCGATATTTACGGCCCGCAATGGTTCAGTGTACTTCCTGAACTGTCAAACGATTTGATTTTGGGAATAAATTTTTGGCTCAACTTTAAAGTGGAAGTCGATCCATTCACACAAACGTGGACTTTAGACGGGAGCAAATTAAATTATTCGTTATCACACCGACGTACGGGACTTAATTTGTTACAGGCGCTATCTTGTGACGAAACTGATAGATGAGGTCGTTTCTGGACGAAGAATTCGCGAAATTTGACAAAGAATCGACGGGTGAGAGTAATTTAATAAAACATGTAATCGAATTAGATGACGATACTCCACATCGTCAAAACCCGTATAGACGCAGTGAGATTGTTGGACAATTTGTAGATAAGGAAGTTGAGCGGTTGTTAGAGAAAAACTATATTTGTAGAAGTAATAGCGACTGGTCATTTTCTCCAGTAATAGCTCCTAAGGCTAATGGAGGCCTTAGATTTTGCATCAATTATCAGCCGTTAAACAAAAAGACGCGTAAGTTAGCTTATCCTCTACATAATATGCGTTCTATCCTTTCACAGCTACATCAAGCTAAAATTATCTCGACATTAGACATGAGTGAGGCGTTTCATCAAATTGCGATGGACGAAGCAAGTCGAAAGTACACTGCTTTCGCCGTAGAGGGTAAGGGACTTTTCGAATGGCTCAGAATGCCATATGGACTAACGGGAGCTCCGTCAACGTTTCAGAGCTTGATGGATTTGTTAAAGAGTCGTCTGCAGCGGTTGATTGTTGCGAGAAATTTGCCAAATCGCTGGTGTGATCAGGTCTTCACATATTTAGACGACTGGATTGTTGTTAGTCAGAATTTCGATGAACATCTCCAACTCTTAGCATTGGTTTTTGAGACTTTCCGGGAAGCAAAGTTGGAAGTGGACAGAAGTCGAGCAAAAGTCCTTCGATGACGTCAAGAAGGCTTTGATCGAAGCTCCGCGATTGTTTGTACCTATACCAGGTCAACCGTTTATACTGTATACAGACGCCAGTGATATTTGGTTTGGGCGGAATTCTGGTTCAGGAGGATCCGGAAACGGGGAAAGAAATACTTATCGAAGTACTTAGTCGTCCTTTAAGGGGCGCCGAACTGCACTATACGACGACAGAGAAGGAATGTTTGGCGGTGGTTTGGTCCGTCGAGAAATTAAGATGTTATCTGGATGGTATGCCTTTCAAGGTGATAACGGATCACCAGGCTCTTCAATGGCTTCACGGATTGAAAAATCCAGTAGGTCGACTTGCGAGATGGACGATTTATTTGTACCAGCATAACATGACGGTTGAACATCGACGCGGTACCCTTAACGAAGCACCGGATGCACTTTCCCGTATGCATAACGTCGACATTGACCCTAACGGGTGGAAAGGGGTCATAGATGAGGCAGTTCAGAGTAAAATCCAATTAAATACGATATATGACGAAAATTGGTATGAAACCAAGTTCGAGTTGATAAAGAAACAACCAGACCGTTTCGTGGGATGGAGAATTGAAGATGATCAGCTTTTTTATTATCGACCTGATTATGAGAAGGCATTAATATACGACGAAAATCCGTGGAAGAAGGTAGTTAAACCTTCCGAAATACCGATAGTTTTATACGATAATCATGACATTCCACAAGCCGGAAATCTTGGAAAGGACAAGACGTTAGACAGAATCCATCAGAATTATTACTGGCCGGGAATGTCGTTGGATATGAAAACGTATGTTGATGAATGCGAAATTTGTACGAAGGTGAAATATAATCAAAACCTGGTAAAATCGAAATGGACAACACGAGCTGTGCATGCGCCTTGGGCCCAGTTGTCCATTGATACAGTCGTGTGTCCTTGTCGTCTTGGACTTGTATACGAAGTATCTCGAGTTGTTTCCAATTAGGTTCAGAAACGGTAATTAAGCAATTAAGCCAATGATCGCGGCATTTCTAAAACATGTTCATAAAGAGTGAGACGAAAATTTGTCAAAAATTCAATTAGCTTATAATACTGTTCCCCACGCCGGGACGAGGGTTTCCCCTTTCTTTTTAAATCATGGGAGGGAGGCCATTGTTAAAAATGTGACAGAAGTTTCAGAGAAAGACTTGAAAGAGTCAGTCGATGACTCGATTTCCTTTTGGGCGGGACGTATGAAATTAATAGACGAGTTCAGACACAAAGTCGAAAGTCGACTTCAAAACTATAATGAAAAGCGTCTTGCCATTGCCAATTCGGGTATGTCGTTCACAGTTAAATTGAGGTTAGGGACGGAAGTCTATTACCCAAATAAAAAGTTGAGCAACAAAGCCGATAATTATTCTGCTAAAATGGCATATAAGTATTTGGGTCCAGCACTTGTAAAAAAGGTTCTGGGGCCGTCAACAGTGTAATTGACCAATAAGTCTGGAAGGGCATTACGGAAATATTGCGTAACCGATCTTAAAATACCACGACGTAGCCTCCGTACTATGTAAATTGTTTTTTCAGAATCGGAAAAATGAGTTCTGCGGGAAGCAACGGAGGAGTCAACAACTTGGCCCAACAGTTGGAGGAACTTCAAACGGCGAAAATCGATAAGGAGAGCCTGATTGCCAAGGTACAACGTCAAATTGAGTCAAATTGTGAGTCGACTTGCTTGGGACTGGAAGATGTCGCTAAACCAGCTGGAACCTCTACACCGATCGAGGCCGATAATTCGTCGACTAAAGATATTTCTGAGATCGATAGGGAAGAGGGTCTTGAAATACTAAAGGGGGCCCGTGCAATCCTGAGAAATCCGGAATCTGTGTCCGATTCCATTAGTGACGTCAGTGTCTTGGATGAGGCTTGCACCTTACGTAAAAAGACGTCTTTGGAGGCTGTGCAGATCTTTTCGCCTTCAATTTCACATGCAGATTCCTTGGAAACTAATTTCGTCTTGGAGGAAATTCGAGTTCTTCGAAAGGAATTAATCAATAGGGTGCCTTTCCTAATCAAGACGGCTAGGGTCGGGATAGTGACGAAATCTGATTTAAGAGGCGACAATTTGAAAAGAGGTAGGATTGTTAACGAGGGTCATTTGATTCAACAATCGAAGAAGACGGGCAAGCCATTATCTATGGCAGAAAGTAAGACGACTGAGGTAGCTCCTTCGGTGCGTATCAATCCTGTATCTGTGGACAAGATACCATCATTGAGGGATGTTCTGGACGAATTGGGCGTACCAAAGATGCTGAATCCGAGGGGCGATCAACAATCTCTCTTTATGGTCGATTGCAGGATCTTGAGTTTGGAACTCCTTATTGAACTCATCAAGAAGAGGGCAGAGCATCTGGTAGCTAAGAAGGATTCGACTCTGGTAGATCAGTCTACTCAAACATACGTGACTACCATAGGGAAACAATTTGTAGCGGGCTGTGTTAATTGCCGTTCAAAGGGACACCACTTCTCACAGTGTAAACTGCCATATCGCCCTGGATTTTGCACTTTCTGCGGTGCTGAAGGGTTTGATACAAAAGATTGTATCTTTCCACACGGAACGGAGCATGAGAGGATGCTGGATAAGTGTGCGGGTTGCTCAAGTAGCTTGGATCTATACTGCCCAGACTGTAACATCCGGCACGAAGGGATAGTGGATTGGTTGCGTCTTAATTATGCGACTTGGCCGACTTGGGCCATTCCTGAGGACCATTAATATCTGGTGGGTGGAGCTTGTCAGCTTAGACGTCAAGTCAAAGCTAAGTTCGACGACAAGGAGGATTACCCGAATCGTATCCGTGGTTTCCTGATTCGTGAGAATGCCTTGTATTCGGTGGAGAATTTCGCTAATCCAAACGCTAAGACACTGAAAGAATTGTCGATGGAAAAGCGTAATAGAGCAATTGAGGCTCTCCTGGCTCCAATGACTAACGATGATGTTGAAAAAATCATGGAGGCACGACCAGAGTTGCAGAGCGGCGAAGTTGTAAAAATTCTGACGTCATGTTTGTATAAGAACAACCCTAAAAATGATTATTCTATTATTATGTTATTATTCCTTATTATTCTTATCGTCGTTGTTGACAATTACGAAGAGTTTTTTTTGTTCTTAATGATCAGTTTCTTTTATTATTTTGTCGTCGATACATAATTTTGGATTGATGTTAAATTCGTTTTTTTTGTTTATGATTAGTAAGCAAATGGTCTTCTAATCGAAATCTATGGAAGTTATTCAATAAAGATAATCTTTCACAATTCGTAATTGACATTGATGTGGTGATTGTTTTGAAATCCAACTTGATAGTGTTATAAAATCGCTTGTTCAGGGATTGTCTTGATGGTTTCTTTTGTAATTTTGTTTCAAGTTGAAATTGTTACAGATATTGTTCGTCCGAATAACGACACGTTCGAAAGGGGAGGATGTGACAGTAAGTAATTTCGTGACGTCTTCGTAGAACAATGTAAGTCCCTGGGGCTAAAATGGGGCACGAGCCTGAGCGTCATGGCGCTGTTGTGGGTCACGTGATTAAATTTGAATGTGACGCCATAGGACGACGGCATGGTCACTCTTGTTCTTGCTCTCGTGTGATAATTAAGTAAAGTATGAAAATTGTGTGTTGAATGTGAGGATCCTCTAGACGTCTAATTATTGAATTGATTGTTCGGTTGGACAGATTGGAATATCCGAAATTGTAATTTCGACGACTCAAGTAAGTAATTTATTAAATAGCCACCACAATTAATGGTTATCTATTTATTGGGTTCACCCATTTTACCCCCCCCCCCCTGTGTTAAAGTTAATTTAACGTTAGAGTCTTAAATCTTGTTTAAATCAATTATTAATATTAATTGATGTCAACCTTCTGTTGACTGGCGTCCGCGGCTTATTTTAATTGTTTAGAACCCACACGACTTTGAACCCGGTTGCGTGTGGTGTGAAATTTTATAATTTTAACTTTGTTTAATCAATTATAAAAGATTCCTGTTTCAACGTTAAAATTCAAATAACGTATTTAACATATCAAACTTTAATACGTTTTCTCGATTTTTCCTATACAACTTTTTTACAGGGCCCTAACTAAAACTTTTTTCAGTGTAATAATAACATTAATAATAATTAGTATATGATGTTTATTGTATTATATATGAGGCATTTCATTTCAAATCGTTCCACCGACAAAAAACAATCGCAAGAAAATAGATTTTCTAATAATTTTTATTATATAAAACTTTAGTTGTTTACAACATATTATGCACTGATTTAAAAGAGAATTTCACGAGCTTTCTGTTGCTATCTAATATCTCAAAACACCCCCCCCCCCCCGACGATTTTTATCAAAATAATATGAAAATAAAGCGTAAATTCCCTAGTTTCTATTCCCATTTGATATATAATGAACATTTTACCGACAGATTAGCTCGGTCGGATAAGATGCTTCGCTTGGCGGACGTTCTAGGACCAAGGGTACTTGGTTCGCGCCCATTTGGCTTGGATTTTTCCGGCATGTGAGATAATCTAAGCGGGAGGTTTGACGTCGAGGTATAATGATGTGCACTGTCGATTATTGTCCGGTACACACCATTAGAACTCGACTGTCGATAAACCGGTTGTACTCAGGAGAAGGTTTTCTACAGTTTCCCTCTCCTCTGGCGAGAAAACCCATTAGACTGGTAGTCCAGGCTAATGCGAGTACTCCTAGATTTCGAAAGACGTTCTGTAGGCGCAAACTTAGTATTAAGAATTGTATGTAAGAAAAATTTGTAAAAGCGAGAAATTGTAAGAAACACTTGTATAGCCAAGTATGTAAGGCTGAAGACAGGTGTATAAACCAATAAATAAAATATAATGAACATTTCATGAGATTAATAGAAAAAAAATTGTTTAAAAAATGTGTTTTTGAAAAATTTGACAAATAGTACGAAGTTGAAACTTAACCCATTCAATTTACATTCAACTTCGTACTATTTGTCAAATTTTTTAAAAACACATTTTTTAAAGAATTTTTTTTCTATTAATCCCATGAACTGTCCATAATATATCAAATGGGAATAAAAACTAGGGAATTTACGCTTTATTTTCATATAATTTTGATAAAAATCGTCGAAGGGTGTTTTGAGACATTAAGAGTTTAACATTTTTAATAGGAATTTCTCTACGAAATTGTCAGATATTAAAAATAATAAAGATAGTAATAGAAAGCTCATGAAATTCTCTTTTGAATCAGTGCATAATATATTATAAACAATTAAAGTTTTATATAATAAAAATTATTAGAAAATCTATTTTCTTGCAATTGTTTTTAGTCGGTGGCACGATTTGAAATGAAATGTCTCATATATACCTAGATATTCTTAATAGGGGTTCGGCCCCGACTTTTAGCAATGCGATTAGGCAGGAAGTGATTGATATCACTATCTGCTCCAAAAGCATTGTAAATAAGGTAAGAAGATGGAGAGTTTCTAATGAACCTTCACTTTCTGACCATTCACAGATAGTCTTCGAGGTAGAGTCTGCGGTCCGATCCGAAACTAAGTCGATTCGTAATCCCAGAAAGACGGATTGGGCTAGCTACAACTCAGAACTTCGAAGGACACTTTCTGGTTTACCGGGTAAGATAAGAGATTGTCAAACCCTAGATGAGGCGGCCAATGATTTTACAAAGGCTATTATGGCAGCTTATGAAGGTAGCTGCAAACCGACAAAAGTATTTTCGGGAAAAGAGGTGTGCTGGTGGAACGAGAGATTAGAATATATCAGGAAAGAAACTAGGAGACTCTTTAAGCGTGCCAAGAAAAGGCGCACGACTAATGGTTGGTCTGACTTTACAAAAATGAAAGACGACTATAGAAATGAAATAAGGAAAGCAAAACAAGCCAGTTGGAATGCTTTCTCTTCCAGCATCGAAAAAGGGAAAGAGGCAGCCAGATTGGATAAGCTGCTTGCCAAGAACCCTGATGCAATTTTGGGCACTTTATTATTGCCGGATGGGACTTTCTCTGAGTCGGACGATGAGACCTTGGCTTATCTGGTCCAGGTACACTTTCCGGGCTTTTCAAGGTCGGGGGAGGGCGGACATGACCCTGGGTCGCCAACAAACCTTCCACAGGCTGAGTATCGGCCGCGAAGGCAGCTGGCTAACAGGATCGTAAATGCCGAGAGGATCAGATGGGCCGCGGAATCTTTTAGTCCCTACAAGTCTCCCGGTCCTGATGGCGTCTACCCTGTTCTCTTGCAAAGAGCGATGGACGAGGCTGTTGGGCCATTGGTGAGGCTTGCGAGGGCGAGTCTGACTCTGGGATATGTCCCGACAGCGTGGAGGGGTACAAAAGTCGTATTCATACCTAAAGCGGGCAAGAATGGGTATACCTCACCGAAGGATTTCCGTCCCATTAGCCTTACATCCTTTATTCTAAAACTAGTTTAAAGGTTGGTGGATAGATATATCCGCAGTGAGATTTTGGAGCGGTTCCCGCTACAAAAGGATCAATATGCGTATAGAGCAGGATGCTCTACGGAGACAGCTCTGGCGAGAGCAATTGACCTAATTGATGGGCAACTGCAGAGTCAGGGTTTTGCTGTAGGTGTTTTTATGGACATAGAAGGGGCTTTTAGTCAGGTCTCTCCGGAATCCATAAGTAGAGCTATGACAGCTTTTAATATTCCTACAGGAGTGGTTGATTGGACCTGTCACATGTTAAGAAACAGAAACCTCTTATCACCTAAAGGAGACTCAGTCCTGAAAGGGACAGTTAACTCTGGATGCCCCCAAGGAGGTGTTCTTTCACCCTTGCTCTGGTCCTTGGTGGTGGATGAACTACTGAGAACTCTGACCGAAGCAGGATACCATGCGATTGGGTATGCGGATGACATTTTGTTAATCGTCCGCGGTCCCCATCTCGACGTTGTACTCGAAGTGGCCCAAAAGGCTTTAAACCAGGTAGACAAATGGTGTAAGAGGGTGGGTTTATCTGTAAATCCGGGGAAAACGGAAGCGGTTATCTTTACCAGACGGTATAAGTGGAAAGCCTCGTGCTCACTTACGCTGTCCGGAAAAGAGATCCAATATACAAAGCAGGCAAAATATTTAGGAGTAATCCTGGATAGTAAACTGCTTTGGAAAAAGCACCTGGAGGAGAAGTGCAAGAAACTTACAGCTGCTCTGTGGCAATGTAGAAGGGCCATAGGCAGTAGCTGGGGTCTTAAACCGGATACACTATTGTGGATCTATGAAGCAATTCTGCTCCCTAGGCTGACGTATGCTTGCGTGGTCTGGTGGAGTAGAGTTGAATTAAAAACATCACAAGCAGAATTGGAAAGGTTAAGGGGGATGGTACTTAGAGGAATAACGGGGGCGGTGCGTACAGCTCCTACTGCTGCCCTTGGTGCCCTCTTGGGGCTAGAACCCTTACACCTTACAATTAAAGCAGCGGCGGTTAAGGCTGCCCTGAGGTTGAGCGGTCCTGTGGGCTGCAGGGAGGTGGGTAGATGGCGTCTCCCAAAGAAATTGGTGAGAAGCCCCCTCCTAAGTATGATTAGGGACAGAACTGTCCCTTTGTACCTCTTCGACAAAAAGTATAAGATTAATATATCTAGTAGAGAAGATTGGATAAATGGACTGACAAATATTCCAGCTGACTGTGAAGTCTGGTACACAGATGGATCAAAAGGCGGGAATGGAGTTGGTGCAGGAATCTATCATGTAACCTCTCAAGTGGGACACTCTTTTAAGTTAGGGACCACTGTTACTGTGTTACAAGCCGAAATTGTGGCGATACTTTATGGTGCTGTTGAAGCCTTGAAAAATTGTCGCGACAAAGATATTTTTATTCTTTCGGATAGCAAGGCAGCTATTTTCTCCTTGAAACGATACGTATCAACATCACGGCTGGTCGGTGACTGTCATGAGGCACTTAACAAACTAGCTGAAACTAACCGCGTTACCCTTCTCTGGATCCCTGGTCACAGTGGATTCGCGGGAAACGATAGGGCGTATGAGCTAGCCAAAGAAGGGGCTAGAAAACAACTTATTGGGCCCGAACCGCCCATTGGTGTTTCCAATAAATGCCTGACACTGGGAATTAAACAGTGGATAGCTGCGGAACACCAAAGGGAGTGGCGGGCAACTAAGGGCTGTAGACAAGCCAAGGTACTCATGGGAACTAGTATTGACCCTATGAGGAAAGCGGAATTCCGCAAATTAAATAGGAAAGAGGCAAAGATCATAACAGGGCTATTAACTGGCCATGGTGATCTGCGCTATCATCGGCACAAAATGGGGATTGTAGACGACCCGAAGAGTTGTGTTACTGCCCCGCACTTGTGAAGGAGCGGGAACGCATTACGGGCTACTTCTTTCTGGGGGAGACCGTTATTGCTACCAGAAACCTGGCCGAAGTCCTCCTGCTGTGGAAAGGACTTCGGATATAGGGACTGTTATGGGGAACGTAAAGGGATTACCCAAGCGTTAGTGGTATGACCTGAAAGGTCATAGATTCACAACCCTCATTTCTTAATAAGTAATAAATAAGTACTTCACTTATTTCTTTCTCTTTTTTATCTACATTAGCTTTCGCTTGACTACGTTGGACCTCTTGAGACATTAATTTGTTGTGAATGAATATTTGAATTACAATTCGCGGTTAAAATACAGTGCAAACAACAGAGACACCTGTAGGAACTTTAACGTTATAAAACCACGCCTTCTTACTTTTTACTGTTCTGTTCAAACAACGCAACCTATTATTCTTTTGTATTATTATAAATATATTTTCTCGTGATAATAAATGTTTGCGTTCTTTGTTTAATCTCTGCGTGTCCAGATCAACATAATTTAAAGTGGATAAATTCCTTCTATTTTAAAGAACATAAGTCAAAATGTTTAATTTTTTTATTTCTTTATTCTGTATTTTGAATTATGTTCTTTTAAATTGAAGGAATTAATCCACTTCGAATTCTCATCTGAAGAGGATCAGTTTGTATGAGACAGATGCGGACTCTTTGCCGGATGTGACGTAATTTTACCATACATTTTGCTACACTTTCTCCACCTACTCCTGAGGTGGTGTAAAAGTTACACGGAGAGCAGGAGAGCACATACCCAGCGGGCACAAGAACAAAAAACGTTCTTTAAATGTCTGTAGAACGTTTAATGTCTGCTGTTTTAAGTTTTAAGAACGTCTAAACGTTCCAAAAATGTTTCGGAACGTTCGGACATTCTTAGAACGTAAATTGGAAGACATTAAACGTTCTACAGACGTTTAAAGAACGTTTTTTGTCTTTGTGCCCGCTGGGTACCTATTAGTATATTCCCATGTATTAAAATTAAAATAAAAAAATGTATGACACTACGATAATATACTTCAAATTTTATCCTTTCTAAAAAAACAGAAAGCATAGAACTCGAATGAAAGGAAATCGAACTCGAAAACGTAACTCGAACACGTGAAACTCCTAAAATGGACGTTGCTCTTACGCACGCGTGAAACCAAGTTAGAAAGATGGCCACTGTTTGTTTTCTTTTGGAATCTTATTTTATTTTCGGCAAATAATTGTTTTTTATTATAATAATATAAATAAAAGTATATTAAATGTTTTATAATTTTTTATTTTTAGGCTGCGTCTACAATAGAAAAATAATGTGTTGAATGTGTTATGTTGTAGTATTTCTGGTTAGTGCTAAATGTATAAGATATGCACTTTGTAAACAATTGTTCCTAACCTCACTAACTTAGTTACTTAATCGGAACGAAACAAATTTCTATTTTTGTTGTGACAGACTAAAAATACAACAAAATAACCATATATATTATATGTATAAATAATAAATAAACATTTATTTGCTGAAGAATGAGTAAAAATTTTAAAAAATCATACAGTAACAGTTTTTTCATTATTGTTTAAAAACCAGTTTTCGTCCGAAGTGATATTTTAATGTTTTATTATTTCTGAACAAATATCATTTTTGAATTTTGCCACAAACATTTTGTTTCAAAATTTATTTTAGAAGATGAAATTCGATGTTTTTACATTTTTTTACCACAACAAAATCATAATTTTATACAAAATTTAGCAAAATAAGAAAAAAATAACAGAATAGACTCTTGGAAAAAGTGAAGTTAATGCAAATTTAAAATATTCATTATGTGTGAAAAATAAAAGAAGTATTTACATTTAAGAACTGTATATAATGCCTTTTTTATAATTATACCTATTCATACATTTTCTAAGCACAAAAAGTATTTTTTATTTTCTATGCTTTCATTTAGTTGTTAAAATATTTTCAATTAACTCAAACTTTAAATTCCAAGTTATTTAACTTAGAATTTTAAAGTTTGAGTTTATTGGAAATATTTTGACAACTATGAAAACATTGAAAATAAAGAATACTTTTTGTACTGAGAATAATTAATTCTCAGTACAAAAAGTATTCTTTATTTTCAATGTTTTCATAATTAGCTCAAAATAGCTAATTTATTTTTTCTTTTTGTTAATGAGTAATTCTTCGCGTAGCGAACAATTTGTATTTTATTGTTTTTGAAAATTCTTTTGACAAACTATAAGTTACAGCCCTAATAGAATTTTAAAGTTTAATATTTCTTAATGAATGAAATATCAGTGGTAGATCGGACAAAATAATGAAAATTTTCTTTTTTACAATAAACAACCCTGAAAAATTTATTGCACCATGACTCACAAGGAAAACTATTGTTTTAAGCAAGTTATTAGCGATTTTTATTGTTTTATTAATCTTACAATACTAAATTTTATTTGACGTGAAATTTAAATAATGGGGAATCATTATATGAAAAGCAAGTAAAGCTAATCTCATATAGCAGCACCATTGCAAGGTCGTCTAGCGCTTAATTTTTGATTTCGCGAAAAATCACATTTGATTTAAAAACAAATGGGCGAAGTAAATAAATATTTTTTGTGGAATTGTGAAAAGTTAAAAATTTAATTACATAAGCGAGAAATTTGTGCCACAGGAAAAAAACGTTTTTGCAAGTCGCAGTATCGTAAATGTATTACATAAAAAAAATTGAGGTTGTGTTCATTCAGGAGAATTTATTTGTGCTTTATACTAATATTTAGTGATATTTCGGTTTGATCTTTTATGTAAATGTAATTTTGAAAACAAGAACTAACAATAAGAGTCTGAAGAAACACGAAGGACATTGACTTATTATTGTTTAAAAAGTGTACAAAATATTGTCGAAAAACAGTAATAAAATTAATGCCTGTGCCATGTCTAAATTAATAACATTTAAATGGAATACAATTGAAAACTTGATCCTTTTATCCAAAATGAAATTATGATAGAATGTAATGTAATGTAATTCATCACTTCAATATGGAAAGTATAATTGAATTAATTGACAAATAGACAAAAGCTTTGGTCAAACGATTATTCACATTCAAAAATTTTTAGAAAAAAACTGATGTTTTGGTACAAGTTGAGTAGTATCCTTAGAGTGTTTCTATGCAATTGATAAATTTTGTTTAACATTGTAAAAAAAGCTAAATAATAAGAAACAAAAAATGTTGCTAAAAAACACACCAAGGTCTAATCAAAGAATATTAATTTGTTACAAATAAAATTAAAAAAAACAAAATACTATATTAAACGTAAAAGAACGTAGAAAAGTTTCCAATTATTAAATTAATAATTTTATGGCCACTTGACCAGGAAATGACCGGGAAATTTGATACTAAACCGGAAATTTATTTTTTATTTTTAATTTTATTTTTAAATTGACCCAAAAAAAAATATTTTTTCAATTATTACTCGAGAAGTATATTGTACATAAGTAGGTATATTAGAGAATACACAAATTAACAGACTTTAGTTAGTGAGGAAGAGGGATTACTGAGAAAATAATATAGTTACAGGGTGTCTAACGGTCAGGGAAAAGTCAGGGAATTTCAGAGAATTTCATTAAAAGTCAGGAAAATTTCTAAAAATGTATACAAACATTAAAATTTCTTATGAATAAAATATTTTTTTAATCTAATAAAACTTAGAAAATTTTTTTTATGGTTTGTTTCAATCATTAGATAAAAATTTATTGTTAAATATGTCAGTTGCCATATTTTTTGGCCCAAGAAAGCAGAAATAAAATTTGTTAAAAGGGATTAAAAGTCAGGGAAAAAGTCAGGGAATAGTCAGGGAATTTTATTCTCAATCTTTGTTAGACACCCTGAGTTATTAAATTTAACGAAATCTTTTTATTTTAAGCGGATTTTTCTTTTAATGTTTATTCCACAGGATTTTTCTCATAATTTCTATTTGGGACAAAATAAGTTAAACCGGCCACTTGAAAAATTTTGTCTCCAATTTTCAAGTAATTTATGACTTTCGGTAGATATACAAGTATATTTTTACACCCTACAATATTTTTCAAAAAAAGATTTTATTTTGGAAGTAATCACGTGTTAAAGTTTTGGGTCATTTTATTTTCGTTTTCTTACTACTCTAAAACGAAAATAAAATGACCCAAAACTTTAACACGTGTTTACTTTCAAAATAAAATTTTTTGTTGAAAAATATTGTAGGGGGTAAAAATGTACTCGTATATCTACCGAAAATCATAAATTACTTGAAAATTGGAGACAACATTTTTTTAAGTGGCCGATTTCACTTATTTTGGCTCTATTATTTTCCATTCCCGTTTTTTATACGCTTATTTCAGTTTTAAAGAATCAATCTTAAAGTTCATTATGAAAAATTTTAGTTCATTTAAAAAAAAAAGAAATTCGTAAAATAGTAAAAATTTCTTATTCTTTTACAACTTTCATATTATTATCGGTTCGGAAAAATGTCAAAAAAAAGTTATCTCTAAACGAGCTCAATATTGATAAGTTTAAATTTATAATATGTATAATACAGAATAATTTAAGATTATTTGTTTCGTTTGTTATTAATATTTTAAATTTTTTTATAATTTGTTGGATAAAACAAATTGTCTTGCATAAAATAAAAGGATTTTCTTTGAAAAATAAAAGAAATCTTTTGTTATTTATTTAAACTTTTCGTTTTGTCTATAAATGTAAAACGTTTTGAAACTGAAAAGTTTCCTTTTATTATAAAACTAATTTATTAAATATTATTAAAGGACTGGTTTTAAAAGAAAATAAATTTTTATGTTAAATAGATATTGTTTCAATCTATTTATAATGACCAAAAAATAAATAAAATTTGGCCGGGAAAACTGGGAAAAAACCGGGAATTCAATTTTCTAAAAAAAAGTGGCCACCCTGATTTTCTTCATATATCGACATTGAATATATAATAAAATTTGAATAAAAGTTGAAGTTAATCTGACTTTTTAAAGCTTCATTAATGATTTATTTGCTTAATCTTCAGAGAGAAAAAGAAATTAATTTACAGAAGTAAATGTGGAGTAGTTACTTACAATAAAAAACTTTCATAGATAATTCACGTGTTAAACGAAAATAGCGAAACAACTCGGTGAAATTATCATTTAAAACATATTCATGTACTTGAAAATTTAGTTTTTAGTTTGTATTAAATTGAAAAGATTAAATTTATACAAGGGGAAGAATAACGTAGATATGCAAAATTACATGTTTAAATGTTTATAGGAAAATTACGTGTTGAACGGAAAATGGAAGCAACGTAGTTGACCGCGAAGCGGTCGACGGAGGCGCTAGTTATAATAATATAATTTAATTACCATTGGTATATCACGGTGGTGAGACTCCGTGGCTTGCGATCGTCGAGGTTAAGCAGACCTGAGTACAAAATTAGTACTTTGACACCGCGCTTCGACTCTCGCTATAACCCGGCGTTTTTCTCACTTCTTTCGTGATATATCAAGCGGGAGGTTTGACGTCGAGGTGCTTGACTTTTAGATACGACACAAAATACTAGAAACAGTCTAGTACTTTTGCATGAGAGTTTCAAGAGCAGTCAATGAAAATTTCCAATACCTTGTTTGAGAATTTCATTGACTTTCAAAAAAATTGTATATTTCTGTAAAATAAAAAATATAATTTCCACTTGTTCACAGTTTTTCTGAAATTCACTTATTCATTCACATATTTAAATAAATAATTACACAAACAAAGAACAATTATTATTGTATCACTTTTCGACGTTTATCAACACTTATGAACTAACCTATAACACACACACATACATTCGCATGTAACTTAAATATAAACACACTTAAAAGTACGTATCGAATTATTCTTATAAACCACAGGGTGAAATTTTTTAAGACTTGAGAGACATGCTATTTCACTGAAAACTGAGAATTCTGAGAAAAAACTGACAAGTAACACTACCCAATCATGAATCGCGGATCGCATTCTATTATGGATCATTTTTTAGATAATCGAAAAATATTTGATACGTATTTTTTATTTCGGCTGACATGCAATTTTAGGGGTTGAAAATGGGGGTTGAAAATACCGATTTTTATGTAATGTGTAAGGATCATATGTATAAACCAGTAGAAATATTAAGATCCAATTTGCCTGGAAATCGTTACTCAAGGGTTTTCGGTGTCTCTGATTACGAATCTGACATCAGTTTCTTAAAATTTAAAATGGCGGATCCAATATGACTTACAATTTTTCAACAATTCTTTCAATTCGCTTGAAATTGGTTACTCGGGGGTTTTTGGGGTCGCTGAGTACGAATTTGGTGTTAGTTTTTAAAAATTCAGAATAGCAGATCCAATGTGGCGAAAGATTTGTTTAAAAATTCATCCGATATGTCTACAAATCGTTCTCGGGGGTTATGGAAGTCGTTGATGACGAATTTGAGGTTCATTTTTTAAAATGCAAAATTGGATCCGCCATTTGGAATTTTAAAAAACTGATGTCAGATTCGTAATCAGCGACATCGAAAACCCTTGAGTAACGATTTCCAGGCAAATTGGATCATATTTTAAAATAGTCGTCCGCCATATTGGATCCGCCATTTTGAATTTTGAAAAACTGATGTCAGATTCGTGATCAGCGACCCCCAAAACCCCCGAGTAACCAGTTTCAGAGATTTTTAAGAAGTTTTGAATCATTTTTTTGAAGTTGCGCAAATATGCGTTAATAACAGTTTGGGCCAGTTTTGTTTATTAATTTTTTTATAACAATTTGCATTTTGAAAATAAATTTAATTAGATTTATGTACTTATAGTAAATTTAATGGCGCTTTTATTTTCTTGTGCAATTTCCTTTTTAAAGCAATTATTGTTTAAAAAATTATTGTTTAAACAATTATTGTTTTAGAATTTTAAAAACTGGTATGTTATAAGAATTATAGTTTAACATTTTGCTTTTATTGTATCATTAATTATCTTAATATTTCTACTGGTTTACACATATGATCCTTACACATTACATTAAAATCGGTATTTTCCACCCCCATTTTCAACCGCTAAATTGCATGTCAGCCGAAATAAAAAAATACGTATCAAATATTTTTCGATTATCTAAAAAATGATCCATAATAGAATGCGATCCGCGATTCATGATTGGGTATAGTGTTACTTGTGAGAAACATTCTGTTTTGTGAGAGAACAAATTTATACGTCCTTTCAGAAAATGTAAAAAAACAAATGACCATCAGAAGTAATATGAATTCATTGTTAATTGTTCCCTGTCTTTTCCAAAGTTTTTTCATCATGCATCACATTAAATTTAATTTTTTTTCGAAAACTCAAGGCGGTCCCACAATGAAACTTCCCTGCTGGAAGTAAAGGGATAGAAATCCTATCTCTTTGAATATTTTTTTATCTCTGAGATAGAAAGAGATAAAGTTTCTCTATCTTAGTCTATCTCCATTTTATCACCTCAATCACTTTCTATCTCTCAATTTGTATCAATCTTTTTCAATAACCTTTATTTTATCTTTTTCAATGCTTTTTATATCCACATCAATCTCTTCCTATCTCTAATTCTATCTAAGAAAATACTTATCTCTTTTTATAATCTTGTTTCTATCCAAGGCTATTCCTTTTTCATTCTCCTCAATCTCTTTCTATCTTCTCTTCTTATTCAATCCCTTTTGATAACACTCATTTCATCTCCTTTTATCTCTTTCCTAGTTACTTCTTTCTCTTTCTATCCCATTTAAATCTTAACTTATCTTATCTCTTTTTATCCCCTCAATTCTATCGCATTCTATCTCTTTTCCTGTATATTGAAAACATTAAATTTTTTACTTTTTCTGAATATTTTTCAATAATCTTCATATCATCCCATTGAATCCTTTCTCTTCTCTTCTTATTCAATCTTTTTTAAAAACCCTACTTTTATCTCCTGTAATATACGTGTAAATTTGCTATTAGTTCTTTTTAAATTCCTTTCCATTTCTTTGAATTCTGAATTAAATGATTTGCCATTAGTTCTTTTTAAATTCCCTTCTATTTCTTTGAATTCTGATTCTTCCCACAAAGATCACTTTTTTACCTCAGTATAATCTAATAATAGCACACATTTATCCCTTTTTATTCACTAAATATGATCGTACTCTATCACATCTCTACACGATTGAATCTCTTTTTATCTCCTATTTTTCTGAATCTATTTGAATAACCCTAAATTTATTTTTTCTTAACTTTTTTACTATTTACCATTCTTCTATTTCGTTTCGTTCGCTTTCTTTTATTCTTTTATTTTTATTAAATTTGTTTCTTTTTCTATATCTTTTTGTTTCCTAAGCCTCATAACTGTCTGTCCCCTTTTTATACAATTTAATCTATTTCTATTTCCTCTTATTTTCAATCGTTTTTACTATCCCCTATTATATCCTCTTGAATCGTTTTTTTATTCACATAGATCTCTTTTTATACCCATTTCAATTTTAATACATACCGTAGTCTAACCTTCTTTCATGCAATTCAATTTTTTTCTATTTTTCAGTTATTTTTTTATAATAATTCTTTTTAATATTTCTTTATTTCCAACGTACATTTTATAGTCTTATTTGATTATCGGCATACAGTTATGAAAGTAATTATTGTTATATTTAATTGAAAAGGACATTTTTATAGTATTATTTATTATATAATTTAACAATATAAATAAATAACATTGTTATATAATATTTTTTATTATATATTTAAAATGGTAAATAAAAAATCTTATGATAGTGTTTAATTTTTTTATTCTATCACCGTTAGTTTCTCGAGTAATTACCAATAGCTTTTTCAGTACGTCGATATTGAATTTTATTGAATTTCGACAGTGTTAGGCATTCTACTAACATATGCAGAATCAAGAACTTCCATATACACCAACTTCTGATTGATATCTTCGATGGAAACCGTTACAATTACATTACTCCGTTGTATTTTTTTTATGTGTGAAACAGAGACAACTTCGTCTGTAATTAAATTGAACAGATTTATCGATACCAGTGTTTTATTAATTTGGCGTTTAAAAACTTGAATTTCGCCAATTTCTCCGGAATTTAACATAACAAAAGTGTCGTTTGTTTTCGCAGGCCTTTCATACTTGACGCTATGAAATATTACAGATTTCCATACACATCGGTTAAATAGTTGAATACAATCTTCTTCATCTCCAAAATAACCAAGCAGGAGAACATTATCATTGGTTTCGATACCGCTTTTAGAACGGGAATGTGTAAAAAGATTATCACAAAATTTTTTACATGTTTCTGAAGGCGCAAGTTCTTTGTACGTATAATTAAATATAAGCCTTAGTAACGATCGCTTAGCTATTTGATCATAAACGCCTTTTGAACCAGTTATTTCTCTCTTAAGATAAAAAATTGCACCTTCATAAGGAAACGTTGATGTTGACCATAGAGGTCCTGACATACGGACTGACCGTACGAGATGCAACAAACTGTGAACGTTGAATGTCATTACGCTATTTCCAAACATCTCCTGAAGTTGTACAACAAAAATTAATAATTTTTCATCGCAGAGTTTAAGTTCCGTTTCAGAAATTGAATCTTGTAACAAAATGAAAACACTATCTACTAGAAGAGCGAAATGATTTAGTACTGTATCTGGTACTAATCCCTTTAAGCACACTAAAGAATAAAAAAGCAACCAAGAACGCCATTCGGTAGCTTTCCACTTGGCTCTTACTTTTATCGCTCTTGGTTGACGATGTATTTCATGCGGAGGAGTCATCTTGAGAAGCCGATTATTTAATTCTTTGAGTGTATCAGCTTTTAAAATTTTCGTTTCAATCCAAACATCAAATAAATTTTTTACTACACCTAGCAGCTGTGAATGTAAATAATCTATAGGGAAACCCCAAACCATGTTCAAAGTTAAGAGATTCATTAACACTGAAAATCCTTTGACTCCATTTACTGTTGGCGAGTTAGATTTAACTTTATCATGATAATCTTTTTCATGACTATTGTGACTTCTTATTTCAGCATCTGTTTCATTAACAGGGTAACGTACAGCATTATGACAGTAAGAACCTCTTTCGTAGCACCAACTACATCCAAAATATCCGTTATATTGGATTCTGTTCTGTAAAATTGGCCGTGCAACTGAGTCTACTGAAAAAAATAAAGGAACAATTGTCAATTTTATGGGCTTTCCATTTTCATCGGTTGTATCGATCCCTACATTGGACAAATGATTTAGTTGATCCACAAAATATGTCATATAAAAATTCATAAACCCAGGCGATGGTTCTTTTCCATCTATGCTTAATCCGGCCAGAAGAGGATACTTGAATCTAAGTTTTGGGGGCAATTCATTGAGGATTATTTGTGTTGGCCAAAATGACTTGTTTGAACTATTACAAAGTGGAGCTCCATCGGTTGAACAGTTTAATGTAACAAGATGCGACGCATCAGAATATATTTCTCTTGCTTTTTTATACAATATACTATCTTGGACGTCATTTATTTTTCCAGTTTCATTTTCTCTTTCCTTAGCATCTCGAATTCCCTTAAGCAATGCACTTTTTATTTCTTCGTCTTTTAAAAGAATCTCTATCTGATACTTTATGTCAATGATTATCACGTAATTAGGTGATTGTGTTGTCAAATTATATTCTTTCCCACAGTCACATATTACGTGACACTTTTTAAATTCTTTTTTCGAAACAGGTGGTAGTAGAGAATCATAACATTCTGTGCACAAGAAACATAATTTAATAACTTCACTAGGAGGATCGTATAGCTGGTTCATAACAAATTTACTAGTGTTCCAATCTTTGTATTTATCCCCAGCAAAAATTTTGCACATTTCGAATAATGAATCTCTTCCTTCAAAAGTTAAATGATATCGTATGCTGTAGGCCATTACCATAAGAGAAACATCACGAGTAGACAGCTGAGCTTCGGGGAACATCATGACGTGACTCATTCTTCTAAAAGACGAACATTCTTTCGAATTATCAAAAATAGCTCTATCCTCATCATTAATATAATCTTCACAATCTTCAAAAATTTCTGACTCATCTTCTAAATCAGATTTAAATGTACTACAATCATACCCGCTGTAAATTTTACCCTGATTTTGACAATCGCCCTCAACTATTGATTCGTTCGAGTCAGTTAACGGATAGCTAGATACAGTTATCGACGATTGATCTGTTACAATTTCTAAATTTGAAGAAGATTCGGAACTACTAGATGCTCTTAAAGTCTCATCAAGTTCCATGGGCAACTCCACTGGTGATTCTGCTATTTCTACATCGTTACGATTCGCAATTGATTCGAAACCTACAAAAAAGAAAGACAAAAATTTATTTGTTTTTAAATATTTTTCATGAAGATTAGAAATTTAAAAGTAAAATACACAATACCTGATATCGTTTCCTTTTTTGATTGCTTATATTTCATTAACTTTTTCTTCCATCGCCATCGAGTTGTCTGATGTACTTTTGTATCTTCGAAATCGGCGTCAAAGATTCTTTTATTTTTACGCGTGGATGGCGTGTTGGATTTATCTGTCTTTTTTTTATCCATAGCAGCAATTTTACCTAAAAAATTTATTTACCATACAAATATATTACACTAATAAACTATTATTGTGAATAAGAAAGCAACTCATTTTCAAAATTGTATTTTCTTTTCAAGAAATTAAAAAAATTCATTGAACATTATGTCCATTAAAAGTTTAGAGAATAAAAACAAATAATTACTATTAATCTTTAACACAAATTCAATATTGAAATGAATATAATTATGAAAAATAAGATTTCAGTAAGTTGTTTAACGGTCATCAGAAAAATCTTTTAAATATTAAAAAAGTAACATTATCTAAAATATAGCGGTTAAATGCGATCATTAGGCGTTTTAATTTACAAGGTATATTTTTTTGAGACAATAAAATGAGAATAAAATTAAATGTATATATTACTTCATCATTTGTTTGATTGTAAAGGACTTTTAATTAATTTTTGTAATAAAAATATTATTAACCCTTGAAAGGTCAAAGCGTCTATTACGCATGTATTCGTTCGTGTTATTATCCAATTTTTCTCTATATGTATTATACATAAGTTATAATTAATACTTTTACATGTTTATTAAAAAATATGTTATTGCATAATTTTTGTTTTACTTAAAGAAAATATGTTAAACAAAGTAATTGTGAATTACTAATATAAGCTATATATTTTAATTTCAAGATTTTACGTACAATATGTACGCATATATGAATTAAAGAAACTTTCTATACTTACATTTATAATTTAAGTTCTTTTTCTTTCATGATAATTTTCACGCTCAGCTTCGAATTTCCAGGGCAGTCAAATACGTCGAAATTGCGGTAACAGTGGAAAATGGAGACAACAATTTTGTAATTTCATACTTCATATAGCGAATTCGTGTTATATGCTCTAGAGTGCTCCACGAAGGAGTAGCATATTGACTATAGCAAATTTGCTATAGTCAAAGCATACAAATAGAGTACTCCCGCACGGAGCAAGAGCACTCAGCGAGTACAAGTTACATTTTTATTGGTTACTAGTGAGTAGTCCAAAATAGACAACCAATCAGCGTTTATTAAAGTGTTTGAAGATGACTAGAAACTAGCCGTAAGTCACGTGACCAAACAAATTCGATGAGACGCGCCGGTTAGTGCACGTTTTACCTCATTATCTGAGTGGTCAGTAGTATAGTCACATGTTACAGTGGGTGTATTATTTCATGTGTTTTTAACAATAAATATATTCGTTCATTTTTTACTATTTTTTACAACAATGTTCGCTGGTGTTAAATACTCTCGACCGTGTACTGGACACAAAAATTTGCAGGTTATAAATGTAAGTGAAATAGTTTGCAAATCTTTTAATCCAAAACTTGTACATCAAAATAAGGAAAAACTGTATAATATAAAATGTAAACACGGAGATAAGGGGAAATGCCAAGCTTTTATCCTCTTTGTAAAGGGTAAGTACACATACTACATTTTTTGTGAAACATTAATTTTTTATTCATTTATTTAATCTGCAATTAATTTTAATCAACTTTTTGATAATCTAAGAAGGTAATAAAATGTACTAGGTTTTTATTTTTTTTATCTGTTTTAATTATAATTATTTAATTTGACTACTTACTATATTATTTCAATGTTTGGAATATATTTATTTCAATATATATTTGCAAAGATAAATTTAAATATTAGTAATAATAGTTTTTAAATTTAATGATGTATTATGGTTATTATCGCAGTTAACTATTTTATTATAAACAATAATATTTTAGTATATAATATAAAGAAATATGTTTTTCGAAAAACATTTGAGAAAAAATTATAAGTTCCCTCTCATAAGTTCTTCTAAAAGAAATAATAGATTGTGTATAAACAGTAGTTGCGAAACAACTAACAAACAATTGAATTCTCTATTTTAAATACATTTCAATTACAGTAAACACTACTTTCGTTAGTGAAACTTTATATTTTGATTATTCTCTATTTACTTTGAAAAGCAGATTTCTCAATCTCATTCCTTTAAAATTAAATCTTCAATTTATTTTCTAAAAAGAATTTAAAGAAAACCTAATGATAGAAGTAGTACATTTATTTTCTATTTTACTTTATATGACAGATTCAAAAAAAGAAGCAACAGAAAAAATGAATTCCACAAGGCCAAAATATCCGCCTTTGAGTGTAGCTCAACCAGCTACTTCTGATTCAGATTTAGATAAAATACAGAAAGTTTCTGAAAAAAACCATTAAAACGAATATTTAATTCTCCACCTGCACAAACCTCAGAATTTTTAAAATCCAAAATTGCCAAATTGCAAGAGCAAAATTTGAGTACGTCTGACGAAGATTCTGCCGATGACGTTATAGAAAAAGGAAAAGTAACTGTAAGAAGTGTGGAAGTACTTAAAAAACCGATAGATAATTTCAAGCCAAATAAGCCTGTGGTAGAAACTTGCTAACATTTTTTTAAATCAAATTTAAACATACAGGCCTCGGATATTATAACTTTTAGGACTTTTTTCGACTTATTTTGATTTTTATAGTGTGAAAAATAACTATATAAACCTTTCAAAAATTATTTTCGAATGATTTTTGTAATTAAATTTTCATAATATAAAATTAAAAAGACTGAATAATTGAGATTTTGTAAAATTTAATTGATAATTTTACAATTAATCAAACTTTTTTTTATTAATTATTAATTAATTAATTAATTAATTATATTATTATTTTTTAAATGATGTTTACTAAATTTAAATTGTTTGGATGAAGAAGAAGTATTGAAATACTTATTTAACAAAGTTAAATTAATTTATTTAACAAGTTTTGAAAAAATGAATTTGGAAATTAGTGAAAGGTCAGAGTAGTACAAAATAATTTTTTTATGACAACACTGAGTAAAGTAAACGACTTCTTTTGTATTTTTAATCGACCAAAATAACTTTTTGAGCACCTTTTAGTTGATCCGAGGCCTGTAACAAGCATTTATAATTGTTCAATAATTTTTTTTAATGATTTAGGATAAACTTGAAGAAGAAATCTACAATTCTGATTCTTCTATTGATAGATATTCAGAAAAAGATGAGTTGAATACGAATTCTGAGTTTAATAAATTAAAGAAACAAATTCAAACTTTGCAAACAGAATTAAAGGAGAAAAATAAAAAATTAGATGATTTAAGTCGACTTAATGTTAACTTACAAGATAAGTTGCTGTCAAGGTTCGATGCTTTAGATAGTAAGTACCAATTTTAATATTTTCGAACTTTTATAAATATAAAAGTGCTAGTATAATTAAATTAAATAATTCAAATTATAAAAAAGGGTGGCCACTTGTCAATAAATTGTCATGGAAATTGATAAACTTAAACTTTTGACCACCCTGAAACAGAAATAATTGATCTTTTAACATTCTTAAATTCATCGCAAATATAATTTTAAAAGCTCATCCTGTTTCTTTTGACTTAAATAGTTGTATTATCTGATTATTATGTTTAATTTCTTTTCAATTACTTTCAGAAAATGTGGAGGATTTTGAAAAGGAAAGTGCACATGCTGCTGGCAAAGAAACTTTTGCGAAAGTGGGAGCCATTAAGGAACAGAATGTATGAATACTGACTTTCGACTTTTAGCAATTAAAATAATTTAGGTGTTAATTTCCCAGTATATATAAATAATTACATCTTTGTAAATTAAATTTAAATATTATTTTTCAAGATCCATCTTGGGCGGAATATTTGGTTAAAAAAGTCTAAATTTGATGCTGTGTCCATGGATGCGAAGTCTCCTCAAACATTTATTTGTCATTTAGCTGAGGCTTGCTATGGATTTAATACTCTAATTAATAGTAGTGTAACTGGTAAAGCGTCCAATCGAAATAAAAAGCTAAATCCTAAAGCACGACCAAGACTGGATCCTCGAATATTGTCCGCAATTCAAGGTTCTATACATGACATTTACAAAATTCAGTTCTTATAATAAATTGCCTAATGGATATAAATTTTGTGTATTTTATTATTATTTATAGAAGCTTTCACCTACTGGGCACGTTCTTGTTCACCTCCTCATGAAGAAGTAGACATATCGTTTTACAAAAATGAAGTCCCAACTCTTTTAAGTAAATATATCTCTAAATTAAGGGATAAGCACTGCAAGAAAGTTGTCAGTAAGTTCAATACCGGTTTTATAGATTTTATGGTACATCTTGTTTCCTATTATAAGTTTTTAAATATTCCTAAAGTTGACATCAACGCCCAATATCGAAAACCACATTTTCTTATTTTTAGTCACTTCTTTCATTCACCTAGAATGTAAAGTTTAGGATTAAAATCTTTGAAATTTTTTTATGCTTAGCAACCAAGCCAATTTCAGGAATATGTTCTAAAAAAATTAATTCTCTTAATTTATTTTATTCCTAAATTTATTTTTATTTTTATAGTTCCCGCAAATTCTGACGAAAATGCCAACACTGATCCTTTGAATCTTGAAGATAAAGAAGTACATGATGAAAACACTCTGAGAACTGAAACTGTTACGGATAATCATAATTCTTGTACAGACGAAAATGCCAACGATGATCTTCTTCCTAATAGTAATGATAATGTTAAATTCATTGATGAAAATAGAAATGGTGTTGAGGAAACGACAACGTCAACAGAATTTTCAACAGAAATTATCTTGGTAATATATAAAGTTTAGAAAATATTTTGATTTTAAAAAGGGTTAAAACTTTAAATTGGTTTAATTATTTTTAAATTGAACCAATTTATTGCAATAAGTACATTGTATATATGTGACTTTCCACGAGAAAAGGGACCTTATTTACTCTTGTAATAAGGTCCCTTTTCTCGTGGAACGTCACATATAATAAGTATAAGTACTACTTATTTACATATAATTAATTTAGCAATACGAAATGAAAAGAAAGTTTTTAAAAAAACATAACTTTATTTTTTTAACAGGGTGAAGAAAATGGCGATGATACGGATAAAGAAGAAGATATTGAATAAATGAAAATATGTTTTGTTACTTTAAAGAATATTTTAAAGATGATCTGTTTAACACTTAAGTGTTATTTAAAATTTATATTTATTTTTATTAATATTAAAAATTATTTTTTCTATGGCATTAAATGCTACCTGTTTGAGACATAAATAAGTTGTGTTAATCTATTTTGTGACACGCGTGTTAACTAACACTTAAAGAATTTTAAATATTCGTAAAATTAAAAAGTTTATAATTTTATATCAATAAAAAATAATTTAAACTTTTAAGAATGTGAACTTTTATTGCATGTTAAATGCATGAATAAATGTTCCTTTTGTATATTCTACGCAATAGTGTGTATTAATGGTACGTAATAACACAGAGTTTAAAAATATTTTGTTAAAAATATTTAGGAAATTAAACATTCCGTAGTATCTCTAAGTATTATCTTAGATTATGATTAACATGTAAAAAAGTAAATTTGTATCTCCTTTTATCAACTTGTTCCAATTTTATTCTATTTCTATTCCTTACATATATTAATTTGAAATTTTAATCATTTTTTATTTTATCAATTGAACCACTTTGAAAACTTTTGATCTCTTTCTATTCCTTACTCAATTGTTTTGGATCAAATTTTAAACATTTTTTAATTCTGCCCTAAGCTCACTAGCAAAAATTGTTTAAAAAAATAAAAGATGCTTTCAGAAAGAAGCATTTTTTATTGTTATAATTAGTTCTTGTAAGTATGGCGTCAGGAGAAATATAAAAATTTGCTACATAACAATTATGTGATGGATAGAGAGAGATTAAAACTTTAATAAGACGATTCAGTAAAAGATAAAAAGTTAATAAAATTTGCAATAGGGTGATAAAAACAGAGATAGAAATAGAATAATCTTTGCAAAAAAGTGATATTAATGAAAGATAAAAAGAGTTTAAAAATTGAAAGAAAAGGATAAAGTGAAGAATAGAAAGTGAACAAAATTTTCAACTTAGAGATTAAGTAAGAAAAAGAAAGAGATTCAAAATTTGTGGTAAATGTAATAGAAGAAGGGATTAGAAGATATTACAAATTATGGATAGAAGATAGAAAAAGGTATAAAAAGAGATAAAAATTGACAGTAGAAAGAGATAGACTTGGAGATAGAAATATATATAATTTTTGGTAAATAGATTAGAAAGAGGGATTAGAAGATATTAAAATTTATAGTTAGAAGATAGAAAAAGGTATAGAAAAAGATAAAAAGTGACTTCAAAGAGAAATAGACTCGGAGATAGAAATATATAGATATTACCAAATGTAGAGATTTGGTGAGGGATAAAAAGGGATAGATATTAGGAGAAACAGGGGTATAATAAAAGATAGTAATTTGGGGATAAAAAGGTATAATATTTAGGGTATGCAAAGTGGCTATTTCAAAGGGATAGAAAAAACTTTATCTCTTTTTATCCCCAAAATTATTTCTCTTTCTATCTTTTTACTTCCAGCAGGGTTACCAAATCATTTAACAAACAAATTTTGGCATCTTTTGGTAAAAAGAAAAAAGAAATTGAAAACCCGATATTTTTTAAATAACGTGTTTTAGTTTTCAAATATTTTTTGTTAATTATAATATTTTTTATTTTATTATATGGTATTTTACGAACAATTTCTGATATTGAAAATTAAAATCGGATTATTATTAAATATAATATTTTATTATATTTTGAATGTATAGGTGAAAATTTAATTGATTTTAGTACACTGAAAAAAAACTTTATGATATTATTAACTATAAACCCAGGGTTAATCTTAACCTAGTAAAGTTAATTAGGATGCCCTGTAAATTCAACCAGTTTACCTGATCAATTCCATAAATTCAAACTTTGTAAAAGTAACTCTGCATTCCCTGGTGAAATCAACTAGGATAATTAGTTATTTTGAAAATTTTCTTTGTGATTCGTGATTATTATTTTATAAAACGATTTTTATATTCGTTAATCGTAGTTATTTTTTGTGCAAAAAATATCTATTTTGCGTATTTCACATTTGCCGCTTTCATCGAGTAAATTGAAACAGATAATTAAAATTATTATTATTAAAATTACATATAAGGTGAATTATGAATGTGTTCTGAACAATATTATTTATTTTTTTTATTTAATCATTACTTTTTGTTTGTTATCGGAAAATAAAAATTCGATTAAGAATCCTAGTTAATTTGACTATTTTTCTTATCCACATTAACTAATTTTCTAGCCACTTTGACTATGCCTGACCTTAGTCTTTTAACTAGGTTGTTAATTCCTGGTATACGGGTGCCAGAAATTTTTTCAGTGTAGTGTTACATCTTGTACATTTTTCGAAATCTTATTATATATTTTTTCCCTCTTTTCTTTTTCTTTTCCCACACAAAAATACATGACCCACAAATATTACATAAAATAGATTAAATGAACTCTGAGTATCTTTTTAAGAAAAACTAAGTCGCCTACAATTTTGTGGTTCACAGATTGTACCGTGAAGAGGGATTTTAACAGTCAACTCTAACCTTTTTAAGAAATCAAATGCGAAACCATGAAATTGTGAAACAACTTAACGCCAGATGCCTAAAAATAGCCCTCCTTCAGGACACAGCTGAGAGCAATAGAAATGTCACTTTCCCTAAAAATAGTAAATTTATATAAAGTAATTAAAGATAAGATATTATTATTATGAAAGGAAAAATATCAAGTACTTTTATCAAAATTTATTTAAAAATCATAAACTTAAAAGCGTAACAAATGTAATTAGATTATTTTTCTTTATCTCGTTGAACCTTGATATTTTTTCTAAACTTCCCGCAATATATTAACGGAATTGCAATATAACCAAAATCGTAAATAACTTTATCTTTTAAAACTCAAAAAGCATATTTTTTGTACTATAACCTTTGTACTACAACATCGTAAATCGTGTGATTTAAACCAAAGTAGAGAAATCTATGCATTGCCCATTGAAAGTATATATACATATATACATAATACTATAGTAGTAAACAATTGAAATAATTTCTAAATAAAAATTATTAAAGTTAATAAATAACTCTAAATTTTGGTTAGAAATGAAAAACAATAAATTTTACAACTAATCAAAATAAATAAAAGGTTAATATTTACAACTACAGTATAAATAAAAAATCAAATATGTAAATTTAGGGGAGAGTGGGGCAAACCGGACCGGTGGGTAAACCGGACCCCCCTTAATATTTCAGAAATGTCGAAATTGTCAAAAGTGCTATTTAGAAATTTGAAACAACCATGTGTATATCTTATTTTTTCAATTTGTCTTTTTTTACTTTTGTTTGTGCAACGCTGGGAGCAAAAGTTTTGTTTTACTTTTTTTCTACACTTTTTCGAATTTTTTTTTAAGGAAATTCTGAGAAAATCATATAATATTTCCAAATATTAGGTCTTGGGTTTTGAAGGTACACACATCAGGAATATTTACCACCAAAAGATTTGATGAATTTTTAAAGCGTTTCTTTTTGACAAACATTTATTCTCAAAATGGGCCTGTGGGGCAAACCGGACCGTTTTCGCTGGGGCAAACCGGCCATAGGATATTTTCATTGAATGAAAGTTTCATAAAAATTATTTTTAAATAAAATGTTTTTTTCATTAAAATTTTTACTTACAATGAACAATAATTGTCTTCCAATGAGAATAGGACCCATTAATAATGTTTCTCTGATAATGACAAATATTTTTATCTTTTATTTAAAAAAAATTTTAATTAATTAAAATTCAATCCCGAATTATTATATTCATTACTACAACTATTGTTTACATGATTCATTATGTTTTTATTATTGTAGATTATGTAAATGCAATATTATAAATAAAAAACCAAACGGTCTGGTTTGCCCCATGGGGGGTCCGGTTTACCCCAGGGGGTGGGGCAAACCGGACCGATTGCAAAAAATTTTTAAAGTTAACACAGCAACTACGCAATAAAAGGTAAAGTATAGGTGTCTCTGGGAAAAAGTTTCGCAATTAAATGATTTTTCAAACAAGCCCTCGAAAAATAAAATCGGTTGATTCATTTAGTCACAAGTGTAAAAAAAACCGTTAGGGGGTCCGGTTTGCCCCACTCTCCCCTAAACAAACAAACATAAAAGAGGTTATAATTTTAATAAACATAGAATTTTAATTAAAATAATAATAAAACAACATAACTTATAAATAAAATAAGTAATGAAGCGTTATTAACAAATAAACAATAAATAAAAATAAATAAACAATAAATAAAAATAATTATTGTTATTAATAAATAATATATAAAATTTTATTAATAAAAATTAGTGAAATAAACAAATTGTATAGGTTTGAATTAATAAACTTATTGTTAATTAACAAATTAAGAATGTAACCTTAAAAATTATGATAAAGTTTTAATTCAAAAAGTATATACATTTAACAATTATAAACAATTAATCTACGCTATAAAAATTAATGTAATATTATTATTAAACAAATTTATAATAACATTTTGTAAAAATCCACAAACGTGAAATAATATCCCTACTTAACTTAAAATTCAAAGAGAACTCCCCTACCACATTGAAACAAAAATAGACTTATGGTACCTCCCTTTAAGACACAGCCTATGTAAGGGGGATAGGTTTCGAAAGGCCAATCATAAAACTATAGAATCAAATTTACTTTGGTTTCTCTATTTTCTTTTCTCCATTTTCTTACGGAAAACCAATCCTAAAAATTTCCCACCTCTTTTTCCATCTCTCTACAAATATTTTCCCAAAATTAAGGAATTCCCTAAAAATTCAGTGGGGACAAATCTTTAAAAACAGCATCCTCGATAGGATACGTCATGTCAGTTCTCAATCCAAAGTAATTCAATTCTCAATTCAAATTTCTAAGCTTAAAAATTCCAAGTATCTCAAACATACAAGTTTCATTTATATATAAAAAGTGTCAAAGTATAAAAAACATTTATTCCAAGTCTTATTTTACAAGTACCAAAAAAATTTAAATCGAAATATTGGACAAATACAACTATTCTGTTAAAGTATAAATCGATACATCGATCATTAATATCGATTACTCGATTTTCGATATATCGATATTACAAGTCGATATAATAGGGGAGAATGGGGAGTTATGAAGCACGCTTTGTTTATGAGTTGTAACTTCAAAAAGAAATTTTTATTTCAAATTTTCTCCACTTGAATCTCTAGAGGGTCTTCAAATATGCTTACTGGTTGAAGAATTTGCATGAAATAAAATAAAATCGACAATTTTTTTCAGTTGGACTAAAAAGCTGCTTTTTCAAGTTTTTAAAAATCATGGGGAGTTGTGAAGCACTACTAAAAATCGCTAAAAATTATATTTTTTGGTAAATATTCTTTATTGCGATTTTGCATAAATCGTTTTAAATTTCGAGAACCTAATCATTGCTGGGTATTAAATGGGTGAACTTATCTTTTTGATTTGTTCGCGAATTTTGTAAGAATTCTGTAAAATGGAGCACACAAAAAAACTTTATAAACGAAAAATTGAACACATTGTCTTGAAAGATATGCAAAATATCTTCTATCGGAATGAATCCAATTACAAAACGAAGATATTAGGTGAAAAAATATTCAGAGTAAGTGACATCTATCAAAACAATTACTATGCGAGATCTATGGCCGTGCTTCACAACTCCCCATGCTTCATAACTCCCCATTCTCCCCTACAAAAATATATATTATTTCACGTCTGAGGAAAAAGCAACTAATTTTTAAT
Organism: Leptopilina drosophilae; assembly: GCA_032873175.1. Taxonomy (NCBI): domain Eukaryota; kingdom Metazoa; phylum Arthropoda; class Insecta; order Hymenoptera; family Figitidae; genus Leptopilina; species Leptopilina drosophilae. The sequence continues at coordinate 29,413,494 of CM065478.1, forward strand.
TTTAATAAAAAGTGAGTACCAAATTTAAATTTCTAATTTTTCTTGCTAAACCTTCCTTATATTGCACTTTAAAGGGGCAATACTCTATGTTCAACAAAATAATACTCGGAAGTGTCCCGAACTATTGGGCGAGAGCCTACCCTGGTAAAAATTTCGGACTAATTCCGGATTAAATACAGACAGATTAGTACGGATTAGTCCGAAAATATCAATATGTAAAAAATACGGAATCAGTCCGCAACAATCCGAGTTTAATCTACTTAGAAAAACTTAATCCGCAAAATGTCCGGAGCAATCTGAACTCTGTAAGCAAGAAATCCGGTATTAGTCCGCAACAATTTGAAACTAAGTGTGGCAAAATCCTTTTCAGAAAGAAGTACGAAACAATCCGAAAACTGTATGATAAGAATCCGAAAATTGTCTGCAACAATCCGGATTTAATCTAACTAAAAGATATAATCCGAAGCAAATACGAAATAATCCAAAATCGATATGTAAAGAATAGGAATTCGGTCCGCAATAATCCGAATTTAATCCAGTTAAAAGAATTTTAATCCGAAACAAGTATGGAACAATCCAAAATCCGTATGCAAAGAATCCGGTAATAGTCAGCGTCAATCCGAATAATATCCGATCAAAACACCCCAGTCCGAAAATAAGTCTTATTATTATAAGATTTTGTAAATATGTACAATCCACAGACAGTTCAAAACAATCCATATTCAATCCAATTCAAAGACTTAATCAGGAATGATTTTGGTATAATATTGAATTTGTATATTAAAAACAATTTGTATAAAATGCAGATAAATTCAAACTATAATTATAATTTCGTGTGACAAAAACCTGACCAAAACCAGATTAATTTCGGATTTACACTACCGTCCGAAATTGTGCGAACGCTAACATCTCGAGCTATTAAAAAACACACCCGCACAGAAACAGTGATAACTCGGTTAAAAATGAAGCTAGATGCTTTTTTTAAATTGCATTGGAAAGCTTATTAAATTTCCAATGAAATGACACTATTTTAAGATGTATTGTATAAATAGGAAGCGAGATATCATGTTATGAAGACAAAAAAATAATTCTATTTTTTTCGGAAATTCTTACTCTGACTTTGACTCTTGGCACAGTTTAGCAAAGTTTATGAAAAAAATTGTTACTTTTTCAGACTATTCCTTGCAACCTAAGCTTTAAATAGAGACCAAGAACAGCAAAAAATATTTACGGGTTCCCGAGATATTACAAAAAGAATCGGACCGTGCCAAGCAGAATTTTCAATCATCGATTTCTCTAATTCGCCGTTGAGTCAATTACTTGACTGTAAAAAAAGTGTCGAAAATTAATTTTACCAAGTACATTCTTACTGGGATCCACTTTTTAATTTAATTTATTATATATCGATATTTAAAAAGTGGATCCCGGTAAGAATGTACTTGGTAAAATTAATTTTCGACACTTTTTTCACAGACAAGTAATTGACTCAACGGCGAATTAGAGAAATCGATGATTGAAAATTCTGCTTGGCACGGTCCGATTCTTTTTGTAATATCTCGGGAACCCGTAAATATTTTTTGCTGTTCTTGGTCTCTATTTAAAGCTTAGGTTACAAGGAATAGTCTGAAAAAGTAACAATTTTTTCATAAACTTTGCTAAACTGTGCCAAGAGTCAAAGTCAGAGTAAGAAATTCCGAAAAAAATAGAATTATTTTTTTGTCTTCATAACATGATATCTCGCTTCCTATTTATACAATACATCTTAAAATAGTGGCATTTCATTGGAAATTTAATAAGCTTTCCAATGCAATTTAAAAAATGCATCTAGCTTCATTTTTAACCGAGTTATCACTGTTTCTGTGCGGGTGTGTTTTTTAATAGCTCGAGATGTTAGCGTTCGCACAATTTCGGACGGTAGTGTAATAATTTCACATTTGCAAGTTGCGTATTATCAGACTAACTTCGGACTAGATCGAACTAATTCCGGATTCACTGGTTTTACACAAACCGCATTGAGTTTGAATTTATCCGGACAAATTCCGAGCGACAAAAACCTGTCCATAAGCAGTCTGTTTCGGATTAGCTGCGGATTCACTGGTTAAACCAACCGGATTACTTCTGTATTTACTAGTTGCATATGATCTGACTATAACTGCAGACTAAACCGGACTAATTACGGATTCAATAGTTATAAAAAACGGTTTTGATTTCAAACTTAATTCATGGTGAAAAAACTCCACAATAAACCGTACTGATGCGGACAAATTCCGGATTAGTCTGAAATCGGTCCCACTTTTTATTTAGGGTATTTACTTACGGTAAATAAAATATTTAATTCTGCAGTCAGTTTGTTTTTATAAATTTACTAGTAGGTATTATTAGTTATCTTGTTTCAATATTAAAATTAACACTGATGTGTTAGTTTCTTGTCATTTCTTTTTGTGGCACTTCATAAATTCTATTATGAATTTGAACTTCCATGCGAGCGTGGTATAGTGGTTAGTGTATTCGATTTCGGTGCGTTATAATGTTAGATAGGTGTAGATTCGAATCCCCAAGCGTTAGAAATTTTAAGTTAATGTAAATAAAATTGCGATAGGTAAATCGAAAAATATGATGAATGTAGCATAAAGTAATAATAATTAATATGTAAAACTTGTATAATTTTTTTATTAACATTCACTAAATTGTCCGGACTAACTTTTGACTGTTTCGGACTAATTCCGGATTCACTAGTTAAAATTAACTGATTAATTTCGGACTTCATCGGACCAACTCCGATTTCACTAGTTGTTCACAAACCGTATAGAATTCGGATTTTTCCGGATTAATTGCGGATGACAAAAACCTGACCATAAACCGCATTGTTTCGGACAAATTTCGGATTAGTCCGAAATCTGTCCGGTTCTTTAACCAGGGTAGGTTCGAATCACCACAATTATTTATTAAATAAATAAAAATATAAGTCAGTATGTCCCTTTTATAGGACATAACAGTTGATTACACATAGATTAGATTATGTTTATAATAATATTTAATGTTAATTTAATAATGTTAATATTATTACGTTTATTATAATATAATAAATATTATATCAATTGAATAATGTTAATATTATTATGTTTATTATAATTATAATGTAATAAATATTAAATTAATAATATTAAATGTTCAGCAAAAATATAATTTTAGAAAAATTATTTTATGCACAGTAAAATATTTTCATTCCTAGGCAAAAACCTTAGAAATATTTTCTCCTTCTGAATGGTTCGCATATCTGGTTTGACTTCGGACAACCAGCCATGAAGGTTTCTCGTCTATTTTATGCGTTTTTCAGTACACGTTGTTTTCACATACAATTTATCTTTAAGAAAAAAATTTCCAAACATTTCTATGGAAAATATTTAGAAATTTCTTGCATTTTCCAGAAAATTTACAAAGAAATGCCTTCCCAGATAACAAAATGCTTGCAACACTGCAGGAATTTTGCACTCATATGTGCGCAGAAAATAGCACGTATGCTCTCAAAGCACCATACCGATGCGTCCGCATATGTGGCACAAAAAGCAATCATTTCGTGCGTTTCTGGGAAACGCTAAGCATATAAATAGCTTGAGTGTGCGCATTTGTGCTAATCACGTGCGTGATTGTAATTTGCTCGCAGTCTGCACGCACAAGTGCTATTTACGCGAGACGGACATCGTGCGACTCACGTTTGTTTTCTGGGTTTGAAGCGTCAGTTGCTTCCTAGCATTTGTGAGACATAATTGAACCGCGCTCGGTGTAAAACAATTATATTTAAAGTTTTATTAATAAACAACCGCATATCTTCCTTTTCATTTTAAATATTCTTTGTGTTTATTGTAGTGTTAAAAATAGTGTTTTTGTTTTCTTCAAAAAGAAAAAATTATTCTTTTCATATTGTGTTCTATAAGTGAAATGTTGCAAAGTGCGGTTTAAATATACCTATGTTCAAAAAAACTTAATATATAGTAAAAACTTTGAGTGTAATTATTAGTTCAGTGTTAACAATTATATGAGGCATTTCATTTCAAACCATTTCACCGACAAAAAACAATCGCAAGGAGATAGATTTTCTAATAATTTTTAATATATAAAACTTTAGTTGTTTACAATATATTATGCACTGATTCAAAAGAGAATTTCATGAGCTTTCTGTTGCTATCTTTATTATTTTAAATTTCTGCCAATTTCGTAGATAAATTCCTATTTGAAATTTTAAACTCTTAATGGGAATAGAAACTAGGAAATTTACGCTTTATTTTCATATTATTTTGATAAAAATCGTCGGGTGGGGGGGTGTTTTGAGATATTAAGGGGATCCCACATACCGACAATGCAGATCTAAAATGGCTAAAAATCTGCAACGACCGTTTCTTGGAAAATATAAGATATTATGGCCTATAAATTTGACAAACTCACTTTTTAACATAAATACGCAGGATGAGTATTTTATTTGTTGTAATTAATGAAAAAAAATTATTTATAAAAAATTAAATATGAAGTGTTTTCCTGTAACAGGTCTTTTGACAAAAGCTCAAACTGCAACGACCATTTCTCGAAAACAACGAAACAAAATAATTTTTCCATTTGCGAAACTTAGTTTGGTAGGAAAATACGCAGGATGAGACTCATTTGCCATTCAGAAATAAATAAAAACTTTATTTTTCCCAAAGTGTATAAGTGACAGCTGTTCGGTAGCACATGATATTTAATTTACTAACATTAGTTTTTCTTTAACAATTTGAACAAAATATATTTCTCCCATTGTGTATCTTTTATCACTAATGAATTTTCACTCGAAAAGAAGACACTACGTCTCATTGTTGTTAATTTAAAGTTAAAAATAATGAAAATTTGTCAGTTTTGGTACCTTTGGCGCCATCTCTTGGTTCTATGTATCACTAAACATCTGTCAGATGTGTTCTTCTTGTTGCAAATTGCTATACAAAATAGTTTACATAAATTAAAGTTTTATATTCTTGTTTTCATATAGAATGAATCTTATTATGTGTATTTTTTATTGAAATTAAGTTTGTCAAATGGAAAAGTTATTTTGATTTTGTTGTTTTCAAGAAAAGGTCGTTGCAGTTTTGGCTGTTGGAAACTGCTGATATTTAACTTTTTATGAATAATTTTTTTTCAATAATTACAACAAATAAAATACTCATCCTGCGTATTTATGTTAAAAAGTGAGTTTGTCAAATTTATAGGCCATAATATCTTATATTTTCCAAGAAACGGTCGTTGCAGATTTTTAACCATTGTCGGTCTGCATGATCTGCATTGTCGGTATGTGGGATCCCCTTAAGGCGGTGTCAAAGTCGATTGGATTTTTGCATTGAGCTTCAATGGGAAAATCACATCGACTTTGACATCCCCTTAAGAGTTTAAAATTTCAAATAGGAATTTCTCTACGAAATTGTCAGTAATTTAAAATAATAAAAATAGCAATAGAAAGCTCATGAAATTCTCTTTTAAATCAGTGTATAATATATTATAAACAATTAAAGTTTTATATAATAAAAATTATTAGAAAATCTATCTCTTTGCAATTATTTTTTCGGTGGAACGGTTTGAAATGAAATGCCTCATATATATATATATAAAATAAATTTATTTTTGTTCCAAGTGTATAATTCCAAGAATGGATACAAAAATAAAAAGAACAGATTATTTTTTTTATAAAAGGTTTCAGTTAATTTATCATTATGTGCAATTACAAAAAGAAGAAAATTAGGTTATGTTACTAGCAACGAATATTATCAACCAAAAGTGAAAAGATCCTCTAACTTTCACACTAAAATTGATTTTTATTATTATACAGGGTGTGTCTAAGGTATGAAACTCCATAAATATTTATTTAAATATGAGATTTTAAAATATTATATAATTTAAAAATGTATTAAAATTAAAACAACTTTTGTTTCTAACATTATGGCCAAAAAACATATTTTAACCCTGGCAAAAGTGATTTACCAAATGTCTCCACACGTGGGTATACATTTGGGAAACATTTGGTAAACAGCTTTATAACTCTGTTAATAGACAGAATTTGATGAAAAAAATTATTGGAAATTGAAAAGAAACAATCAGGATGAAATTGATATATTTCTTAGGAACAATTGACGTTAAATTAATAAGAAATTAATGTTTAAAGTAGGAAATGTCAGTTTTAGTGTAGGATGTATGTGTGTGTAAGATCAATATTAAAATAAACTGTTGATATGTCGCCGCGCATTTTGCGCGACAGATGGCAGAGGTGACATTTGTCCATGGCTTTATATTACATGCTCCTTCATAAAGAAAGCTATTTTTTATTTGTTGGTTAAGTTACACAAAATGAAAAAAAAATATATTTAAAAAATAAAACATAAAATTTCAACCCTCAATAGAAATAAAGGATGTTTTAGACCAATAAAAATAAAGTTTAAACTCCTCCTTCATTAAGAATGATATTTTTTTATTTGTTGGTTAAGTTACACAAAATGGAAAAAAATTTATATTAAAAAAAAACATATATAGTTCCCACCACCGAAAAGAAATAATGGATATTTTAGACCAATGAAAATAAAGTTGAAACTGCTCCTTCATTAAGAAAGGTTTTTTTGTTGGTTAAAATACACAAAATGGAGATAAAAATTTATATTTCAAAAATAAAACATATAAAAGAAAAATGGATGACTGATATACGTCAATAATTTTTTCTTTTGGAGGTTGGAATTATGTGTTTTTTTTAAATAAAAATTTTTTTCCATTTTGTGTAACTTAACCAACAAATAAAAAAATAGCTTTCTTTATGAAGGAGGAGTTTCAACTTTATTTTTATTGGTCTAAAACGTCCATTATTTATTTTCGGGGGTTGGAACTATATATGTTTTTCTTAAATATAATTTATTTTGGCCGTGTCTATTAGCCCGACTAGTCGGAACTTTAAGAAAAATATTAAAGATCCGGTTGCTTTCAGGGTTCCTTTACTGTTAGCCGGAACTTTAACCATTTTGTTAAAGATCCGGCTACTGTCAGCCGGAATAATAAAATAGGGATCCGGTTGTTATTTTGCATGAAAATAAAATAATGAAATGTTTTAATAAATAAAATAGATATAACTTTTACAGAATTTATAATTGAACAAATTTAAAAAGTAATAGGTAATTTTAAAAATAATTAAAAAAGTTCATATAAATGATTAATTATGATATGAATAATATTAAAAATAATATAATATTATTTATAATTAAATTTTTACGTTTCTTGATTATATTATAAATTAAAGTAATTTATGTAATAAGTATAAGTTGTTTGTAATAATAGTCTAAAATTATTTTATAAGTAATTTATATTTCAAAAAATAATACTTAATATTCAATGTTTATTTAGTTCAAAATAATAATTTATATATTTGTTTATTTTTTATAATAAATTAATTTTTTAAACTGTGATGTATCAGTTTTACATAGTAAAAATCTTTTGTGAGTTTGATATTTAGCGGATGTACCACTAGTGTCGTAGTTTAATCGATTTGCGACTATCGAATTATCAATATTCATCGACCATCAGACAATTTTAAGAATAACAACAAATCGAGTTTAAGCATGTTTTGAACCAAGCAGCAACCAAAGTGTAAGTGTCTACCGGCAAGCGGTGTTTGTTATTTAATTTAAAAAATGGCTTATGAAACTGTGCAATCTGAGAGTAAGTATTACTGTATTTTGATTATTAAGTGAGTGATAATTCATCTGTTTATTATTACTTATAGTCGTTGTAATTAATGCATATGTTTCATCCTCTATTTCCTCTAAGGGGTGAGTGCACTATAGGTCGTTTTCGGTATGCTCAAGGATCATGATCCGGATCACTTTTCGTATGCTATGATTGGTTACTTAGTAATCCGGATCACTTTTCGTATGCTGTGATTAGTTACTGAGTGATCCGGATCATGATCCGTAGACATGCCGAAAACACTCATAGTTGTGACCATTTTTGTAAAGTAAACAAATATATTTTTTTCTATATACATCCATTTACATTTTAAATTTAAATAATAATAATAAATATGTTTTTATATGTATTATAAATATAAAATACAATGTAGAAAAGGAAAATAATTCTAAATGAAGGTTGCAACAGGTCAGGGAAGTCAGGGAAAGTAGAACTGGTCAGGAAAATTGGGGAAACGTAAGGAATTTTTCTTGAAGTTCAAATTTTTATTCTTTAATATATATATTTAATTGAAAAATTTTGGAATAATTGAGATTTTGTAAAATTAAATTGTAAATAAATGAATTTGGAAATTCTCAAAAATTTTTTTAAAAAATTGTTAAAAATAAATTTTTTGCAACACTAACCTGTAAAATTGAATTTTACACACATAAAACTGTGTGTAAAGTATTTCTTTTTATATCGGTGTATCAAGTGAATTCCAGTGTGTAAAGTGATTTTCAGTGCGTAAAAACGTTACTTTACTCATTCTTGTGACTGTTTGATGAGAAACAATGAAATAGTGCTTTTAATTAACAATTTACAATCACATTTTTTTATTTTAGCTTCTAGAAAACTTCATTTAACAGTTCCTAACTACACCTAAAGTTACAGTAATATTTGCAACATTGCTGCAAGTTTACTAGTTTTAGTGTTGCAAAAAATTTTGTATGGCACTCGTGCGTAAATCAGATTATACGCACTTGTATCATAAATAACTATTAGTTACAAATTTTACATTTGTCTAGAAATCAGGAAAAAGTTAGAGAAAAATAAAATTTTTGAGGCAACCCTGTTAATACAAATATGTTATACACTACCGGCAGAAATTGTCGGTATGAACGACGAGCAAGCTACGAAAAGTTGCTGCCGAAATTAAATTAACATATTTTATTATTGAAAAATGATAGGAACTTGGTTCTTGGATCGTTTCAAAGCCAATTAAATTCTGCGTCGTTTGATATATAAATGAAAATTATTTGATATTTTTGAGAGATTTGATCACCTAAAAGATTTTGAAAAAAAATTGATTAATTTTTCTATTTTTGTGCACCATGTTTGAGTGACTGCATATTCTAGAAAAATTTAGAGAAAAATTTTAAACTCTAGAAATATAATCTTTAAAATCTCAGCTTTTATTTGAGCCTTGAAAATTGAAAATCCGTTCAGTAGTTTTTGAAATATCTTAAAAAATGTCCAAGCATGTTGTTTTATAATTTAGGCGGTGATACACACTTATTGCACTCTCGCTGCTCACCTGGTTCGTTGCGGCAGGGCCGAATAAGCGGTATATAGTGTGGGGGTCATATTTGGAGCTCTTTTTAAGTTTTTTGTAATTTTAGATTTAGTATTCATTGAAAATTTAATAATTGTTAAAGGTAATTATATATATATAAATATATATATATATATATATATATATAATTAAGTTATCATTTTACAAACTTTCATGATCAAATAGTCGTTAATTTCTACGTACAAATTTTCACTTTTCTAACTTTTTTCCAAAAATAAACGACTATTTGATCATGAAAGTTTGTAAAATGATAACTTAATTATATATATATAATAATTAACTTTATCAATTATTAAATTTTCAATGAATATTAAATTTAAAATTACAAAAAACTTAAAAACGGCTCCAAATATGACCCCCACTCTATTTGCCGCTTATTCGGCCCTGCCGCAACGAACCAGGTGAGCAGCGAGAGTGCAATAAGTGTGTATCACCGCCTAAATTATAAAACAACATTCTTGGACATTTTTTTAGATATTTTAAAAACTACTGAACGGATTTTCAATTTTCAAGGCTCAAATAAAAGCTGAGACTTTAAAGATTATGTTGCTAGAGTTTAAATTTTTCTCTAAATTTTTCTAAAATGTGCAACCACTCAAACATGGTGCACAAAAATAGAAAAATTAATCAATTTTTTTTCAAAATCTTTTAGGTGATCAAATCTCTCAAAAATATCAAATAATTTTCATTTATATATCAAACGACGCAGAATTTAATTGGCTTTGAAACGATCCAAGATCCAAGTTCCTATCATTTTTCAATAATAAAATATGTTAATTTAATTTCGGCAGCAACTTTTCGTAGCTCGCCCGTCGTTCGTACCGACAATTTCTGCCGGTAGTGTAGGTTTTTACTGTAGTAACTCGACTTTGATTTCTTTGATTTGATTCAGTTTTTTACTTACAAACAATTTTTTCAGGTACTCTAGTCGAAATAAAAAATGAAAACATTTTAAAACTTGGTGACAGTTTTTCATCCTTTGATGAAGTGAAACAAAAGATAGAGGAATTCCAAAGAATAACAAATACAAATTTTTCAATTCGAGATTCTTGTACTGCGAGTGGAAGTAAAAAAAAAGAAATAAAAAAAGAAATCGACGAGAAACTTAAATATTACAGAATTAAATTCTGTTGTTCAAAGGGCGGGAAAAAATTCAAATCTAAGGGAAAGGGCGTACGAGAATCTGCGTAAGTAACTTTTTAATTTTTTATAATAATAACAATAATGCAATAATAAAAATTAATAGTAACTATTATTAATTATGCAAGGTTGCCACATGTCAGGAAATTAATGGAAAATAAAATTGTTAAGGAAAATGTCAGTGAATTTTATAAAAAGTGTACTTTATTATAAAACTCACTGTCATTTCCCTAAACAATTTAATTGTTTAATTTTAAAAATATCAAATTTTCAAAATTATTAAAACAGCTAGAAATGCTTTAAAATACTTATATTTATAAAAATTTTATTTAAAATTCCAAAAAAATTATATTGTTTTTAAAATTTTATTTTTTAAAGAATACTGAATTTTATAAATTACTTAAATTTTTTAAAGTAATTTCAATTTCCAAAAATTCTATTTCAAATAATTGAATTTTTAATAACGTTTTGTTAAAAAGACAATTTTCAAAATGTGAGAAATTTTTGTATTACGTGTTCTAAAAACATTCACATATAGGGGGGAGTAAAAGAGTTTTAGATTTTAACCACAGTACGTTGCGAAATTGCTCTGCAGAAAGACCTATGTATATACCTATGTATTATACATGTGCATTGTGTTGTTTATTAATATTTGTATTTTTATATAGGACAACGAAAGAAGAATGCAAAGCCTACTTCAACTTAGTAGCTAATGAAAATGGAGATGCTCTAATATTAACCAAATTAAATTACGAACACAACCATCCTGTAACCAAGGTAAGTTTTAGGAATAAGTTTTATATGGGTGATTTTCCCGTAACTGTGCAATTTCAAGATCATTTTTAAAAGAAAAAAAATTTTGTTTTTTTAATGTTAAATATCACTTTTCCTCATCATTAGGGCATAATATAGTTGTCATTTGAATGGTTTTACTACAGCTATAATTATAAAAAAATTATAACAAATTTTCGAAAATTGGCTGCCACGGAGCTGACCACCCTATGCATTGAATAATACTGCCGTCAACTGGGGCTACTTTATGTACGCCAGGTATTTAATAAATAAAATTATTAAAAAAAACTTCTTTGTCAAAAAACCAAAAATAAGTTAATTAAAATCCTTAAAACGATTAAAACTTCAACCGGTGAGCAACATAACGACAAAAAATTAACTTTAATATTTATAAGTTTTTCAAATTAGTCTTAAAACTATTTCTCTCGTTTCTCTTAAAATAACTGAAAAAGTGTATTAGATATTAAATTGTTATTCATTTAACCTTAAAATATTAATTTCAAGTTTTTAAAAAATATCATATTCAAAACGTTTAAAAAAGCTTCTATTAAAATGATGATTTAAAGTTATTTACATGTGCTTAAATGATAGTTTTATAATTATCATAATGTATTATTGTAAAATGTATATTTAAAAAGAAAAAGTGTTATTTATTTTCAGAGTAATATAAGATTTGAAGAAAGGTTGTTAATTTTTAATAAATCATGATTTTAGCAAAATCTTAGTATTTTATTTTACATTTTGTTGTATAATATTTACAAAATTTTTTGTTTAATATCTCATTCTTTTTTAATTTACTCTGAAATATCTACACAAAAGATTTAATGAATAAGAAAGTATCAAAAAAATGTTTATGTAACATTATAAAAACACAAATTTCAATACACAAAGTAGCTCCATCCCGGGGTCTATTTTTGGAACAACTTTTAATAACTACAACTCCGACAAAAAAATTTATTTCATTGACTAACTCATAGGAAACCTTCAGAAGGAAGTATAACATATATATGCAAAAGTTGATTTTCTTTTAATTCTGAATTTAAACAAATCACTGAGTTAAAAAATGCATTTTAATGCACAAAATAGCCCCAGCAAAAATATTTACTATTTACTATCAGCTTGACATAACATTATGAAATTAGCGCATAAAACTAATTGTAGAAAAGTATTCCCAAATAAGAGCGTTACAATCAACAGTAATTAAACTGTGCTTCTGCTTGGTTATTATAAAGGCGTGTTTTTTCGAATATTAAGGTGCTTTTCAATAAGTCAACGGTTGCCAAAGCACTAAAATATAATGGAACGGTCACAGCTCGGCTGCCTGGCTGCCTGCCTGCAGGTCGTTATGGCAATACATAAGAGTAAGAGAGTCAGACAATTTAAATTATTCGTCTCCTCTCTCTTACTCTCGTGGCGGCTGCCTGCGCAGGCAGGCAGGCAGCCGAGGTGTGACCATGCCATAAAAGGACACAACTATGTCTGTCCTCTTCTGTAATATGTGTTGTTGTAGCAACTGTTGATCCATGAATTTGCACCTTTACACTGTACGCCACAGGCGCCACGGAACTGACATTTTATGTGACACCACGGACCTGACATTTGACATTTAAACTAACCTAATTCCCACAATTTTGCAAAATAAATCTTTTCTTTTGGCAGATAATTTGTTTCTAATATAATCTTCAAAAAAATCGTAATAATTACCATAGAGAGTGTTTACATTAAAAGAATAGTAATACCACGGTACTGACCACTTTTTTTGTGAACTTCACATTTTTACAAAAAAAATTGTTTTTAAGTGTAGAACTTGAAAATTTTAAACCTTTTTTTTACTGATATTTGTTGCTAATGGATCTTATTTTAGATTTTAATTCTCAGTTAACATTAAAATGTGCCATAAAAAGTTAAATTATAGGGAAAATTATCTTATTACAAAATTGAAAAAATTTGTGGACAAAACTATTTTACATTTTATAAGAAGTATTAGAAGAAGCATTATATGTAGAAATTGTTCACCTATATACATAATTCATATTACAAAAATTCTCGTTTTCAGTTTCAGCGTTTTCAATAAAATTTCTGAATTTTAACTTAAAGTTTTAAAAAACGGACACGCCACGGAGCTGAAATTTTGGAGGGAATTCTGCAATTTATCAAAAAATATAATATCTATTTGCACAGTTTTGTGGTTGCGAATAGGTTTTATATATACCTGTGAAATGTATCCATACCCAAGCAAAAATTTTTTATTTTGAATGTATTTTCTGTGACGCCGCCAAGTATTACAGTTACGTGAAAATTACCCATATCAAAAATATTTAAACAATTATTTTTATGCATGTTTTGTAAATTTATAAAAATAGAATTTTAAACGAAATTGTAAAGAATTTATCAAGTTAAAAATAAAATTTTTTCTACAATTTAATCAAATATACGAATCAAAGGATTTTGTATTCATAATGTCAAGTTTAAATAGATAAGGTACATCAAGACAAAAAGATGAAAATATTATGATTCCGATAACTTCGTGCAAAACAGGTTTTTTGGTTTTGTGTTTTGTGTTTTTTGGTTTTTTTTTAATTTAGTTAAATTGAATATAGTTTTTTATTTTTTTTTACAAAGTATGATATGCATATTTTACTCATTTATATTTGAGCAAATTTCAAATTAAAAAAAAAGAATTGAATTTTATAAACAGTCACATTCTAATATATTCAAATTTCTTAGTACAACAAATAATTGAAATTTCTTTACATTCTATTAAAAATAATAAAATCCATTTTAAAGAATTTTATTGACATTTTTCGCATATAATCAAGGAAAATTAGTCACCATATATAATTATAAATTCTTTTTCAATTTCTTCGCAATACATTAAATTATTTTAATAAATAGTAAAACTCATTGCAAAATTTAAATTATTTTTTATACAATTTTAATCAAATTTCTCGACAAATGTAATTATTCTTAAAAATTTTAATAAAATTCGTGAAAAGAATTCAATTATTTCTAGAAACTGTAAGAAAAAATCATTCTTTTAAAAAAATTCTTAATAAGAATTCAATTATTTTAATAAATTTTCGAAATATTCTAAAAAAAAATTCAAGTATTTTCAAAAGTATTATAATTCTCCACTGAAATTCAATTATGCTTAAAATTTTTTTTAAATTCTCCTAAAAATTTTAATATTATAAATAAATTAATTGTTTTGCACTTTTGATTTATTTTCAAACATTTTAATAAAATTCTACGCAAACATTTAAATATTTTCAAAAATAAAAACATTCTTTAGACGCGGATTCAATTACTTTTATAAACAGTAAAATTTTTTATAGAAATTCAATTAGTATCAATATATATTTTAATACAATTAAATTAAATGAATCAAATTTTCAATTCTAATTATGAACAGATAATATTATTTTAAAAAATAGAAAAAATTATTTGTTTAATTTAATTATTTTCCAAATTATTAAAAAAAAACATTATTTTAAAAAAATTCTAAAATATCATCAACAAAATTTAATTATTCATAAAAACTGTAATAAAAATGTTTAAAACCATTTGTAGGTTTAAATAATAATTTTATTAGGCATAAATAAAACCTTTATTTGAAACAAATAAGAAGTCTATAGTAGACTCTGAGTCAAATATGTCTTTTTTCTCGGTGTATATTTCATCAAAAGTCATTCGACATTTTTTAATGAAAAAAAAAAAAATTTATTAATTGAAAATCCCCTATTTTTGTCATTTTTAAAGGTTTTGATAATTAGTTGTAGCTTTTCTGATACTGATTGTTACTTATTTTTACGTTTTAGTTTTTACAATCTCACACACCCAGCGGTAGAAGGTTAGATCCAGTGCTCGATTCCGATTGCATCAAAGATGTTGATGTAATGTTAAAATATAAAGTTTCGACGAGGGAAATTCAGAATAAAGTATTCAACGCAACCGGAAAAAATATTTTACCAAAAGACATTCACAATAGGAAGGCCAAAATTACTCCGAAGAATAGTGAATCAAACAATCTGACTGAAACAGTGAATCTTCTCCAAAAAAATGGTAAAAAATGTTTTCATTTTGTCTATCCATGAAGTTTTAATTTAGTTAAATTGAATATAGTTTTTTATTTTTTTTACAAAGTATGATATGGGCATATTTCTAAAACTTTTAAACTTTCAGGTATTGGATAACTTAATTTTTCTTTTCAAGGCACAATCTTGAAATGAATTTTATAGTTTTGTGCATTGATCGAATAGTAGAAAAAACATTGCGATACTCATTTCTACACATTGTTAACCCCCCTGTGTATGAATTTAACCCCAAGAAAATGTTTCTAAATGCATTGATTTTTCATAAAGATGGATTTTCACATCAATTGGTATCTTGGGGTTTTTAGAGTAGCTGATTATGAATATGATGTTAATTTTTCAAAATTCAAAATGGCGGATCCAATATAGCGGACGAAATTTTGAAAAAATTAATGGGATTCCACAGCATTGGATATTTAGGGGTTTTTGGGGTCGCTGATTATGATTCTGTAGTCGGATTTTGAAAATTCCAAATGGCGTATCCAATATGTCGGATGGAAATTTAACAAAAAATTAATTTTCACAAAAGTGTGTATGAAGGGGTTTTTGAGGTCGCTAATTATTATGAATCTGAATTTAGTTTTTTAAAAATTTTAAAAGTGGTTTCAAAATGTCATAAAAATTATTGATATTTTAAATACGGTTTTTAAAATGTTTTGGGATTTTGGGATTATTTTAATATTCTAAAAAAATTTCTAGTTTTTTTATATTAAAAGTACAAACAGTATGAACAAGAATGAATAACATTTAATTCAAAGTTTTACTTCTCTTTCTTTATCTATAATTAATATTATTTAATTAAAATACATAATATCTACATTCGGCAATCAAAACATTTTGATACATTAAAAATAATATTACCATGGAAACTTAGAAAAAAAGAAGTTTACAATTCTAAAAACAGAATAAAATTTAAATAATAAATTAAATGAATTATTTTAAATTAAATTAAGCTCATAATAATAAAATGAAATTTAAAATTGATTAATTCTTTTT
Source organism: Leptopilina drosophilae (assembly GCA_032873175.1). Classification (NCBI taxonomy): domain Eukaryota; kingdom Metazoa; phylum Arthropoda; class Insecta; order Hymenoptera; family Figitidae; genus Leptopilina; species Leptopilina drosophilae. The sequence continues at coordinate 29,429,811 of CM065478.1, forward strand.
ATCTTTAAAACTCTTTAATACTGTTAAAATTTCCAAAATTTTAAGTTCTTTTATCTATAAAAGTCTAGTAAAATTTTTTTTAACAATTCTTAAATTACATTCAAATTATTATATAACAACCAGAAGTTCAAAAAAAAAATCCTGCAAAAAGATTTGATTTTTCAGAAATGTATCCAGCATGTTAGATTCTCTATTTAAAATTTTTTTTAAATTTTTTCAAATTCGTAATCAGCAAAACAGGAAACTCTTAAATGTCAAAAGATATTAAAATCTGATGATTTTTCTAAAATTTCGTCCGCCATTTTGGATTTGCCATTAAAAATTTTTTTTTAACTAACCTCAGATTTGTAATCAGAGGACCCCAGAAACATATAAATAATAAATTTTAGGCAAACTTACGAGTTTAATGATTTCTTTTTCCATGAAGCAATGATTATTACCGTAGAAGCTCATATTCTTTCTTAGATAAATTCTTTTTAGGAATAGTGTAGAGGTTAACGATTTTTTTGTATAATTTTATAATACACGAGAAGAGATTACAATAAGTTAAAAGTGATTAGAAGTCAAATTCAACATGTGCCCTTCAAAAATGTAGGTTATTACTATGAGTTTCGTTTTTATATTTAACTTTTGAAGTCACTGCATTCCTAATGTATAAGTGGCACATATTCCTGTAAGGGTTCAAAATACTTCTTATTATGTAGACAATGTAACCCCGTTTTATGGTTACTTAAAAATCTTCGTTAAAAAAGATATATCAAGTTAATTGCGAAATTGTCAAAATTTAAGAAAAGTTGTCTCGCAAGTTTGAAGGTACGCCATTTTTATCTTAATTGAGGCACATCATTGTCTCAATGATTTTTTGGTTCCTCATACTCCCCACTACATCTACTATAAGTCACAAAATATGTAATGACTCGTTAAAAAAGTTATACCATATAAACTGAAAAAAACGTTCAATGTCACACACGAGAAATTGTCGATTTCGACACTTTTACTCACTTTTGTCGTTCCCTACCTAATTAAAATGATTATTATACACAAGGTATATTTAAAAAGCACAATAATTTATCAAATTATGGTACTGCAAAATTATTTTTATATTTTTTAAAATATAATAATAAACGGAAACATAAAGTTTAAAAGTTCTAGAGATATGCCCATATGCATATTTTACTCATTTATAATTGACCAAATTTCAAATTGAAATCTTTTGTTTTGGAAAAATCTGTTTTATAATTAATAATAGAGACCATAAACTTTTTCATTCTTTTTTAAAACTTTATTATCGGTTTCAACTATTCTTAAATTTTATCAGGTATTTTATTTATTTCACATTTTTTATATTTTCGAATCAATTACTTATAATTATTATCAATAAGAAATGTTATTATAATTACAGGCCTCGGATATTATTATTTTTTCTACTATTTTCAAATAATGCGACTTTTATCGACTTATATTAAACAATAAATCCTTTTTTTCAAGTATTTTATTATAATTTTAAAAAACTAACTATTATAGAATTTTTATTGAAAATTTTTGAATAATAATTGATTTTTTAAAAATTTTAATGAATAATCTTCAAGTGTAAATTCGATAAAAAATGAAAATATTTAAATAGTTTTGAAAAAAGTAATTATTTGACAAAGTAATTTAAAATTCTTTAAAATTTACTAGATAGAATTTTTGAGAATTTGATTATTTTGAAAATATTTTTTAAAAACTCAATTATATATTTGTTTTATAATTGTTTTTCAAAATTTAATTATTGTAGGGAATTTTAATAAAATTCGTTGCAAAATTCAATTATTTTCATGAATTTTAATAAAATTTAGTCTAAATTCCATTTTTTAGGAATTTTTAAAAAATTGCAAAATTCAATTATTTTCAGGAGATTTAAAAAAATTTTTGTCTAAATTTAATTTTCAGGATTTTTTTAATTTATTGAAAAATTCCATTATATTCATGAACTTTTTTAAAAACTCTTTGCAAAATTAAATTTTTTTCGGAAATTTTATTAAAATTCTAATTCATCCATAATTTTAATAAAATTCTTTGCAAAATTTAATTATTTTCAGAAATTTGTTTAAAAATTGCCAAATTTAATTATATTATGGAATTTAATTAAAAGTCATTGCAAATTTTAATTATTTTTCAAAAATTTTACTAAATTTAAATTATTTTTTAAAAAGTTTTAACCAAATTTCAATTTTTTTAAAAAAAATTTTAATTAGTATGTAATTGTAAAACTATTGCGTCTTTCAAAAGTTATTTAGAAATATTTTTAAAAAGTTCATTTTTACGAATTTATTTATTAAAGTTTTTGAATATATTCAACCTTAATATTTTAAAAAAGAAAAATGAACGGTTTCAATTATTAAAAAAAAAATTAAATTAAAATAATTGAATTCTTGAAGAACTTTAGGAAAAATATTAAAAAGTAATATAGATAATTGCTTTAGAAATTAAGTTTAGTTAAAAATTGTAGAAAATAATTGAATTTTTGTAAGTGTTATAGTTTTAATTTTTAAAAATTAAATTTCAGAATTTTAAATTTTTGTAAATTTTATTTCCTGTTAAAAAAAAACCGGACAAGTGCGAGTAGAACTCGTACTAAAACCGAGGGTTCCGTACCCTCCATAAAAACTTCTAATTTTTTTCTTACAAAAAAATTTGAGTTTTTCGCTAAAAAAAATTTGAAGATCAAATCTAATCATGTTCGCTATATTTTTCTTGAAATCTACAAATGGAAATACATAAAATAAAAAAAAGCAGTCCAATAGGCAAGGAATTGTGAAAACCAAGGGGGGTACACACTTTTTTTTTTAAAACGAAATTTTTTTTTTAGTTTTTCGCAAAAAAAATATGAAGATGAATTCTAATAATTTTTTCTGTATGTTTGTTGGAATCTACACGAAAAAATAAACAAAAATGTATAACGCCAGTCCACTAGGTTAAGAATTGAGAGAACTAGCATATGTATAATTATTATCAAAAATTGAAAAAAAAAATTTAGGTTTTTGCTCAAAACGTAAGGAAGATAAATTCTAATCATTTCCACTATATTTTTTCCATAAACTACAGGTAAAAATACATAAGTGTACCAATTTTCAGCTCTCTAGGTAAAAAAATGTGAGCGCTAGGGTAAAATATACGATTTTTTGAGGAAATTAAAAAAAATTGAGTTTTTCGATGAAAAAAATTTGAAGATCAAATCCAATCATGTTCGCTATATTTTTCCTGAAATCTACAAATGAAAATACATAAAATAAAAAAAAATGCAGTCCAATAGACAAAAGAATTGTGAAAACCAAGGGGGGGGGGTACACACTTTTTTTTAAAACGAAATTTTTTTTTAGTTTTTCGCAAAAAAAATATGAAGATGAATTCCAATAATTTTTTCTATATGTTTGTTGGAATCTACACGAAAAATCAAACAAAAATGTATAACGCCAGTCCATTAGGTTAAGAATTGAGAGAACCAGCAAGGGTTAAAGAATTTTCGAGTTTGCAAAAAGAGATTTTAGTTTTTCGATGAAAACACCATGAAGATCTATTCTAATCACTTCCGCTATATTTTTCCTGTAATCTATGCATAAAAACGAATAAGTATGCCAATTTTCAGCTCTCCAGGTAAAAAACTGTGAGCGCTGGGGGGGGGGGGGGGGGGGTAACATGCATTTTTTTTTCGAAATTTTCGAGTTTTTCGCTGAAAAAATTATGAAGATCGATACCGAATGTGTTCGCTATATTTTTCCTTTAATCCATTTTTGAAAATACATATGCATACCAATTTTCAACTTTCTACGTAAAAAACTGTGAGCGCTAGGGGGGGGTACATGCCTTTTTTTGCGAAAAATGGCCAAAATTTGATGTTTTTCGTCGAAAACTCTATAAAGATCAATCACAATCACGTTCGCTATATTTTTCCTGTAATCTACGCGTGAAAATACATAAGTGTACCAATTTTTAGCTCTCTAGATGAAAAACTGTCAGTTCTAGGGGGGGGGGGGTACATGGTCATTTTTGTAACCGTTCCAATAGGGTTCCTACCGGGGTACGGAACCCTAAAAAGGAATGAGAAGTATTTAAATATTTTATTTAGCAAAATTATTATACAAGTTTTGATTAATTGAATTTAGAAATCAGTTAAGAATCAGGAAAATAGTAAATAAAATATTTGTGACAACACTAAAATAAATAAACGACTTTTTTCTATTTTTAATCAACTAAAGCGACTTTTTTCCATTAAAGTCGATTTGAGGCCTGTAATTAATGAATTATAATTTTTCAAATCTTTAATTATTTTAAATTAAAAATATTTAAAATTACTTTCCAAATTTTTATTTAGAATTCTTCAAAAATACGATTATATTTCAAAATAGTTTTTAAAACTTAAGAAATAGAATTCATTAAAATATAAAAATTATTTCAATAAAAATTATCTTCGTAAATACAATTATTTTAAAAAGTTTTAATTACATTTTAAATCAGGGATGCTAGTTGTTACGCACCTACAAAACAATTATTACTTAAATTTTGATTCTAGATATGTAAATAATTACACAAACATTTTTAAACAACAATCAGGACTCGAACTAGGTCCGTAAATCCCGTAAAAGTCCGTAACTTTGCTTGAAGACCGTAAAAGTCCATTTTTTTAAAAAATGGTCCTTAAAGTCCGTAATTTGATTGAATAAGGTCCGTAAAGTACGTAAATTTTACGATATAATTTTGGGAACTTTAGTTTAATATCAAATCATTGTAGGAATGCAATTATTTTCAAAAGTAATCAATTCTTCCCAAAAATTCAATTATGTTAAAAAATTTTTTAAAATTCTTGTCAAAATTTCAATTATCTCTAGAAATAATTAAATTCTTCTCCGAATTTCAATTACTTTCAAAAATTTTTAATACAATTCTTGTCAAAATTTCAATTATTTTCAAAAATTTTCCTCAATTCAATTTTTTAATATTTACTATTTTAATAAAATTTTCCAAAAGAATTCAATTATTAAAAAAAAGAAATTAATAAAATTCTACACAAACTTTTAATTATTTTTAAAAGAAAATAAAAATTTCATAGTAATTTTATTATTTACAAATCTTTTATCAATTTCTTCGCAACAATTCAATTATTTTTAATAAATAAAATTTAATTTCTTAAATTTAAATTTTCTAAAATTCAATTATTACAGTAAATCATATAATTCTTATTAGGAATTCAATTATTTTAATAAATAACAAAACTCATGCAGAATTTCAATTATTTTTAATACAATTTTAATCAAATTTCTCGCAAAAATGTAATTTTTTAAAAAAAATTTATTAAAATTCGTCAAAAGAATTCAAATCTTTAAAAAATTGTTAATTAAATTCTTTGTGAAAATTCAATTTTACAATGTAAAAAATTTATGGAGTTAGCGGACTCGGGAGTAAAATTTTTTGAGTTTTTTTATATATAGTGTAAGAAACATTCAATTATTTAATGAAACATTTTTTTTGTATTTAAATAATTGAATTCTCTTAGAATGAAAAAAAATTGTTTTGAAAATGGTTTTCAGTTAAAATTTTAGATTATAATTGAATATTAAAGGCATTAGAGTGCAATTTTTTAGAAATAATTTAATTTTAAAAAGGTTTCAGATTAAAATTTTTGGAAATTTTTAATTTTTTATACTTCCAACTAACAATTTTGTGGAATTAATTTTTTTTTTGAGAAAGTTTAATTGCGAAATTTTTTATATTATTTAATTTTTTTTGTCAGCACTTGGTCCATAAATGGTCCGTAATTTTACATTTTTGGTCGGTAAAGTCCGTATTTTTAAATACTTTCAATGGTTGGAGCCCTGAACAGTCTAAAATGTGAAAAATTATGAAAAACTAAATAAATTTGTTTTTAAAAATATATCAAAGAAAATATTTAAAATAAGTAACTAAAATTTTTTTATTAATGGCGTTAAAGTAAGGTTTCTATTTATATTTTTGGTGCGCAATACTCAATTTATTCAACGGAAGATGGTGACTTTAGAGGTTTATTTTTCATAACTGAAGCTATGAAAATATGTATGAACGCATACGGAAAAATTATTTTCGTAGACGCAACGTATCGGTTATTGAGCATAAAAGCTGACGTTTACTTAATCATTGTTGAGGATTCCAATGGAACCAGCGAAATCGTCGCAGTATGTATATTGATGTATGAAGATAAAAATTCAGTCACTTGATTTTTAGAAACATTTAAAAGTTATAATGATTCATGGCCTCAAGTTAAAGTTGTAATGGCCGACAAGGATTTTTTGGAGAGAGATGTCATAAAAAGTTGTTTTTCTCGAGCTCGCGTACTGATCTGTGTGTTTCACACGAAACAAATTTTTAATCGGGAAATAACATGTGAAAAATGGAAATTAATCGCCAAGTTCGCGACGATGCAAAACAGATTTTGAATCAAATGGTCCACTGCAAAACAGAAGAAGAATACTTCGTTTTGTACGCAGAACTCGAGTCACTTGATGCACCAAAAATTATGGAATACTTTAAAAAGAATTGGCACAATATTCGCCTGGAATGGACTTTAAATGATCAATTTATTACCGATAGTTTAGGCAACACGACGAATAATAGACTTGAATCAACTAACGCAATGCTAAAAAACACAATTCAATTAAATAGTTCTCTCGAAGCATTTGTGGAATCTTTTTTTAAGGTCATTTGCTCCCAGAGAATTAATCGAGACCATACAATGGCCAAAACTGTTTTAAAGAAAAAAGTGACACATTTCGAAAAAGGATCACCCCAGGAACAATATTTGAATGCGTTAACAAAATATGCGTTTAATCGCATAATTTGTGAAATAGAAGCTATTAAAAAGGTAAACCCTATCTGCCTTGAGGAACTCGGGACAACTTGTGACTCATGTCCTTGTCAATTTTCGGTTTCAATGAGACTACCATGCAGGTAATTAAAAGATTTGTTTCAAAATAATTAAGAGCTGCTTATGATTACAGAAAAATCAGGAAATTCAGTCAAAAGTACTGAATCGAAGATTATTTTAAGAAAATTCTTCTTTTTGGAAATTTATATTGAAATTATTTTCTATCAGAAAATTATTTTTTTATTAAACATTGAAAATTGAACTTTTAAAAGTTTTTTTTAAGGGTCAGATTTTAAATCAAGATAAATAAAACGAAAAAATTTGGACAATGATTAAAGTATATTTATTCCAACGTTTCGAAATCTAAACGGTTTTCTTTCCAGGGAGTCTATTAAAAATAATTACAAAGTACATTTTAACACAATAAATAAAATAAAAATATATAAAAATAAATAATTAGCTTACTAGAAATTAATAAGTCAAATAAACAAAGACATAAATAATTTTTTTATTACACCTTAACTGGAGCAGAGTTTAGAGTCAGAAAAATTATAATGAAAATAAAAAATGAATAAGGTAAAAAAATATAATTATTTGTAGTAATAATTGAAAATGAAAAATAATAAAGAATCTGTAAATAATTTATAAAAATTAATAAAATTATTAAAAATTAATAAACAAGTAAACAAACAAACAAAAGAAATAAATATAATAAGTAATACGGTAATAATATAAGGAAAAAATTATAAATAAATGAATATCCCTGAGAGATGACTCCCTGGAAAGGAAATGATTTAGATTTTGAAACGTTGGAGTTAAATATATTTTAATCATTGTACGAATTTTTTCGTTTCATTTACCTTGATTTATAAAAAATCTGGGGCGTTAAAGATTAACCAAAAAAATTTCTATGAAGAAATTAGAAAAAAATAAAATTTAATATTTGTGACAATAACTCTGATTTTTTAGTATTTTTATTAACATATAATGTTCATCGTTTCAGGCATATTTTTGTTAAGAGGGAACTGGAGAATTTAGATCTATTTGATGAAAATTTATTTAATCAGAGGTGGAGTCAAGCGTATTTCCTACAAGTGTGTGGAAAATTACAGTCAGCTGAAACTCCAATCGTTAATATTCCAGAGACAATTAGTATTACAAACAGCAAAACTTTGACAAAAAATCAGAGGTTCAATCAAGCTCTGAGTTTTGGAAGAAGTATGGCAGATTTTGCAGCAGAATTTTCCGGGGAAATTTTCGATAAATTTATCATGGACATGATGGTGTTATTATCGAAATGGAAAAATGAACTGGGATATGCTCAAACACCTTCCGAAATTCAAAATAAATCACCATCTAATCCTCAAAGCCTTGATCACAAAAACCTCGATAACGAAAACTTTGATAACGAAAACCTCCATCACGAAAACCTCGAACACCAAAGTCACGATTACGAAAGCCTCGAAAACCAAAGTCTCATTCATCAAAACCTCCATCACGAAAACCTCGAACATCAAAGTCACGATTACGAAAGCCTCGAAAACCAAAGTCTCATTCATCAAAATCTCGACCACGAAAACCTCGAAAACCAAAGCCACGAAAACCAAAGTCAAGATCATGATAGCTCCGAAGTTCCACACAGGTAAGAAATTATTTAAATTATATTTATTCTCTTTCATTATTTATATATTTTCATTTAAAACTAATAACAATTAGCGCGGTTAACTTTTTACTCTTTTTTTAAAATAAAATTAGCAATAATAAAAATACTTAAAAGAATTTGAAAATTTTCTAATTAAATTTTTTTTTGAAAACACTAAAAAATTCAATTTTGGAGAATTTACAAATTAATCAAAATATTATAAAAACGTGAAAGAAATTGTTCATATAGAATTAAATTACTTTGAAAACTATTAATTAAAATTATTAAAGAAAGTCCATTATTTTAAAGAAACTCAAAGAAATTCTTCAAAAGAAATTAATTAAGATTATGTAAATTTTAATAAAATTCTTCCTATATTCAATTATTTTCATAAACAGTAAAATTCTCGCAGGAATTTAATTACTTGAAAACACAATTTTCATAAAATTTTTCGAAAAAATCAATTATTTAAAATGATTTTTAGAAAATTCTTCCTTGGAATTAAATTATTTAACAAAAAAATTAATAAAAGTTCTTCGTAAGAATTCAATAACACAGGCACACAAAAAAATAAAATAGTCAAAACCCAGAGGTCACACCCCCCTATCCCCATGTTTTTGGGATCGCTGCAACCGAATATGCCCATGAAAAATTTTTTTCTTTGGCGATTTTCCCGCTACCACCCCCTTACACCTGCTCCCGGGGGTTGTAATTTCAGTTTAAAAAAAGTGGAGTAGGGTGTCTATTCCTATGTTTTTTGGGTCGATAAAATAAAAAAATACTTCCAAAAACAAATTCTCCCTTCCCTTAACCCCCTACAACCCCTTTAACACCCGAAAGGTGGGGGGTCGAAATTCGAATTTTCACGAAAAATCGATTACGGTGTCTAAACCTACTTTTTTTGGCTCGCTGAAACCAAAAAAGACTACCAAAATCAAATCCTTTCCACCCTCGACTCCCTACAACCCCCTGCAATAATTTTTGATAATAAAACAAACCGATTTTTGGGAAATTGAAAATTAAATATTAATTATCAAATTACAACCCCCGGGAGCAGGTGTAAGGGGGTGGTAGCGGGAAAATCGCCGATGAAAAAAATTTTTCATGGGCATATTCGGTTTCAGCGACCCCAAAAACATGGGGATAGGGGGGTGTGACCTCTGGGTTTTGACTATTTTATTTTTTTGTGTGCCTGTGTAATTTTTGAAAATTTTAATAAAATTCGTTGCAAAAATTCAATTATTTTCCTGAATAATAAAATTTTTCTTAGGGGCCGTCCATAAACCACTTAGCCCCATTTTTTGTGAACTTTGACCCCCCCCCCTCCCCCATGTAGTACGCTATTACATGTATTAGCGCCATTTTTCCTCTTATCGTAGTCAATTATTATTTTCATAAAAAGTAATTTAAATTTATAGAAAAAAATAATTGGATTAAATAATTTAGATGAAGTTACAGTAACAATATTATTAGAATATAAAATAATGATTTTATCTCTCGGTCATTTTTAATTATTAGAAAACATTAAGAAATCGATGACTCCGTGTCTGTGACTCGGAGCAATCGATATCTTCTTAACAATACTTTTATAAATTGATTAATCGAAAAAAAGGTTTGAAATTAAAATTTTTGAATGTCTTAATTTCTGTGGGAAATCCTGTTCCAAAAATAAAACTAAAAACAGAAATTGTGCAAATATTTTTCTTCTTTTTCTAAAACAAAATAATAATATTGTAAAAAAAATTGTGATTCATAAACAAAAATAATGCAAAATAAATAAATTTTCTATTTCTTAATCACAGTTGTTTAACAATTTTCTCATTTTCTTTAGAAGTGAAGAACAAAAATGAATTTCAATTTGAAAAAACAATATTTAACAAAATTTTAGCCTTTTAATGAAAAGAAGTGAAAAAAATCTGATGATTTCTATTTGTCGTTACAATTTTAAATTAATTATAAAATAAAAATAATTATAACATAATATACAATCTATCTAAAGATAACAAAAAACAAAAGTATAAACAAAAGACAACTTCAGAATGTGAGGGACAGAAAAAGTGAATGAATGAAAGAAAGAAAGAAAGAAAGAAAGAAAGAACATTCAAATTATTATAAGTAGTTGTTAATTGTAAAAGTTTAAAAAATATCAATCTAATTGCAATTTTCTAATGGAAAATATTTACAACGTAGAATTAAACAGAAAATTTTTTCCGTTATTTAAAATATTCGTGTCTATTAATAATTATAATTAAATATTTGTTTAATGAAATTTATTAAAATTGTATTGAAAATAATTGAATTCCTGAGAAGAATTTGATTATTCATAAAAAAATTCAATTCTTGCCATGAATTGTACTACTTCTAAAAATAATTTCATTCTTTCGAAGGATTTTTAAAAGTTTTAGAAAATAATTGAATTTTTGTAAAGATTTTGCTATTTATAAAAATAATTGAATTGTTTCGAAAAACTTATGAAAAAATTTTAGAAAATAATTGAATTTTTGCTTGAAAATTTTACAAGCAATTTTCCCTACAATTTATTTTTATAATTTTATTTTTAGAATTGACCATTCCTACAATTTTTCCTAGTTCTTATAATAATTTCAATTTAAATAATGAAAATTATTACTTAGGAATTATTTAATAAACAATTTTACTAAAATATTTCAAAAGTAATTGAAGTTTAAGAGTTGCGTTAAAAATTTTTATAAAAAGATACACTTCAAAAAGTTTTAATTTAAAATTTTGTAAAATATTAATTTCGAATGAATTTAATCAGAAATTTTAAACAACTTAGATTTTAGAAAAATTTTAATAATTAAAATTTTTCTAAAATTAAATAATTTTTTTAATATATAAATTTAATTAATTATTAATTAATTATTAATTATTACATAATAAAATTATTAAATTATTCTCTGAAATTTAGTTACACTTTCAAAACTTTAATAAAAATATTCGGAAAATTTCAATTACTTTCAAAAATTTCTCTCATTTCACTGATTTTCAATATCTACTATTTTAATAAAATATTCCAGACGAATTCAATTATTTTTAAAAATTCTACGCAAACATTTTATTATTTTCAAAAATAATAAAAATTTCAAAGGAATTTAATTACTTGTGTGCAAATTTTCATAAATTTCTTCTCAATAATTAAATTATTTTTTCAGAAATAACAAAACTCTTATCAGAAAATTGAATTATTTTGAAAGAAAATTAAATTTTTTGGAGAAAATCAATTATTTTTATAAATAATTAAACTCATCGCAGAGTCTCGATTATTTTTAATACAGTTTTAATCATATTCCTCGAAAAATGTAATTATTCTTAAAAATTTTATTTAAATTTGTCTAAAGAATTCAATTATTGAATAAATTATGTATTGAAGTTGGAAGACTCGGAGTGATCCATATCTTTATATTTTATAACAATTTTTTTATCTTATGCTGCTAGTAATTATTTTAATATAATTTCGAGTAACAGTAGCCGGTCGCTTAAAAATTTTAAATTCCGGGTGACAATAGCCGGATCCCACCCGGTTAACAGTATTGCCGGATATTTAGCCTTACTATTAGAAATCCGGCTAGCCGAATCTTTAGACACTTTTATAGAACCGACTAGTCGGGCCTTTAGACACTTCCATTTATTTTTTATTTTGTGTAACTTAACCAACAAATAAAAAAATAGCTTTCTTAATGAAGGAGCATGTAATATAAAGCCATAGACAAATGTCACCTCTGCCATCTGTCGCGCAAAATGCGCGGCGACATATTAACAGTTTATTCCAATATTGATCTTACACACACATACATCCTACACTAAAACTGACATTTCCTACGTTAAACATTAATTTCTCATTAATTTATCGTTAATTTATCCTAAAAAATATATCAATTTCATCCTGATTGTTCCTTTTCAATTTCCAATAATTTTTTTCATCAAATTTTGTCTATTAACAGACTTATAAAGCCGTTTACCAAATGTTTCCAAATGTATACCCACGTGGGAAGACATATGGTAAATCACTTCTGCCAGGGAAGTAATATTTAAGAAACTCCATTCTTTTGATACACCCTGTATAAATGTAATATTACTATACAATACTCCCTATACAGGGAGTATGTTTGGCATAATCTCTGTCAAGTACTATGAACGTAGTACATAGTAAACTGTTTTCAGTCTTTAAATTTCGACTCGGGAGAGATCAATTTTGTTGCCACTCATAATCACTTTTTCGACTCATTTTGAGTTCAGTTTTTTTCTATGCTCTAATTTACCATTTTCAAAAAAAGTTAAAAAATTTGAATTCTTGTGAGAGAAAAAGATGTTTCAAAAATTGCGATTTTAGTGCTTGGTTTGTGTACCTTCTGATTTATTTAAATTTTACAACTTGGACATATTATTAAAAGTATTATTTAAAAAATATCAAGAACAGGAAGATGGGGTTTAAAGAACGTTACGTCCATTAACAGGGGGGTTTTGTCAGATCGTCACTCAACAGGTTTGCAAAAATTCTCATAAAATTTAAAACAAGATCAAAGTCAAAGTTTCGGTTTTTGAATTAGAATTATAGTTTCGCAAAATGAAAAAAAAATAAATACTGAAAAATTGTAATATCTCTACTCTTTCGAATAGAGGTATTTATAATGTCTTGCTATAAGGTATCTAAAAACGCCTTAAACATTGAGTCAAACGTGTTTTAAGCGAAGACATCCTTTTTGTAGTTTTACCTTTAGTGTAATTAACTTTTATAGTTAAATTATTGTTAAATTGTTTTCTAAATTTGATTGATTAATGTCGTAATTACTTCGCATTGTTGAAGGTTCCCTCGGGCGGTCTTTGTCTAATTTCAGCATACTCTGCTACGAGCCCAGCGCGGCCTCTTGAATGTATTGATTCAATGAGTTGTTCCATGCTGACTGCCTGTAGACCCAAGTCACCATGAAGGCTATCGTCATCGCTAAAGCCCGAGCTTGCTGAGGACGGAGGCTGCACTGGTGATGGAGCTTCATCATTTCCACTCCATGTGTCGCCATTTGTAATCTCAATGTCTCCAATATTTGCCATACCATTTTTGATTTTATTCTTATCCGCCATAGGACTAGTTGGATTGTTAATTGTGGTTCCATTTGGACTTTGATGCGCCGTTTGATGTTTTGACGTCGGAGAAAGAGGAGTACCCGCCCACGGGGTAACCTGAAAAATACGATTCAAAATTAATTAATAAAAAACTACTGCAAACCAGACATATTAAATTTCTCGTAGGTCATTATCGGTTAATAGGAATATGAACAAAAATGCCACACAGAAATTCTCAATTGTGACACATCAAAAAAAAAGCACCTAAGAAGCATAACGTCAATTTTACAGAAAGAGGAAAAAAGAAAAGAGAAAATAATTAATTTATCTGAAACAACCACAATCCAAAAATAAATTTTTTGCTTTTTAAGTGCTTTTCGTCACGACTAGTCACAATTAATTTTAAAGAAAACTTAAAAATAACTGTTTTTCAAAATACAATAGAGACACACATCTTTAAAAAGAAAATAAAATTCCTATAAAGAATGTTTCTGGAAAATTGTTAACAATTTTATAACATATCTATAATGAAATTTTTCAAATATAAAAACTGTAAGGCCCTTGTATTGTGTGTATGTCTGTGTGTATGAGTAATTGGGAAGAGTAGGGAGAGAGTGTGTGATAAGAATTTAAGGGAAATCGGAAAGACAGTTTTTCACGAACCTTCAGACGAATCAGCCCGAGTATGGCAAATTGTATTTTAACCTTTTTATAATTTATATTTTAATAAATCGAGATGTGTTCAATTATATTCGTGTGACTGTGTTTTATTTGTTACTTATAAATCTCAGAAGTGGGATAAAGATCCAAAGTGATGCCGCGTTTTTCATGCCCGACGCTATGATGACTCGGTTTTGCGCGGGAAGCTCCATGTTGCCTGACAAAAAGCTTAATAATTGAAAAATCTGCAACTGGCCTTTTGTGCGGGTGTGCTTTTCTTAGTGGGTGCTGAGTGCAGCTCAGCGCAGTAATTGGTGAAGCTGGTTCGGAAGAAAGTGAAGACGTTGTGATTAGAAAGGAAATAATCGCGTTAGGTGTAGAAGCCGAATAGCGTCTACCAAGATGGATGACTCTCAAGAGACAAGCACGACTCGGCAAGATTGGAGGTGGCGAACAGTTGTAGAATTGAAGGAAGTGTTGAGAAAGCATAATTTGAATACTACGGGCAATAAAAGTGAACTAGTTGCACGAATTATTGAAGCAGATCCGTTGGGAGAATGGCTCATCGAAAGAGAAGTAGATGGGAATACATCAAAAGGTATGGTTGATGCAGATGAATTGGACATCGCGAGAAAGGAGGCTGATGAGTTGATGCAGGAGTTGACCAAAGCGAGAAAGCAGATCGCAGAGTTAAAAGAAGCCGCAAGACTGAAAGAAATGGAAGACGAAAAACGAAAATCGTTAGATGAAATAAATGCTCAACGAGAAGCTTTAGCTCGTGAGTTAACACAGACGAGAAAGGAAATCGCCATCATGCAAGCTGGTGCTGTGGCTGCTTGCGAAAATAGTGGAAACCTTAACAGGTCAGGAGTAGGAATAATTCGATTGGATGATGCTCCTAATGGCAGTCGAGGTGGGAATGATAGTGAACGCCGACAATCAGTGTTGTCATCGAGTGGGGGTACAGCGATGATTTACCGGTCAGCTCAAGAGGGGACGCCAAGAATGAGCATCTCAGCAATGGGGGAACTTCTCCGATCGTTTGATGGATCTGATAGAGATTTTGAAGGATGGGAGCAGCAAGTTCAGATGGTAAAGGCTGTTTACAATTTAGATGACAACACAACTAGAGTGCTAATATGCTCTAAGCTGAAAGGTCGAGCATTGACGTGGTTTCATTCCAAACCTGACCATGTCCAAATGAAACTGGATGATTTGCTGGAGGAGATTCGTAAGATGTTCCATTTTCGACCCAGCAAGATGCAGCTACGCAAACAGTTTGAGGAGAGACACTGGAAAAAAGACGAGTTATTCAGTGACTATGTGCATGACAAGGTTATTCTTGCCAATCGTGTTCCCATCGACGAGGAAGATCGAATGGACTATTTGGTGGAAGGGATACCTGATCAACACTTAAGAGATCAGGCTAGAATACATCAGTTCAAGACGATTGACATGTTGTTAACAGCATTCGAAAAGATTTCCCTCGCAGGGCGGGCTGTTAACCCTACCACAAGCACGAGCAACGCGAAATTGGTAAAGACGTCTGGAAGGAGGGAGAAAGAGGAGCCAACATCGAAGGAGAAAGATCGTGACGCCGTTTCCGTCCCCCCTCGATGTTATAATTGTGGGGAGAGGGGACATATCTCCTCTGCTTGTAAGCAGCCAGCGCGAGCCAAAGGTGCGTGCTATGCGTGCGGATCATCGGCACATCAAATTATGAACTGCCCAAAGAAGAGGGGAGCTCAGAAGGAAATTTCTAATATCGAGGAACTAACGAGTGACAACAACTTCTATCCGCACGTGGAACTTCAGTTTGGCAACGATGGTGAGCAATTTTGTGTCAAGTCCAGGGCGTTGTTAGACAGCGGAAGTCCGGTAAGTCTGATAAAAGAAGCTCTTGTAAATACAGATTTAATAAAGAGAGATAATGTAAACTCGATGAATTATATTGGAATTAATAATTCTAAATTGAATGTATTAGGGAGAGTGTCAGTATTTTTAAACATGAGAGGTGTGTCACGCGAAGTAAATTTATTAGTCGTAAGCAATGATACAATAAAGTCTTCGATTTTATTAGGACGCGATACATTGAGAAAATTCAAACTCACTTTTGCAGAAGGCGATAATATTCTCGACGAAGCGGTCAATGAAATATTAAATATTGATGTTGTGAGAGAAATGGGGGACGAGATAGAATTAAATATTGATATTGATGATAATGTTGAAATTATATCGCGAGAAAAAATGATAAAATTATTTCGAAACGAATATGCGAATGCTGAAAGGCCGGAATCACCGAAAACAAAAGCCGAACTAAAAATTCTGTTGAAGGAACATAAACCATTTCAATTTTCACCTCGTCGTTTATCTTTCGCTGAGAAACAAAAATTAAAGATACTGTTAGAAAAATTAGAAAAGAGCGGTCAAATTAGAGCAAGTAATTCGGAGTACGCGTCGCCGATTGTATTAGTGAGAAAGAGGAGTGGCGAAATACGCATGTGTATTGATTACAGAACTCTTAACCTATATATTCTTAGAGATAATTATCCCTTACCGTTAATAGAAGATCAGATTGACGTTTTAGAAGGAAAGAAAATTTTTAGCTTACTGGATCTTAAAGACGGATTTTATCATGTAAAAATTGCTGAAGAATCAATTAAATACACTGCTTTCGTCACTCCTCTTGGCTCATATGAGTTCACGTGTATGCCCTTTGGCCTGAAGACGGCCCCAAGTACGTTCCAACGCTTTGTCAACAGTGTGTTAAAAGGTTTAATCGACTCGGGGGATGTTGTCGTTTACATGGACGACATTTTAGTTGCCACCACCACCTTAGAACACCATTATAATGTTTTGAAAAAATTGTTTAAACTATTGGTCGAAAATCATTTGGAAATACGTCTAGACAAATGTAAATTTTTGTATGATAAGATTGAATTTTTGGGTTATGAAATTAGTCAGTTCGGAATAGCACCCACCACTCGAGGAGTCGAAGCTGTGACAGGCTTTCCAGTTCCTATTAACGTAAAAGGGGTTCAAAGCTTTTTAGGGTTAGCTTCATTTTTTAGAAAATATGTGGAAAAGTTTTCAGTTATTGCTAAGCCACTTTATGATCTGTTACGTAAGGGGGCGGAGTTTAAGTTTGGTGGGGCAGAGTTAGAAGCGTTTAATAAACTTAAAGAAAAATTAGTAAGTGCACCAATTTTGTCGATTTATAACCCGAATCACGAAACAGAACTCCATTGCGACGCCAGTTCCTTAGGATATGGTGCCGTTTTGATGCAGCGAAAGTCAGATCATAAATTCCACCCTGTTTTCTATTTTTCAAAAAGAACAACGGAGGTGGAAAGCAAATATTACAGCTTCGAGTTGGAAATGCTGGCGATAATATATGCAACTCGTAGATTTCGCGTGTATTTAAGGGGGTTAAAATTCAAAATTGTAACGGATTGCAATTCATTAACTCTAGCCGTAAAGAAACGAGACATAAATCCGCGTATCGAGAGATGGGTAATGGAATTGCAACAATTTGATTATCAAACAGAGCATCTTTAGCGGTAGCTCAGGCGAAGGATAGCAAAATTGTAGAGTTACGAAAGATTTTAGAATCGCGTGAGGACAAGTATTTCGAACTGCGGAATGGGGTAATGTATCGGAAAAGGAGTGAATTATTGTTATTTTACGTACCAAGTGATATGGAAAAAAACGTATTGTTCAAATATCATAATGAGTTAGGACATATCGGAGCGGGAAAGGTCTACGAAACTCTTGTAAAAAATTACTGGTTTCCTGAGATGCGGAAAAAATTGAGGATCACGTAAAAAGTTGTTGTAAGTGCATCGCTTATGCCCCGGTGCAAGGAAAGGTCGAGGGCTTTATCCAAATGATTCCGAAAGGAAATGTACCTTTTCAAACGATTCATATAGACCATATCGATATTTTCGATGCACGCGTGAAAGAGAAGAAACATATATTGATGGTGACCGATGCATTCACCAAATTTGTTCGTATGTACCCGACCAGAACTACAAAAACGGCAGAAGCGATTGCACATTTAAAAGCTTACTTCGTTTCGTATAGTAAACCCCAGACGTTGATTTCCGATCGCGGAACATGCTTTACGTCGAGTGAATTTTTAGACTTTGTAACGGAGTACGGAATAAATCATGTTAAAGTTGCAACTGCATCGCCACAAGCAAACGGACAAATCGAGCGCGTGAATCGAACGATTGAACCAATGCTGGCTAAACTTGCTGATAATGAGTGTGGTATGAAATGGCCTCGTGTAATATGTGACATTGAATATGCAGTTAATAACTCTGTGCATAAGTCAACCGGCGAGACTCCGAGTAAAATGCTATTTGGTGTGGATCAGATCGGTAAAGTTAATGACGAAATAAAAATGTTTTTAGAAAGTCAAGTTAACGTAAATGAAAGAGACTTAGAGAAAATTCGATCGTCGGCTGAAAAGAAAATTGAGAAGAGTCAAAGTTACAATGAAAACTATGTAAACAAACGTCGAAAAGAAGCGTTTGCGTATAAAGTAGGTGACTATGTGATGGTACGTAACTTTGACTCAACTCCGGGAATTTCGCCCAAATTGCGGCCAGTATTCAAAGGTCCATACGAAATAGTAAGGATCCTCAGACACAATCGTTACGTGATTGCTGACATTGAAGGTCACCAAGTAACTCAAAAACGGTACGAGGGTGTCTGGGAGCCAAAAAATATGAGACTCTGGAAGCCAAGTTGAATGAAAGATTAAAGTCAAGGTATAGGAAATTTTGTAAGATGGAATTTGTTCGAGGACGAATATTAGGTCAGGAAAGGCCGAATCTGTAAGGCCCTTGTATTGTGTGTATGTCTGTGTGTATGAGTAATTGGGAAGAGTAGGGAGAGAGTGTGTGATAAGAATTTAAGGGAAAGCGGTAAGACAGTTTTTCACGAACCTTCAGACGAATCAGCCCGAGTATGGCAAATTGTATTTTAACCTTTTTATAATTTATATTTTAATAAATCGAGATGTGTTCAATTATATTCGTGTGACTGTGTTTTATTTGTTACTTATAAAACTTATATTCTATAATGAATAAAAATTATTTTTAAAAAATTATTTAAATTTAATAATAGGTATTTAAATTATTCAGTTATGAAATATGAATACACCCAGAGAAAAAAGTTATTTATTTTAACTAAAAGTGTATATTTGAAAAAAATTTATTTGTTGCAAATAAATATTTTATTCAAAATAAATAAACTAATATTTATTTCAAATAAATGCACTTAGTGATATCAATAAAGGAATATATTTGCAATTTAGGAAATAGTATATTTGTAGCAAATTAAAAATATATTTGATTCAAATAAAAGTTTGTTTGACTTATAAGTAGACGCCTGCGCATATTGCATTACTATAGTAAAACAATAAGATGTTTTGCTTTTAACAGTTTAACGCGTATAAGTATAAGAGATTCATTCATTATGAATAGTTAACAAATTTCATTATTTTAAGTACAGAATTTTTCTTTTTAAGTGAAAATTCAAATTAGTACAAAGTAACAGACTTGAATGTGATTTCATTTACATTTTAGTGTCTTATTTGAGAATTTGTGAGAAAAATGTGACAGTGGACTTTTACATATGAAGTTGAAAAGTAAAGTAAAATGACTGAGAAGATCTGAGTTTATTTAACAAATATTCTTATAAAAATAAACATTTATTTTAATGAATATTAAGAGTTTTATTAGTGATTGTGATTGTTAAATTTTTTTTCAAGGTTATAAGTGAATTTTAATATTTCAGAATGCTTACAGGATTTATTAAAATGAAAAATGTTTTTTACTTGCTCTAAAGATAAAATATATTTAAAGAAAATATAAAATATTTTTCATTCAAATAAAAATGGATATTTAAACGATATAAATTCCCTATTATTTTCCGGTTTCGAGATTGGTAGACAAACTGTTCTATGTATTGGTAGGATCTAAAACCCGTCGAAGATGGGTACGACAGCTACACCCAGAGGAATGGTATATTTGTCTCAGAACCAACTAGACTTTTTATTTGTTTTAAATTTATTTTTTTTGGTTTAAATAAAATTTTATTTTATTTAGATAATAAACAAACTTTACAGAAAAGGCATTTAAAGTAGAACCACTCTGATTGGTCAAGACGTTCCAATGAAATTCAGCTTTAACAGTTTAAACATAAATTCATAAATTTACATAAATTCACTTTTAACAGTTTAACGCGTATAAGTATAAGAGATTTATTTATTATGAATAGTTAACAACTTTCATTACTTTCAGTACAGAATTTTTCTTTTCAAGTGAAAATTTAAATTAGTACAAAGTAACAGACTTGAATGTGATTTCATTTCGACGCCTCCTGACGAGATAATATTATTTCAAAAGTCAGTTCAGTATAAATCTATCTCAAAAACAAATGCAAGATGAAGTTAACTCACAAATTAATGCGAGACAATTTTATTTTATTATTTATTTCAAGATTTTGTGCATTAAAATGCATTTTTTAACTCAGTGATTTGTTTAAATTCAGAATTAAAAGAAAATCAACTTTTGCATATATATGTTATACTTCCTTCTGAAGGTTTTCTATGAGTTAGTCAATGAAATAAATTTTTTTGTCGGAGTTGTAGTTATTAAAAGTTGTTCCAAAAATAGACCCCGGGATGGAGCTACTTTGTGTTTTTATAATGTTACATAAACATTTATTTGATACTTTCTTATTCATTTAATCTTTTGTGTAGATATTTCAGAGTAAATTAAAAAAGAAAGAGATATTAAACAAAAAATTTTGTAAACATTATACAACAAAATGTAAAATAAAATACTAAGATTTTGCTAAAATCATGATTTATTATAAATTAACAACCTTTCTTCAAATCTTATATTACTCTGAAAATTAATAACACTTTTTCTTTTTAAATATACATTTTACAATAATACATTATGATAATTATAAAATTATCATTTAAACACATGTAAATAACTTTAAATCATCATTTTAATAGAAGCTTTTTTAAACGTTTTGAATATGATATTTTTTAAAAACTTGAAATTAATATTTTAAGGTTAAATGAATAACAATTTAATATCTAATACACTTTTTCAGTTATTTTAAGAGAAACGAGAGAAATAGTTTTAAGACAAATTTGAAAAACTTATAAATATTAAAGTTAATTTTTTGTCGTTATGTTGCTCACCGGTTGAAGTTTAAATCGTTTTAAGGATTTTAATTAACTTATTTTTGGTTTTGCTTCCTCATAAGGAAGCTTTGCATTCGTGACGATTTTCAATTTTTCAAAACATGGTTATATGGACTCATTTTCATCTAGGATATATGTATATTAAATTCTGAGCAAATGTCCAGATGTATGTGTGTGTGTATGTCACAAAAAATTGTGTACAAATTATCTCAAACAAATTTTAATGAATTGCCCTGAGATTTTGCAGGTTTATTGCAATCATTAATACCTAAAATCTGACACAAGGATTTTCAAATTTATCCACAAAATTTTTTTTATACAATTTTTTCAAAATTTGAAAAAAAATTTTTTTTGTATTTTTTGAAATAACTTTTTTATTTCTAAATATTTTTATAAATTATTCTCAAAATTACATTCCTGACAAAAAAACGAATCGATTGATATATACAAAGTCCACATTTCATCAAAATTTATAAAAATAATCAATATTTTTCTTTTTCACAAAAAATTCAAATTTTGTGTTTTTTGAAATATTACCTTAACATATTAAAATTAAATTAAGCAATTGGTTTATAATATTTTGAGGAAGCAAAATGGTCATGAAATGAACAACTTGTTTGTCAAAGAAGTTCTTTGTAATAATTTTATTTATTAAATACCTGGCGTACATAAAGTAGCCCCAGTTGACGGCAGTATTATTCAATGCATAGGGTGGTCAGCTCCGTGGCAGCCAATTTTCGAAAATTTGTTATAATTTTTTTATAATTATAGCTGTAGTAAAACCATTCAAATGACAACTATATTATGCCCTAATGATGAGGAAAAGTGATATTTAACATTCAAAAAACAAAATTTTTTTTCATTTAAAAATGATCTTGAAATTGCACAGTTACGTGAAAATCACCCATATATGAAGTTGAAAAGTAAATTAAAGTGACTGAGAAGATCTGAGTTTATTTAACAAATATTCTTATAAAAATAAACATTTATTTTAATGAATATTAAGAGTTTCATTAGTGATTGTGATTGTTAAATTTATTTGAAGGTTATAAGTGAATTTTAATATTTTAGAATGCTTACAGGATTTATTAAAATGAAAAATGTTTTTACTTGCTCCAAATATAAAATATATTTAAGGAAAATATAAAATATTTGTCATTTAAATAAGAATAGATATTTAAACGAAATATATTAATTCAAATAAGAAATATTATTAAGGCTAAATAAAAGTTTAGTTGGTTCTGTGACAAATATCCTTTTTTATTTGTTTCAAATAAATTTTATTTAATTCAAATAAATCATTTCTCTGTGTTTACAAATCTGATAACTGCATTTATTTGAAATAAATATTAGTTTATTTATTTTAAATAAAATATCTATTTGCAACAAAATAATTTTTTTAAACATACACTTTTAGTTAAAATAATTATAACTTTTTTCTCTGAGTGTAAGGTCCCTTTCACCGTGGGGAGTCACATATTATGTTAAAAAATAACGTAATAAAATGTTCATTTCATGACTATTTACTATCCTTAATATAATAAAAAAATTTCTGCTTAAAATAGCAAAAAAGTCCATGACATAAATGAAATTATTTTCGAATTATTGGTGAAATTAAAACGTTACACCCAGAGAAAAATATTATTTAAGCCAAATACATTTTATTTGACTTAAATAAACGTATATTTGTCTCAGAACCAACTAGTCTTTTTATTTGTTTTAAATAAAATTTATATTTGACATTAATAAAACATATATTTGAGTTCAATAAAATTTATTTGAAACAAATAAAAATTCTAGTTGGTTCTGAGATAAATATACTATTTCTCTGGGTGTATATAAACCAATTCTCTAATTTTTTATTACAGAATAATTATTTCAAGTGTTACACCCAGAGAAATTGTATATTTGTTTCAGAACCATTAGACTTTTTATTTGTTTCAAATAAATTTTATTTAAAACAAATAAAAAATCTACTTGGTTCTGAGACAAATATACGTTTATTTAAGTCAAATAAAATATATTTTGTTTAAATAATATTTTTCTCTGGGTGTAAGAAAACTTCATGTGATTATAAAATTTCAGTTTAAATATGTGTCCACTTCAAATACTTTTTAATGTTATAATTTCAATAAGAAATAGATTTAATAGCATAAGCTATTAAATTATTATTATTTGGAAATAAATTATGACAATAAAGATAAAAAATTTAATATATTGCACAGTCCGACAAAATTTCATCAACTGCATGTTGCTTAAAATGTTACAGACGATTCTTACAGGATTTTGTCCGTAGAATACGAATTTGACTTTGAAAATATTGGATGGGCCGTGGTCCGGCCCGGCCTGGTTGAAACATTAAAACCGACCGCGGCCATGGCACTTTGTTCGATCTGGCTGCCCTGCCGGGGTCATGGGATTTTCCCCGATCTTTTCGCTACCCAGTGTTACGTCCGTAACTTCTAATTATTATTTAAATACTTAAATATTTCATTAGAAATATTTTTGATGTAACTATACAATTTTTATATTTACTTGTATATGTATGTGTGTATTATTTGAATGTCATATATTATTGCATTATATCTAGTACATTTTCCATTAATATGGTATTTCTTATTTTATATTTTCTAAGTATTTAAAACAATATAATAAGTTATATCAAATCCAAGAAAGAGAAGTTTATATTTTGAATAATGTAAAAGGAATAACGACTACGCATTAATACCAAATTCCGGTGCTAAAAGTCTTATTGAGTCTCGTTGAAGGTGGTCCGGTGACGTCACACTGTATCTACCTGCACTAGACGAGTTTCGGCGCGTGTATTTTTCGTGCATGATGTTCCATTAGATTTTCATATAAAAAGGGGAAGAGTATCTATTTGAAAGCCAACATTATTACATCTTCAGTAAAGAGAGTATCTGTTTGAAAGCCAACATTAGAACATCATCGAGAAAGAGAGTATTTTTTTTAAATCAACTAGTTCACATCGATACGATTTAAAGTGCAATCCCAGTTTACAGTTTAGAAGTTAACTAAATTACATCCCCAAGTATATTTTTGAGACAATTTTCGGACAACAATTTATAAATACACTGAATTACCAAGTGTATTATCTGATAATTTAAGAAGAGATAATTTGGAAATGAATCCGAATTTAATATTGAAACAATTTTTCAACTTTCGAAGCATCAAAATTTGTTCTCGAGGCGCCAGTTTGGATAAAAAGTAAAATCCCTAAGAGTACAATAGACTAAATCCCATTAGTTTAAACATAAGGCTAATATACAATCATTAAGGACACCAACCATAGGCTCCTTTGTGTTCACTCTACTATACCACTTCAGATTGGAAATCAAGATAACAATCGCCAGCTTCAACACCTACAACAATCGTTATTCCTAAAGTAAAATTTTTCATTTTTAAATATACTCATTGTATTTTGCATTATTGTCAATTCTTTTCTTTCTTGGTTGGTTTTTAAATAAAAAAACATTTGTTTTGACGTGACACCAGGTAGAAATCTAATACTGACTGAATTTATTATATTACAGCTAGTCATTTGATTATTAAAGCTTGACGAGTAATTTCTTCAATATTGATAATTATTATTAATATTTTTGTATGGTAAATAAAATATTTTGTATCAATGAAAATGTAAATAATTATTAGAATTGTTTTTATTGAAGTAAGTTTTTAAAAAAATATCCCAGGCAACCAGTTACTTGTTAGACGATTTCCTCATTGGTCACAGGTTACCAGTATCCCAGTTACTAGTATGTTACAAGTTTTTCAGCTAACATCATAATGGTTGATTTTTACAAGTTACACTCGTTTACATCTGTTACCCTGAAAACTTGTAACATACTAGTAACTAAAATTAGTTATCTTAAAATCAGTAAAAGTTTGTGCACCTGCGTAAAATTTTTTGTTGTTATATATCTTGACATCTTACCAATTTTGAAAACAGGAAGAAATATGATTATAATAATATAATATAGTTTCAAATTATTTATATTAATGAATTTATTTATACATATAGCAAATACATATTTACATCCGAACCGAATTTAAAAGTTTTCGCGAATAATCTCCGTATATCTGATAAAATATGATGAAAATAATTTTTTTAAATATATTTCCTATATTTTAGCTATTGCCTCAATTATTATTTCATAATTGGTTTTCATATAAAAAATATTTATATTAAGTCTTAAATGGAAAATTAAGTTTAAAATGGACTCGAAATTCAAATTAAGCCCATATTAATTCTTATGAAGAGAGTTGAATTTTGGAAATGTGCACAAATCTAATTTTGATACATTAGATAAGGTTTTACAGACCGAAAGTTATACAAATTCAAATTTTCTAAATGAAAATGAAATATTATGACAATTATAATTAATAATAATAAAATAAAATTTCATTTTTACGAAGGTCACAAGCAAGGTTAAGAAATTTTTGTTGTTTTCTAATTGTAAAGGAAATAAAAATTGTCATTTTAATATTGTTTTGTTATCTTTACTTATTTTGTTAAAAATATTATTTATTTTTATTTATTTTGTATTCAAGTGTCAAAAACTTATTCTCTATTCAAATATTTGAAACTCGAATAAATGTTGAATTGAATATTGTAATTCTGAATTCAGGGTAATAATATTATACTATACTTTTGTTTTTATATGCCTTTTTGTATATTAGGAACGTTCGATGGTCTCTGAAAAATGTAGGTTATGTGCGACTTACAGTTATCGCCCATGAAAAACAGCACTGCCTGTTTGAAATCACGTGAAATTAGTAAACAACCGTTTCCGAACTAGTGGTTCGAACTTCTTGGTTATGACATTTTGTTACTGCTTTGAGTGAGAAATATATTGTCGTCTTGTGACCACCTTGTGCAAATAATAAACTAAAGTAATTTATTTCAATTGTTAATAAAAGCAACAATTATTAACAAATAGTTAACTTTGATTCTTCTCCAAAAATTATTTTTTAACATTTTCTTTTTAATTTTAGTTCATTTGAAGAATATTTTTTCTTTATGATTAAAAATAACTTATTTATATTGTTATAAATAATATAAATTAACAAATAGTTAACTTATGAACCTGTCCATCAAAAAATTTTATTTACACATTTTCTTTTTTTACTTAGGTTCGTTTAAAGAATATATATATCTTTTTCTTTATAATATAACTTATATAAATTGTTATAAACAATGTCAATTAAAAATTATGAAGTTAACTTTGGTTCCTCTCTACACGGAAAAAAGTACTTGAATCATTCGTTGAAAGTGCTTGATTTTTGGATAGGACACAAAATACAAGGAAAACAAAATACAATTTTTATTAGAAAATATAAGAAAGTCCTAGAATTATTCTAGTACTAGTATGGGCCACAGTGTTTTTTAAATTTTAACCAAAAGTCATTTCTTCAGTTTTATAAAGTACTTGAAAGATTAGTTGACTGCGCTTGAAAATTCTGTAGAGCATGCACAGTGTGCGTTTCTATTCAAGGTAAATGACAGCTGATCTTCTATTTATATTGTGGTTATTTTAGATGTGAATATACTATTATTTTATAAAAAACAAATAGTGTTTATTAATATGTATCCTGACGCGGTGAAAGGGACCTTACGCCTATAAAATTAATTTTTAGTTATTAATGCCATTATACCGATTGAAAAAATCTGGATAGAATGGTATCAATAACTAAAAATTAATTTTTTGGAACGTAAGGTCCCTTTCACCGCGTGAGGGCATATATTTGTCTTTAAAAATTGACTTTGAAAAAAATATTTTTATGTTGTGTTTCTCACAAAATAGAATGTTATGTAATTCTCAGTTTTCAGTGAAATAGCATGCCTCTCAAGTCGTGAAAAATTTCACCATTTAGTATATAACAACAATTCGATACGTATTTTTAAGTGTTGTGTGTGTTTATATTTAAGTTATACGCGAATATATGTGAGTGTGTTACAGGTTAGTTCATAAGTGTTGAAAAACGTCGAAAAGTGATACAATAATGATTGTTCTTTGTTTGTGTGATTAATTATCCAAATATGTGAATGAATGAGTAAATCTTAGAAAACTGATTAATTATTATTATAAACTTATTTTACAGAAATATACAATTTTTTTTAAGTCAATGAAATTCTCAAGCATGGTACTAGAAATTTTCATTGACTGATTTTGAAACTCTCATTCAGGGTTCAGAACGTAAAATACTCGATGTAGTCTACATCGTTGTCTAGACGTATATTACCTGGTAATTTACTTGTCTATAGTTCTCTACGTAGTTTAAGCCTCTTAACAACATAACCTCTAATGTCACTTTTTCCTGCCAACCATGCTTACAAGCGTAGAGAAAACACGAAAAATATTTATTATTCGCCTTTTAGTTCAATTAAATTTAAAATATCAAAAGGTAGTAGTGGTGCCGGTGTCAGGCCCAAACACGAAGTTTGGGATAAATTAAATTTTACTCTATCAACAAAATATTACTCATATATTAATATAATATTATTATATTATTATCATTATCAAGAATATTACCCACCGGTAAGTTAGTAAAAAGATCAAAATAGTGGAACAATAAGTAAAATGAATATTAGCAATCAAACTCTGAATCAAACTCAAAACTCGAACGTAAGTTTGATGATAACGGAAGATATTTCTGAAACCAATAACAATTCCGTAAGTGGAAGTATTATTTATACCTAATATAATCATTATAATTATTATTATATTTATATTTTCTAAACTTTTTCAAGAATAATTATATTTGAATTAATTAACTTTTTCAAAATATCTTTTTTACAATACATTTAACTTTTTAGATTTCTGTTGAAATTTCAAACGGATCTGATGTCGAGGTGAAAAGTTTCCGGTAAACAAAAATAAAGATTTTCGTAGACCAAGTAAATGAAAATGAAAAAGAAACGATTAACGACGCTCTTTCCGAATTCATTTTTGGTTGCGACATTAATAAGAAAGTGGTCGATTCTGATTATTTTATTAAATTAATGAAAAGTTCAAGACCTGCATATACACCTCCTACTAGTGATGAACTGTCTTCCATTTTTCTGCACTAAAGTGTTCAAAAGCTTCAGATAAAAAATTGAATATTGAACCAGGAATTTTGCTGATTTCAGTCCAAAATATTGAAAATGACAAAAAAGATGTTCAATTTTTGACCAAAGATCTTGATGGGAACATAAGTTTCATAACTTTTTCTGCAATTTCAGTATCGCAAAACTACGACAATGAAATTCAAGATATTACCTGTCTATCTCTTGAATTAGCCAAGAATACAATACATTCAGATATATGGGCTGTTATATCTAAGGAATGTTCAATTCAATGCTTAAATGAGCAAAATATTCTAACTTTGTCCTGTAATGTTAAAACTGCACACTCTATTGGCGATTGCCTTTTAAGGCGGTGTCAAAGTCGATGCGATTTTCCCGTTGAAGCTCAATGCAAAAATCCAATCGACTTTGACACCGCCTTAAGGGGGTCCCATAGTCGATTAGATTTTTGCATTGAGCTTCAATGGGAAATTCGCATCGCCTTTGACACCGCCTTAAGGAGGTCCCACTTACCGACATTGCAGATCTAAAATGGTTAAAAATCTGCAACGACCGTTTCTTGGAAAATATAAGATATTATGACATTATAAATTTAAGTAATTCATTTTTAACATAAATACACAGAATAAGTATTTTGTTTCTTGTAATTATTTAGAAAACTATATTTTTAGAAAGTTAAATATGAACAGTTTCAAACATCCCAAACGGCAACGACCCTTTCTTGAAAACAACAAAACAAAATAATTTTTCCATATGAGTAATTTAATTTTAATAAAAAATACACATAATAAAATTCATTATATACAAAATCAACAATAAAAACTTTAATATATGTAAACTGTTTTGCATAACAATTTGCTACAAGAAGAACACATGTGACAGTTGTTTAGTGGTACATAGAACCAAAAGATGGCGTCAAAGGGTAAAAAATTGTGGGGATTGTAGCAAGCTCATTTACCGACGTTGCTTTCTCACACCAGACTGATCATGTGTGAGTAATGTGTATGGAAGAATGGGTGTTCGCGCCTTTCTGTTCAGTTGCGCCCCTGGGACCACGCTTGTGTAGTACGCCTTTTACACGGCTACAATAAATCAAACTATTCAAAGAAATACTAATTAATAAAAAAGTGGCGTGAAAATTTTATAAAAATCTGCAAATTTCGAGGAATTACTGCAGAATCTTTTCGAGCACATGTTCGCAAATGTAGACGCCACGCCATTCCCCGACAGGAAGACTGCATCACTCACTGCTCACCATCTTCGGCAACAAATAATTATATAATGATATTTTCTCTTAAAAAAAATTGAAAATTTTTTATTATATTTTTTTCCAATTTAAAAATTCTTTATGGCTCATAAGAGTATGAGCTCATAATTATTTATTTGACAGCTGGTCCCAGACAACAAGAACGCTTTAGGGGAAGCAAATACTCCTCAGAAATTCGTCAAGGCTTTCATTTTCTATTAACACTTTTTTTCCGTTAACAGACTTAATTGAAGCCATTTTTGGAGCATTTTTTTACACTTCATGATGGAGTACCTGGTGGCAGCCATTTTAATAAGGACTTCCTGAGAGCGGTAAAATTTTTTTAACAACGCTTTGGAAAACGGTGCATGGGCAAAAATATTCCTGCCCATGCAACAGGTGTGTATTGCTTCCATTTTTCATTCTGTGTCAGCAACAGTTTTCCTCGCCATTAATATTACAATTTTTTTTCACGCTTCCTGATTCACCACGACACTTTCCAACGAAGGTGCATCCAAATTCTGAGGCAGATTTCCAGACTGGTCAAATATCCAGGAAGCTGAATATCCAGAAAGTCAAAATATTCAGGAGATCAAATTATCCTGATTGCCAGATTTTTAATTTCAACCGAGGGAAGTCAAATAATTAAATCACAACAGAAACAGCAGAGGGTCATCATCAAGGACATCATTCGTTTCAGTGTCGGGTTATTGTTTTTGTGAGTATCATAACAGTGGTCCCAACCTTCTTCGGTACGACTGTGTAAAGAATATTATGAACGAATGATAATATTTCAATTTTTATATTTTCTTTTAAATTCAAGAGATCTTAAAACTTTAATACTCATTTTTATACGTTGTAAATTTTCTTGTATCCTCTCCACACTTTTTTCTATTTTATTTTTACCTTTTATTTTATTTTTTTTAAAAGGAAGGAAGAAAATAAATTGAAAGATTTTTTTTGTTTTTTTGCATTCCGTGTCATTCATTTTGTCAGGTACTTTTTATTTTATTTTTTTATCACAGCGTCCATACGTGTTACATTTTATCTAACTTTTGACACATTAATAATTTTAAAATTGTGAAGTATTGTTTAATTGGCAGTGCATTGCTCTTTTGCGTTAAATAATTTCACGTATATAATTTATCGAGGAGTTAGAACAATTTCAAGCAGAAATATTATTTTTTTTGGCCATTAATAGTCCGCTTAATTCATTTAATTTTTATACTCCTAAAAAGAATTTATTTTAGTAATATTGGTGAAATACCTCAACGTTAAATATATTTTTTTCTTGATTTCCGGTTATCTATTGTTAGGGGAGAATGGGGAGTTATGAAGCATGGGGAGTTGTGAAGCACGGCCATAGATCTCGCATAGTAATTGTTTTGATAGATGTCACTTACTCTGAATATTTTTTCACCTAATATCTTCGTTTTGTAATTGGATTCATTCCGATAGCAGATATTTTGCATATCTTTCAAGACAATGTGTTCAATTTTTCGTTTATAAAGTTTTTTTGTGTGTTCCATTTTACAGAATTCTTACAAAATTCGCGAACAAATCAAAAAGATAAGTTCACCCATATAATACCCAGCAATGATTAGGTTCTCGAAATTTAAAACGATTTATGCAAAATCTCAATAAAGAATATTTACCAAAAAATATAATTTTTAGCGATTTTTAGTAGTTCTTCACAACTCCCCATGATTTTTAAAAACTTGAAAAGGCAGCTTTTTAGTCCAACTGAAAAAAATTGTCGATTTTATTTTATTTCATGCAAATTCTTCAACCAGTAAGCATATTTGAAGACCCTCTAGAGATTCAAGTGGAGAAAATTTGAAATAAAAATTTCTTTTTGAAGTTACAACTCATAAACAAAGCGTGCTTCATATCTCCCCATTCTCCCCTATTTATACTCATTTATTTAAATAATTGTTCTGCTACTAAGTCATAAGAGCGTTTCTTATATTTTTTTTAAATCAATTTGTTTGCTGTTCGTTTTTTCGCAAAATGACAAGTCCAACAAGCGACGAGTTTGTCACTGAATATGAGTCCGAGGAAGAGGGGGGGGCGGCGCCGCCGCCGCTAGAAGAAGAAATCGATACAGACCATTGTTGAAATTGCCCAGTTTTTACCACAAAGAACCGGCCTTGTGGTTTGCCGAAATCAAACTCCTTTTTGATTACTCGCGAGGTACCAGGGTCGCAGCGTTGAGGGCACTGCACTTTGAAACGGATTTAACATTAAGCGATATTATTGTTCAAAAAACCCCTCCGGCGGATATTTACAGTCAAATTAAAAAACGATTAATAGCAACTTTTGCAGTATCTTCGGAAGCGCGTTTGAGGCAACTTTTAAATGGGGAATTATCGGGAGAGGGGAAACCTTCGTTAATCCTAAACCGTATTAAGACCTTAAGTCAAGAAAAATGCGGAGATGGGATTATAAAGGCCGTATTTCTCGATCATTTACCCGCAAATTGTCGCGCGGCTCTAGCACTAAGTAAGGTTACTGAGATAGATTAAATGGCACAACTTGCGGACCGCTCCGTCGAAGCTTCTGGACAAATCGGCATACCGCAGGTCTCCGCCGTCAAATCGGAAGATTCTCAGCAATTTCAGCAAGTATAACAAAAGAAACCGAAGCACCGGAAACAATAATCAATTATGTTTTTATCATGCGAAATTCGAAGATAAAGCACTCAAGTGCGTAGCTCCATGTCTCATGCAAGCCGGTACTTCATCGGAAAACTAATTAGGCCGCGTCAAATTTATTGCTTGAATAGTCATTCATTTTTTAAACGTTTACATATCAAAGACCGTAAATCAGGGTTATCTTTTCTAATCGACACCGGTTCTGATGTGTCAATAATTCCGGCAAATTCACGTCAAGAATCTAAAACTCCACATTATGTTATTTATGCTGCGAATAATTCACAGATAAATACATATGGTAGTAGCAAATTAAATCTTGATCTTAGGTTTAGCCGAAATTTGTTGTGGAATTTTTGCATTGCATCGGTTCCATATCCTATATTGGCGCCGATTTCGTTTCATATTTCGGATTATCGGTTGATTTGCAAAATCGTAAATTGTTAGATTTAAATTCAGGTGATAATGCCATTTGTTTTTTTAAAAAAGCTAATTTCACGGACATTAGCTCGATTGATAAGTCGTCACCGTTGTATAATATTATAAATAAATATCCGGATATTATAAACTTAACGAAAAATGAGATAAAAGTCAAGCACGGCGTTTTTCACCACATAGTAACGAAAGGGCCGGACAAGTGGCAAAAGCTCATTTTATAGCTCTAAAGGAACGTTCATAAACTACGTAGCACGTCTAGGGAGAGAGGGGGTCAAGCAATTATCTACCATAAGAGGAAAAAATGGCGCTAATACATATAATTGCGTTATATTTATATATTTATATATATTTTTTAGTTATATATTAAATTTCCAAAAAATTGGTCTACGTAGTTTATGGACGTTCCCTAACCGTTCGGATTGTTCGAGTTTTCATTTATGCCATTCGGGCTTAGAAACGCGAGACAAACATTTCAGAGATATATGTTTCAGGCCCTTGGCGAATTAGATTTTATTTTTGTGTATTTGAATGATAACCTCATTGTTTCCAAAAATGTTAAGAAACATGAGGAATATCTTGATATCGTATGCTATCGATTAAATAAATAAGGGTTAAGATTAAATATTAAAAAATGTGTTGTTTATCAAAATCGAATCGAGTTTTTAGGACACTTATTAGACGAAAATGGTTTCCGGCCCACAGAGGAAAAAACACGCGCAATTACGGAATTCGGAAAGCCTCACACGATTTATGACCTTTGTTGTTTCTTGGGACTCGTAAATTTCTACCGTCGTAATATTCCTCACGCTGCTCAATTACAGCAACCGTTAAAGAAATATTTGCATGATACGCGTAAAAACGACAAACGAGAAATTTTTTGGACCGCGGTAGCTGAGCAAGCTTTCATCGCGGTAAAAGAGGTCTCGTTTCGTATCGGACGCTTCGGATCCAGGGATGGGCGCAACCTTGGAACAGTATCTAAATAATTCTTGGCAACCGCTAGCTTTTTATTAAAAAAAAATCCAATTCCGCACAATCTAAATACAGCGCGTATGACCGTTAATTAACCGTAATTTATGAATCCGTAAAATATTTTCGATATTTTTTGGAAGGACACGAATTTAAAATCGTTACAGACCACAAACCGTTAATTTATGCCTTTCAAAAAATAGCGAAAAAGTCTCTCCGAGACAGCAGAGACAACTTTCGTTCTAATCACAATTTACTTCGCAAATCAAATATCTTCACGGGATCGATAACGTTGTTGCTGATGCATTATCGCGAGCCGATGCAATCACCTTTTCTCCTGAAATTGAAATGGCTGAGCTCTCAAAAGCTCAAATTGAAGATGAGGAATTAAAGCTGTTTACGAATGATTTGAATTCGTCATTGAAATTAAAAAGATTCGATTGGAGGTAAAATCCGGGAGGTAAAATTACTGATCGTCTTATTCGCAAAAGATACGTTTGGCCGGGCATAAAAAATTGGTGCCGGTCTATCAGCGCCCACGACGAAATTCTCCATCGGAAATTGACGATCAGAGAAGGGCTCGCCCACTTTCTGCGACGAACGACCGCAGGAAGATATGGAATCCCCCAGAATACGCAAAATGGCATATGTATTTTATCTTTTGTTATTATAAATAAATGAAAAAAAAGGTAAGACGCCGGACTTCCATCCTTGGGTACGAAAGTTCTGTTCCAGCCGCCGTCGATTTTTCTCGAATATGGTTTTTTCTATTTCAGAAATTTAACCCTCGGAGAACACATGGGGTCATTTTGACCCCACGATTTTTTGCGAAAAGTTTTTTATCTATTGTTTAATATTTTTTATAAGGGTTTTAAAGTACACAGACTTATTTTACAGAGTTTAAACTATATTTTAAAAAAATTTTTAGATTAATCAGATAAACAGTTTTAAATTGATTAAGCATTGAAAAATGATCTAAAAAAGAGGTGTGTTCTCCGAAGGTTAATATAAATTGTATGTGACCTTCAAGAATAAAAGTGTATGTGTGTGTGCTCGCGCGCACGTGTGTTAAGGAAGAGAAGCAGAATAGTTTTTTTCTTGCATTCGTCTAAATTTTCGATTTTCTTGTACAGTTCCCGACTTTTCCAAGAACAGTTTGCCGAGAAGTGGTGGAATAGTAAATGACATATTTAAACAAGGCAACGTTTAGTTTTTTGGGAACTACCCGTCGTATCCAAGAGCTACGAACGAAGTTCCCGAATAATCGGCGAACTTTTTTTCCCGTGCAATAATGCTAATAATACTTTTTTTACTTAATTTACATTTATTATAACACATCAGAACACATTATAAAAAATTTTGATTTTTTATATAAATATTTTAATGATTTGGTTATTTCAAAAAGTTTTGTTTGAAATTTCATACAAAACTGTTTGAAATTTCAAACAAAAAATTTTTTGAAATTTCATTCAAACACTTTGTATTAATTTTCAAAAAATTTTTTAAAATTTAAAAGAAATGTGTTTAAAAATTTAATACAAAAATTTGTATTAAATTTAAAAACGTTTGTTGTAGTTTTTCAAAATTGTAAATGATAATTGCTTCAAACATTTTTGTACAAAATTTGGAACAAAAATTTTTAACACTGTCGTGGACTAGCGTTATACATTTTTATTTATTTTTTCGTACAGATTTCAACAAACATACAGAAAAAATTATTAAAGTTCATCTTCATATTTTTTTTGCGAAAAACTAGAAATTTTTTTTGTTTTAGAAAAAATAGTGTGTATCCTCCCCTTGGTTTTCACAATTTTTGGCCTATTAGACTACAGTTTTGCTTATTTTATGTGTTTTCATGTGTAGATTTTAAGAAAAATACACCGAATATAAATGGATTTGATCTTCTTATTTTTTCAACAAAATACTCAAAGTTTTTAAAAATTGCGCCAAAAAAGAGTGCTTTTTGCCCTAGCACCCACAGTTCTTTATCTCAAGAGATGAAAATTGGTACACTTTTGTATTTTCACTTGCAGATTACAATAAAAATATTGTCGAAATAATTATAATTTATCTTCATAAATTATTCATTCATTATTTTAGCAAAAAAGTAGAAGTTTCAAAAGAGGGTGCGGATTCCTCGGTGTTCGTACGAGTTCTACTCGCACTTGTCCGGTTCTTTGCATATTTTGGGGAAAAAGTACTCTAAATAAAAGGGGGGGAAGAAAATTCCACTTTTTTGAGGTTCCACACCTGAAGAAATATCTAACGAAGAGAACGTCACTTCGTTTTTAGTTTTATCTGTTTTAGAAAGTTTAGAATCGATCTTACCACCGAAAATGGGCATTTTTAAAAATGGCTTATATCGCCGCCATTTTGAAATAAAAATTAAATTTTTTTTTACAAATTCTTAAATAAATTATTTATTACATGCAAAAGAAATTTTTTAAATAAATGTCATAGTTATTTTAATAATATTTATTAAAAAAGCCTTCTTTTTGTCTGTTTTGATCTGGAATGTCCCCTTAAATATTTTTTTTCTTGTAGTGCTCGTTAAAATGAGCTACCATGATTTTTTTCATAATGAAACGGTCACAGCTCGGCTGCCTGACTGCCTGCCTGCAGGTCGTTATGGCAATGCATAAGAGTAAGAGAGTCAGACAATTTAAATTATTCGTCTCCTCTCTCTTACTCTCGTGGCGGCTGCCTGCGCAGGCAGGCAGTCGAGGTGTGACCATGCCATAAAGCGACTTAAGAGATACAGATTTTTGAAATATCACGTTTTTAAGTAAATTTTTTTTCAAATGATCATAATTCACATGTATTTATTAATAAAAATGTAAAGAAGTTTTTAAAAATAATGATGTCATTTGGTCAATAAATTGCAAGTTAGGCTTTTGGCTACACGAAGAAAAATGAAAATTCAGATTTTAGACTGAATATAAACCAATTTGAATGATTTATATTATCGTAGAAAGAAATATTAAATTTTAGTTCTCTATCCCAAAAAGTTTAGTAACGATTTTTGAATAAGATCAATGCTAAATATCTTAACCCTTTAACGCCGGGAAGGACACATATTTTACTCAACTTTTAGAGCCATCGTTCTAAACGATTTCGTAAGTTTAAAATTTGGTATGAATCCATCCCTATAGAGTTTTTATCGCTCTTTCAGAATCTGAAGTTTAAATTTTAAAAAAATTTAATTTGAGAAAGTTGTGAACATCTTTCCGACAAAAAACTGAAAATTTTTCTTTTTTTTTTGGAAAAATGAATTTTTTTTTAAGGTAGCAAGTAAGAATGCATGCGTAAAACCTACAAATATCGCGTCCGCAAATACCAACCTTCAATATGGCGAAATGTACATTTAAAAATTTCAAAATGGCGGCTTCAAAATGGCGATAGAAGATATTTTTTTTAAATAAACATCAAAGTCTAGTGTACGAATTTAAAAAAAAATTTGGATAATCATGTCAGTTTGTATGTAGGGGTTTTTGAGGTTGCTGATTACGAATCTGATATCAAATTTCAAAAATTCAAAATGGCGGATCCAATATGGCGGAATATATTTTTTAAATTTGACAAAATATGTTTGAAACCTCCTACTCAGGGGTTTTCGGGGTCGCTGATTACGAATCTGATATTAGTTTTTCGAAATTTAAAATGGCGGATCCAATATGGCGATCGTAAATTTAAAAAAACGTTGGATTTTATTGAAACCTCCTACTCAGGGGTTTTCGGGGTCGCTGATTACGAATCTGATATTAGTTTTTCGAAATTAAAAATGGTGGATCCAATATGGCGATCGTAAATTTAAGAAATCGTTGGATTTTGTTGAAACTTGCTACTTGGGGGTTTTCGCAATCGCTGATTACGAATCTGGCATCAAATTTCGAAAATACAAATTGGCGGATCCAATATGGCGATCGAAAATTTAAAAATTGTTGCAATTTGGTGAAATTTGTAACTCGGGGTTTTTTAGACGTCTAGCACGAATCTGTTGTTAGATTTCAAAACTCAAAAATATTGATTCCAATATTACGGATGATTTCTTTGTAGATGGACAAACTTTATCTGAAACTTATTACGAAAAAAACACTTGGTATATTATTTTCTGCAAGAAGATAATCAAAGGTATCACGTTCTTTAGCCATTAAAATGTTTTAATGTTGCCCAACTCTAACCACGAGGAGGTAAACGTGAAATGTAGAGTCATCATTTTTTTTTAGTTTTTGGATATTTTTGGTTTTTTTTTTTTATTTTAAAAAATTTATATTATAAAAAACAACTACAACGATAAAAATAAACGTGAGTAATGCTCATTCAGAGTGAACTTTTTGGAAACAAACCTTGCAGTAATATTTGTTGCATTTGTCACAAAATAATTGTGTTCTCACTGGACATTTCTCGGAATCACAGCTTCGTTTATTGTCTACTTTTTTCAATAAATGCGAGTTTAAACGTGATGGAGATTGACGTAAATAATCTTCTGAGATTTTCATCGCAAATTCTTTTCCACTCGATTTTTTTTCTTCCTTCAGAACAGCGTTAGAAATGATGACTGCATTCGCGATAGACGATTGAATGAGTTCCATTAAAATCGGCCAGGTCCACTTCTTACTTCTAATCGATGGTAAGACATTGCTGCGATATTGATCATGCACATCAACACCTCCCATGAATTTATTGTACATGGAAAATGCTGCTGGTATGGCAATGTCGGTTTTGGTTTTTTCCTGTTTCGAATAGCGCTTCACTAGTTTCAGTGGTTTTTCTCCTGCAGCTGTTGACAGTATAGATACTATTTTCGAATCCATAAGTGTAATGTAATTGAGTCCGCTATTTTCATCATGCTTGATGCTGAAAGTTCCCCTAGGAGATTTTGCATTGACTGTGTTACTTTCTTTTACTCTATTTTGCCTAACTGTGCCAGTTGCGATCAAACCAATATTCTTGAGATGAACCATCAAATCCGGATTGCAAAAGAAGTTGTCAAAGTAGATATGATAATTATGCAACTTCTTAGCAGTAGTTGACAGGAGTAGACTTTGTAGCATTTTCAGTACCACGCGACTTCCTAAAGCACATTTACTCAACATGTTATCATTTCTGGCATCTTTTCCGCAATAAATATCACACTCGAATAGAAATCCATCAGCACCACACAAACCCCACATTTTGATTCCAAATCTGATCGGCTTGTTCCTAATAAATTGTTTAATCTTCAAACGTCCATAGAATTTAATCATCATCTCATCAATCGATAACGCTGTTTGAAAAAAGCCGAAGGATTTAATATTTTTTCGAAACATTTCCAAAATTACTCGAACTCGCCACGCTGCATCATTTGGATCTTCATCCGTAGTTTTGGAGCACTTTAGATTTGTTTTTATTTCTAAAAATCGATCGCGGGGCATTGTTGATCTAACAATAGGACATTCAAGTAAGGGGCTGTTTGACCAGTAATCTCTTTCTGATGTTCTTTTGTTGAAAGTTGTCAGAATAATTATTCCTACAAATGCATTTAACTCACGAATTGTCATCTGCAAACCATTTTGAGAAGATGCTTCGATAATATAATTCTTCATGTCACTGGAAAAAAACATTTCAAAAAGTTCTGTTGGCGAACTGTCCCTGATCCTTTTTGTTTGAATATCTGTTAGGAGGTACTGGTTTTCAAAAATTCGAGAGCAATTTTTTTCCCCGGAAACTTAATTATATTTGTGATCTGGTTCTAATTTAGCCTGAGCATCGGAATAGTTTTGAACAACTGTTCTATAAGATAATGTGACTTGCTCACTTGCAGATAATTCACTATCATCATTGTCGTCACTGACTACTTCTGATTCTGCATCTGAATTCACCGAATTCGGCAGAATTACTAAATCAATTCGAGAATCACTCTCAAAAAGTTCACTCGATTCAGCTTGTACAATCCTTGACGTTTTTGTTCTAGTTGAGCGTTTTCTTTTAGGTGCCATTGTCAAATATTTCCAATTATTGAGAAAAAACTCAAAAAATAATAAAATAACAATTTATTGAATTTACACAACAAGAAATAACACGACTTTCTTAGCAACGAAATGTGAATCCGATTTATCTATTAAAACAAAAGACAACTAGTTTCCATAACAACAAATAATAAAAAAAGCAGTCTAGTTTTATTTGCTTTTTGTCAAGAAACTAGTTATCTTTTGTTTTACTGAATCCTTTATAACAAGAACAATTATCACTTAGAAAACAAGTAGAAAAAATTGTCATTTTATTGTCTTTGAGATTTTTTTTTTAAAATGCATATATTTGACAATATCATCGAAAAATGTGTTTGACTACAACAAAATCATCAAGAATTGTACAAACAGAATCCTGTCAACTCTTTGAGAAATACACTCACATTGATTTATTACTTTACACAAATTTATAATTTTTAAAATGTCCTTCTCCAGTGACATGAAGAACTCTTCATATATTGATTCATCGTCCCAAAACTTTCAACAAATCAGAAATAAATTATTGGTTAAATAGTTATTTGTTTAAATATTTTAATGTTAGACGAACTATTAATCGTGGCCGATTTTTACAAGTAATACACAAATAAAAATTCAAGTGATATAGCGCGTCGAACTCGAGTCGTTAAAAAAACATCAACATTTTTTTGTGGATTAAGAAAGTGAGACTTTTTGATATGATCTTGACACAAAAATAATATATAATATTTAGAAACTTTTACTTTGAAGACAATCCTATCAAATATAGATTTTATCAAAAACCAAGTTTTGTTTGTCATATTAATTCCACCATTTTAAATTTAGAATGTTTCACATCAGATTCTAAGTCAGCGACCCCAAAAACTCCCGAGTAAGGAGTTTTAAGTATACTCAGTCAAATTTTAAAAAAACCATCCTCCATATTGGATCCGCCAATTTGTATTTTCGAAATTTGATGCCAGATTCGTAATCAGCGATTGCGAAAACCCCCAAGTAGCAAGTTTCAACAAAATCCAACGATTTCTTAAATTTACGATCGCCATATTGGATCCACCATTTTTAATTTCGAAAAACTAATATCAGATTCGTAATCAGCGACCCCGAAAACCCCTGAGTAGGAGGTTTCAATAAAATCCAACGTTTTTTTAAATTTACGATCGCCATATTGGATCCGCCATTTTAAATTTCGAAAAACTAATATCAGATTCGTAATCAGCGACCCCGAAAACCCCTGAGTAGGAGGTTTCAAACATATTTTGTCAAATTTAAAAAATATATTCCGCCATATTGGATTTTTGAAATTTGATATCAGATTCGTAATCAGCAACCTCAAAAACCCCTACATACAAACTGACATGATTATCCAAATTTTTTTTTAAATTCGTACACTAGACTTTGATGTTTATTTAAAAAAAATATCTTCTATCGCCATTTTGAAGCCGCCATTTTGAAATTTTTAAATGTACATTTCGCCATATTGAAGGTTGGTATTTGCGGACGCGATATTTGTAGGTTTTACGCATGCATTCTTACTTGCTACCTTAAAAAAAAATTCATTTTTCCAAAAAAAAAAGAAAAATTTTCAGTTTTTTGTCGGAAAGATGTTCACAACTTTCTCAAATTAAATTTTTTTAAAATTTAAACTTCAGATTCTGAAAGAGCGATAAAAACTCTATAGGGATGGATTCATACCAAATTTTTAACTTACGAAATCGTTTAGAACGATGGCTCTAAAAGTTGAGTAAAATATGTGTCCTTCCCGGCGTTAAAGGGTTAATAAA
The DNA here is from genome assembly GCA_032873175.1 of Leptopilina drosophilae. Classification (NCBI taxonomy): domain Eukaryota; kingdom Metazoa; phylum Arthropoda; class Insecta; order Hymenoptera; family Figitidae; genus Leptopilina; species Leptopilina drosophilae. The sequence goes on from CM065478.1 coordinate 29,471,462, forward strand.
CGCTAATACTCTCCTTTGACCAAGTGCAATCAGATTCCGTAATTAATTCAAAGTTGCGAAGACTTAGATACAATTATTATTATCTTCATTTATTTTAATTCAGATACTCAATTGTTACAAATTTTGTACCAACGTTCACTTAAAACGGAGGACTGTTTTATGCGAGAGTCCTTAAATTAATTCCTAAACAGTTTTTAGGAATTCAGTTTCTTCGTTTTTGATATACACGCAAGTATGTGTCGTTGTTGTTTGTAGTATGCGTCGCGTGCAATATTAATTGTTTCAATTAATAAAAATTTTTATTTAAAGATGTATTTTGGTGTTGACCAGAATAAATTGTAGTGAGAAGATGTAAAATAGTGTTTGTTTTCGCTGGTCTTTATTGATACAATTTCAAAATTCGAGCTTTCGTCTTTCCATGAAAGACCTCATCAGGTTATATCAAATCAATCTAAAAAATTGTTTTACAAATTAAAAAAGAAACAAATAAGAAATAACATATAAAATAAAATAAAAAAGAAAACAAGTTCAAAACATAATCATTTTCTCTTTATAAAGAGATCACAAAAAGAATTCTCACCATGTCAACATACAACAAAAATGTCACAGACACACAAAAATAAAACATAATGTCAAAAATACATACAAAAAACACATATATAAGCCAGCATTAGACAGTACTGTGGTCTACATTTTTTAAAGATTATTATTTACTAAAAAACAATAATTCTCGTCAGCTGTCAAAAAAACGTTATAACCTCAAAACCATGAGTGTTCGTTTACAATGCCTAAATTCTACAGTGTCATTCACATGTCGTCGAAACTTAAAGTTCTATTCACATTACAGCGAAGTCACAAATATTTAACCATATATCATAAAAAAAAAGAAAAAAACTTTTTTTACTAATTTAAAAAAACAATTATAAGGACATATCGGATATTAAATTAAAATATAAATCACTAAGGTTATTTATGACGGTTCGTTTGTTTACAGAATTACTAAGTTTAACAATATAAAACATTTCCTTAAAAAGTCGCTTCTTGAGATTCGACTCATTACAAATAATTTTGGTGTTATTAAAATTGAAGATGTGGTCATATTCATGGGAATGTGCAACTAGAGAAGAAGCTCTTTTATCATTTTTGCAATCTCTCTTATGGGTACTGACCCTGTCCTTTATATAGTTCATAGTCTGACCGATATACACCATCCCACTTTCGCATGGAATCTGATACACAACGTGACTTTTCAAATCGAAAGGTGTAATATCTTTATGCTTTGAGAAACAACCAAACGGATCCTTATTATAATGAAAAACAACATTAACATCAAACTTCTTAAAAAATTTTATAAAGAAAATGTGAAGTTCGTCAATGAAAGGAAGAGATACACATTTTCTGAGGTCAATAGTTTTTGATTTGTTGACTACACTCGCATTAGAATCCAGAGGATTTGCAATTTTTTTGAGCCTCAAATAAATAAAATAAAAATTTTTATTTTAAATATAATAGTGAGTGCAGTTGTGTGATAAAGTTATAAAAGCGCATTTCTAGTGTTGCAAATGAATTTTGAAGAATATCCAAGTGAAATGTTTGAACTCATTTTGAGGTTAGGTATGATCCTGCAAGTGTTTCTGTATAGAAACCTTTACAGAAATCTTTGATAACTAAGGTTCCTGCACCGGAACCTGCACAGGAACCCTGTCCCAAAATCCCGTATGGGATCCTCTACAGGACCAGTACGGGATCCTATATGGGATCCTGCGCAGGACTTGTACAGGATCCCAAGAGGATCCTTTAAGGATTCTGTACGGGGATTTTAAGCTGGGAGGAGTAAGAAAAGGTTACCGTTTTCGGAATTAAAATCTTGCCATAACTTAAAACCAAACGTGTGATTAATTCTTTATATATATATATATATATATATATATATATATATATATATATATATATATAATGAAGTAGTATAAGGAGTACCCACTCTCTAGAAAAGTTGAAGCAAATTTTCCCGTTTCTCTGAAAACTAACAGAGGTGGCGAACCCTGCAGGGAAAGTTTGGTAACTCCGAAATTTTGTCTGCTAAAAGTGACATTTAAACGAATAGTGATTTAAACAGCAGAAATATTTGCTATATATAAAAATATAGTACAAACGCAAGTAAATAATTGATAATATTATCTTTAAGTTACTAAAATTATTAAACTTTTAAAGTTAAATTAGCAATTACATATAATTACATATAATAACAATTAAAAATTACATATAATATAAAAAAAATTACATATAATAACAAATGAAATAAAAGAAAAAAAATATTTTGTAATAATGATATGTTTAAATTAAAAGGTATTTATTATAATTAAAATAAATGTTAAACATTATTTTTAGTTTTTTAATTTATTTAATTTTATTTCTATACTAATTTATTTTTATTATTCTAACTGATTAAATATTAATTTAACTCCTCACAGTTTAATAGTTAAATAGCTTCTGTTAATATAAATATTGTTGTTAAATATATAAATATTAATTAAAAATAAATTAAATTGTTTGTAATATTTATCTAAATTTATTTTGTAAATAAGATATAAAAAAACCTTTTAGGAATGAGAAAATATAAACTTTATATTTCAAAAATACTATATATATTTAACAGAAAGTTGCACATAAGGTTAAAATATTTAATAACAATAGAATAAATTTCTATATAAAAATAAGTGATAAGAAACAAAGTATAAATAATTTTTTATTACTTACTTTAAATATAAAATGTTTAATAAAATTAATGTATTAAAATTGTTTGTAGGCAAAATGAAACTTGTCAATAATATTTACCATGCAAAGGGAGTATGTGTGTGAACTGTATTAACACATCTTATGTCAATGTGTGTATTAGTTCAAAACTTTTCCGGTAGGTTCGACACCTCCGTTAGTTTTAAGTGGAACGGGAAAACATGCTTCAACTTTTCATGGACTCAACACAGCAGTGAGGCCTCCTTATGCTACTTCATGATATAAATATATATATATATATATATATATATATATATATATATATATAGGGAAGAGTGGGGCAAACCGGACCCCCTAATGGTTTTTTTACTTTTGTGACTAAACGAATCAACCGGTTTCATTTTTCGAGGGCTTGTTTAAAAGATCATTTAATTGCGCAACTTTTTCCCAAAGACACCTATACTTTATCTTTTATTGTTAAGTTGTTGTATTAACTTTAAAAAATTTTGAAACGGTCCGGTTTGCCCCACCCCCTGGGGTAAACTGGATCCCCCATGGGGCAAACCGGACCGTTTGGTTTTTTATTTATAATATTGCATTTACATAATCTACAATAATAAAAAAACATAAAGAATCATGTAAACAATGGTTGTAGTAATGAAAATAATAATTCGGGATTGAATTTTAGTTAAATAAATATTTTGTTAAATAAAAAACCAAAAAATGTTCGTCATTATCGGAGAAACAATATTAAAGGGTCCAATTCTCATTGGAAGATATTTTAATGAAAGAAACATTTTATTTAAAAATAATTTTTATGAATCTTTAATTCAATGGAAATATCCTATGGCCGGTTTGCCTCACCGAAAACGGTCCGGTTTGACCCACGGGCTCATTTTGAGAATAAATGTTTGTCAAAAAGAAACGTTTTGCAAATTCATGAAAGTTTTTAGTGGTAAATATTCCTGAAGTGTGTACCTTCAAAACCCAAGACCTAATATTTAGAAATATTACACGATTTCCTCAGAATTTCCTTAAGAAAAAATTCGTAAAAGTGTAGAAAAAAAATAAAAAAAACTTTTGTTCCCAGCGTTGCACGAACAAAAGGAAAAAAGGCAAATTGAAAAAATAAGGAATACTACACATGGTTGTTTCAAATTTCTAAATAGCACTTTTGACAATTTCACCATTTCGGAAATATTGGCGGGGGTCCGGTTTACCCACCGGTCCGGTTTGCCCCACTCTCCCCTAGTATATATATATATACTAGGGGGGCTTCGCCCCCCTGCGCGCTATCCTCTTTTTGAAGGATAGGTGAAGTCAGTAACGAGGCGAGATTTAAACCTTCGGAAGGAAATTTATTAATAATACTTAGGTTGAAACCAAATTATAACGAAAAGACGACGCTTAATAAATGATAGTCGTTAACATAACTTCTCAGAGTTCTCCCGACATTATTTCGATTGATTCTAATCGTGGTACATACTCTGATATGAGGAGAAAATGTTGGGGTGAATCGTAAGAAAACAAAAATTGTATCAGTGCCGGATTTAATTACTAAATTACCAAATTAATGATATTGTCGAGAAAAGAAAACAAGATGGCGTCAATGCAGGATTTTGGTGACGTAAAATTAATTTAGTAATTTTAGTGGGAAAAGAAGAGAATGAACCGCAGCGTTATTGTCTAGGGTTTAGCTATTATTACGTCGAGTACACAACGTTACAAACGAAATACTGGACTCACACTGTTTGGCTTCGAATGATTTCGCCCCCAACAATATAGGCGAGGAAGAACGGTGAGGGTTAAACGAGGCTTTGCTTCAATTTGCCGAATTTGTTCCACATTCGCTTCGGTCTGGGTTTTCCTTATCTACCCTATAAATAATTGTCACTTAATTTCTCGTTAATTTACATCTTTATTGTTTCGCTTAAGCTTCGCTTTAGGCTTCCTGAGGTTTCTCTAGAAAAATACCGGTGGATTACCTACATTGGACGATTTCGGAGGCGGACATGCATGTTACTTATACCGAATAGTCGGTTCATAGGTTTCTAGTATCAAGTCGCTGCTTGATATTCTTATCCAATGAGGAATACTGGGAGCTCCTAGGCTGACAGCGAGAAAAAGGAAACGAATAACGAGTCTAGGCATTTCTAGTTTTTCCCCCGGACGGACCCGATCAGGAAAACTAGTCATACCTATAACCTAGGAATTAAATAGAAGCCCTATTTAATTCGAAGGCATAGTTTATAAAGAGTAGGGTTCGGAGTGTTTCCTAGTTTTTCTCCCAGAAGGGCCTGGTGATAAATCCCCAAGAATCCTCTTGTCATTTGGATTAATCAGAAGGACCTGTTTTAATCCGAATGACGTTAAATAAAATAGATAATAGAAAGAGAGGAGAAAGAATCAAGTCTTCTTTAGTTTTTCCCCCAGAAGGACCTGGTGAAAAATTCCAAAGAATCCTCTTGTTATTTGGATTAATCAGAAGGACCTGTTTTAATCCGAATGACGTTAAATAAAATAGATAATAGAAAGAGAGGAGAAAGAATCAAGTCTTCTTTAGTTTTTCCCCCAGAAGGACCTGGTGAAAAATTCCAAAGAATCCTCTTGTTATTTGGATTAATCAGAAGGACCTGTTTTAATCCGAATGACGTTAAATAAAATAGATAATAGAAAGAGAGGAGAAAGAATCAAGTCTTCTTTAGTTTTTCTCCCAGAAGGACCTGATGAGAAATCCCAAAGAATCTTCTTGTCATTTGGATTAATCATAAGGACCTGTTTTAATCCAAATGAAGTTAAATAAAATAGATAATGGAAAGAGAAGAAAAGGGAAGAGAACGATACCTCAAATCGGCAGGTCGGTCGAGATCCCTGGCTCCTCAGTGTGAGTAGGCTCACACAGAGAGGCCAGGCCTTGCCGAGGTTCACCATGGTATTCGTGCCAAGTGAAGAGTGCTTCTCAGACCGACCCGTCCGAGCCAAGGCAGAATGCATTCTCGCTCTCCGGTACAAGTGAGAATATACCATGTCTCTCGCTGGTAAACTAGCTTTGCTCGGTAGAGGGAGAGCAGCGCGAAGCGCGATGCGCCTTCGGTACTCTCTTGCCGGTAGCCGTCGAGGCCGCTGGCCGTTGTATGTGGATATTGAATGTGAAAATGCTATCTGGCATTCCTTATGTTTTTACTTGTTGTTAGAGAGCTTGATTAATTTTCAATTTGTTAAAAATTAAGTATGAATTTTTTTTGAGAAACCTTAGCTATTTCAGATAAAATTATGTTCTTATTCTGTTAATCTTAGATTCTTGAGAAACCTTGTTTCAATTTAAATTGAGAATTTAATATAAATTCGGGGATAATCTCATGTCATTACACCTATAGGTAAAAAAAAATAGATCAATTTTGACATAAGTTTTGACGGACCCTTTGGGATAGGGTGCCCTTACAGAATCTTGAAACAGCGGCGGCATATAGGTCAAAAAGATTCGCAATACCGAAATTACATTAAGGCAAAATCTATGTATCATTGACAAACAATTCCCTCTGCTCTCAAAAGTTAGGTCAATTTTAAGGCAGTTTTGACCTATACGTCAAAAATTGACAAACCATTTCTTCTGCTTGCAAAATTTAGGTCAATTTTGAAGGCAGTTTTAACATAAAGGTCAAAACTTGACAATAACACTCTATTTGACCTGCTTCTTATTCAAATTCAAGGTTCCAATAGGTTAGGCAGAAGCCCGATAAAGACTGTCTAAAGTACCATAGGTCAAAATTTAGGTCGAATTTGACATACTTATTTAAACTTGCACCTCAAAAAAGCAACTTGATTAGGATGCGTTAAGGACTCGCTGCCCTACAACAAAATTTAGGTACAATTTGGCTTAGTTTTTACCTACAGGTTAAAAACTAAGTCAAATTTGACCTAAATTTTAACACTAAGTCTCAATCAATAAAAGTTGCTATGAATAATTCAAATAAATTTTAAATTCCTTATCAAGAAATTTAAATGATTAGAAGTTTGAGTAGATACATTGATAAGATGAACAAGAGTATTCTTAAGAAACCTCCTTTTAATTTTTAAAATGCATAACTATAGAGTTTCCTTTGAAGAAACAAAACAATATAAAAAAATGGTTTATAAATAATGCTGATAAACAATTCTATTAATTTATACCAAAGCAGCACGTAAGCTTATTTTGACATCACTGTAATATTACATTGGAGATTCGTCATATTCCACTGTAATATTATAGTGATCTTACTGAGATATCAAAATGTCCGCCTGGAGGTAATATTACGTTGTTATAATAAGAGAATATTACATGCGCGGAGAGAAATGTGTTACGAATAATGCTAGAGGCATGTTGATTCGCTTTTTACATAGACGTTTGTACCTAATTTTGAAAAGGCCGGTACTAACTTTGCACAGCTTGATGTCCACTTGTGCTACAGTTGCTCAAATCCATGAAAAATCAGCATGGATTTCTTGCAATTTAAGCATGGTGGTGTGTCCCAGGCAAAAAAGTCGGTGGTATGCCGATGCCTACGACCGGCTCGACACCGGCCCGGTGGTATAGTCGGACAATACCCGGTACCGGCACTGTGGTACCGGGCCGGTTCCTAAAAGACAACCAGCCCGGCACCGGCCCGGTAGTAAGGTCGAACAATAAGCGGTTCCCGCACTGTGGTACTGGGCCAGTTCCTAAAAGACAACCGGCCCGGCACCGGCCCGGTAGTAAGGTCGAACAATAAGCGGTTCCCGCACTGTGGTACCGGGCCAGTTCCTAAAAGACAACCGGCCCGGTTCCGGCATTCGATGTAGTTTTTACACCGGCGACGGGATTTTGCCGGCATCAAAATTAGTACCGGCCCGGCACCGGCCCGGTACCACTACTTGATACCGTTTTTACACCGGCGAAGGACTTTTGCCGGCATCAAAATTAGTACCGGCCTGGCACCAGCCCGGTTCCGGATTCGATGCAGTTTTTACACGGTCGACGGACTTTTGCTGGCATAATATTTTTGTGTCTTAAAAAGTCTAAATTTTTAATTTTTGAATTTTTTTTACACTATTCGGAAGAATAAGAAAATCAAATCTCTCGAAATCAAATGTTTTTTAAAATCTTTTTTTATATAGTTGGAAAAATTACATTTCTTTAAACTCTATTAATTCAGCTTTAAATTGTCCGGGAAAATCACTCAAAAATCCAGGAATTTGTTACTGACGAATTACTAGATACCCTATAATAACTTTGTTCGTTTAAAATAATTTTTGTCAGGTTTTATTTGATTTATTGTTATAAAATTTTGATAATCTAACAAGGTATCATATTAATTTCATTATACTAAGTTTCTGCAAGTTTTTTCTATAAAGGCGGTACCGGGCCGGTACCATGCCAACGGTTTTTCTTTAGCCTTAGTCCCGACGTATAATGACATTAACAAATGTTATTATAATTATTAACTTTGACAATACATTATTCAAACTGTCTTTTAGAAAAGGTTTTTTCTATTAATTTAGAACATTTTGTAATTAGTCCTGGTGTCACACTTCATATATAAACGGTCGTTGATTTCTGCCTGGGGCATGCCCTTATAGTACGGCCTCCTAGTGCGCTAAGAGCAAGAGATTTGTCTCCGTGTGGTAATATTAACCCTCACGAGCTCGAGTTCGTTTTTCTGCCTGCGCGCACAAGCCGGGTCCGAGGGACCCGGTATTAAAATTCAATAGAAATCAAAAATTTGATAGCAAAATTGTTAATATTTTTTATCAAACATATAATTGTATCATTTTAAAGAAATTATTTTAAAAAACAGTTTAAAAATAACATTATTTATAATAAAAAAAATAATATAAAAAATATAAAAAACAAAAAAATAAAAAAATATTTTCAGACAAATCACCGTATAATGTATAAATAATTATATAAACATTTTATATATTATATAAATGTTACATATATACACTACCGGCAGAAATTGTCGGTACGAACGACGGGCGAGCTACGAAAAGTTGCTGCCGAAATTAAATTAACATATTTTATTATTGAAAAATGATAGGAACTTGGATCTTGGATCGTTTCAAAGCCAATTAAATTCTGCGTCATTTGATATATAAATGAAAATTATTTGATATTTTTGAGAAATTTGATCACCTAAAAGATTTTGAAAAAAAATTGATTGATTTTTCTATTTTTGTGCACCATGTTTGAGTGGCTGCACATTTTAGAAAAATTTAGAGAAAAATTTTAAACTCTAGCAACATAATCTTTAAAGTCTCAGTTTTTATTTGAGCCTTGAAAATTGAAAATCTGTTTAGTAGTTTTTGAAATATCTAAAAAAATGTCCAAGAATGTTGTTTTATAATTTAGGCGGTGATACACACTTATTGCACTCTCGCTGCTCACCTGGTTCGTTGCGGCAGGGCCGAATAAGCGGCATATAGAGTGGGGGTCATATTTGGAGCCCTTTTTAAGTTTTTTGTAATTTTAGATTTAATATTCATTGAAAATTTAATAATTGTTAAAGTTAATTATTATATATGGGGCAAAATTTCTCAAGTGTACCACTGTCAAAATTGCAAGTTGTTAGATCGGGCTAATATTTTCTCAGTATTTAGTACTATGCATGAGTACTTCAACCACCAAGTATTATGAAATTTTATAAAAAATTGTAGAGGGGGGAGGGGGTTGAAGATTTTGGATAAGTATCAACAGTGATTTTTCTAAAAAATCGTAGCTTCAATATAATGAAGTAAAAAAAATGTTGACCCATATGTTTTTTGTAGGGTTTTTCCTGCTCTTTCAAATGGTGCAAAATTTTTTTTTTAAATTCAAAATTTAACCCTTTTTTTGAAAATTAAAAATTTTTTTGGTTTTTTTTCAAAAAGGACCCTTTTTTTCCTTTTTTTTTGTACGAAAAGAAAGCTTAAGATGCGTACTTTCAATAACTAAAACGGAAAAAATGACGTTTTTTTTTGTTTTCGAATTATTAATTAATTAATTAATAAAAATTAATAAAAATTGAAATATTTTACAACAAAATAAATTTAACGCAATTCTGAAGTTACTACTGTAAAGCACTACAAAATCCGCATCCAACGAGTCCAATATGAAAGATTTTGGATAAATTGACTTTTTATAAATAAATATTTATAAAAATTAATTAACAAATGAATATAATTTATAAAAATAAAGATAAAGTGTTAGTTTTTTTTTAAACAAATGTTTATACAATTCTATTTTGAAAAAAATGTATTCCAGTTATTTGCAACAATTGACAGTTTAAAAAAAAAAATTAAAAACCTCTTTATGCGTGTCGTGTTCCATAACTCTATAACCCGGCTTAATATTTTTTAACATTTTCTACAAAACAATTTTTTATTTAATTTTTACATTTCTTATGTAATAAGAGATGATTTCTTTTTTATCTTACCAACTTTTTATTATTTTAATATCAACAATAATTTAATTTTACGTAAATCCTAATAAATAAATTACAAATAATTACTTAATCATTAATTATTATATTGGATTTTTATAATAATTTTCATGATTTAATGAAAAAAATGCAGAGAGCAGTTCTGAAAATATTATACAGTATGCTCAAATATAAAATTAAATAAAAAATTGTTTTGTAGAAAATGTTAAAAAATATTAAGCCCGGTTATAAAGTTATGGAACACGACACGCATAAAGAGGTTTTTAATTTTTTTTTTTAAACTGTCAATTGTTGCAAATAACTGGAATACATTTTTTTCAAAATAGAATTGTATAAACATTTGTTTAAAAAAAACTAACACTTTATCTTTATTTTTATAAATTATATTCATTTGTTAATTAATTTTTATAAATATTTATTTATAAAAAGTCAATTTATCCAAAATCTTTCATATTGGACTCGTTGGATGCGGATTTTGTAGTGCTTTACAGTAGTAACTTCAGAATTGCGTTAAATTTATTTTGTTGTAAAATATTTCAATTTTTATTAATTTTTATTAATTAATTAATTAATAATTCGAAAACAAAAAAAAACGTCATTTTTTTCGTTTTAATTATTGAAAGTACGCATCTTAAGCTTTCTTTTCGTACAAAAAAAAGGAGAAAAAAGGGTCCTTTTTGAAAAAAAAACCAAAAAAATTTTTAATTTTCAAAAAAAAGGGTTAAATTTTGAATTAAAAAAAAAATTTTTGCACCATTTGAAAGAGCAGGAAAAACCCTACAAAAAACATATGGGTCAACATTTTTTTTACTTCATTATATAGAAGCTACGATTTTTTAGAAAAATCACTGTTGATACTTATCCAAAATCTTCAACCCCCTCCCCCCTCTACAATTTTTTATAAAATTTCATAATACTTGGTGGTTGAAGTACTCATGCATAGTACTAAATACTGGGAAAATATTAGCCCGATCTAACAACTTGCAATTTTGACATTGGTACACTTGAGAAATTTTGCCCCATATATAATTAAGTTATCATTTTACAAACTTTCATGATCAAATAGTTGTTTATTTCTACGTACAAATTTTCACTTTTCTAACTTTTTTCCAAAAATAAAAAACTATTTGATCATGAAAGTTTGTAAAATGATAACATAATTATTTATATAATAATTACCTTTAACAATTATTAAATTTTCAATGAATATTAAATCTAAAATTACAAAAAACTTAAAAAGAGCTCCAAATATGACCCCCACTCTATATGCCGCTTATTCGGCCCTGCCGCAAAGAACCAGGTGAGCAGCGAGAGTGCAATAAGTGTGTATCACCGCCTAAATTATAAAACAACATGCTTGGACATTTTTTTAGATATTTCAAAAACTACTGAACGGATTTTCAATTTTCAAGGCTCAAATAAAAGCTGAGACTTTAAAGATTATGTTTCTAGAGTTTAAAATTTTTCTCTAAATTTTTCTAGAATGTGCAGCCACTCAAACATGGTACACAAAAATAGAAAAATTAATCAATTTTTTTTCAAAATCTTTTAGGTGATAAAATCTCTCAAAAATATCAAATAATTTTCATTTATATATCAAACGACGCAGAATTTAATTGGCTTTGAAACGATCCAAGAACCAAGATCCTATCATTTTTCAATAATAAAATATGTTAATTTAATTTAGGCAGCAACTTTTCGTAGCTTGCTCGTCGTTCGTACCGACAATTTTTGCCGGTAGTATATATATATATATATATATATATATATATATATATATATATATATATATATATATATAAAATAATTTAAAAAATAGTAATGTAAAATAATGGTAGAAATATAAAACACCTGAAAGAAATCTTCAGCTAAATTACCTAATAATAATTATCTATGTTTAGACGTAAAACCAAAAAAAAAATTTAACGACCGCCATATTGAATCCGTTATTTTGAATATTTTAATTCTAACATCGCATTTGTAATCAGCGGCCCAAAAAACCCCCGAGTACCGATTTTAAAGAAAATCTGATCGATTTTCTGTTCTTTCACTTTTGGAAATGGAATTTTCCAAAAACGTACAACACGCACTATATTTTTCGCAATACGTCACTTCCGGAATTATTTGGGATATGATTACACTTATTACAGTAGGTGATGTTGAAACATTACAAAATAATGCAACATTGAAAAAAAATTTCTAACTTTTTATACGTATTTATAACCCGGGTCCCTCGAACCCGGCTTGAGTCTTTACGTATGTTCGACTTAAAAGAAAATTTTCTACAGTATTTTATGAATTAAAAATTGTTTAAAAAAGTGAAAAATGTGTGTTTTTACGCCCTCAAGTCTAATGTGAAGTTGATTTTCTAATAATATTTTCTTAACCGGAAGTAGAAAAAAAAACTTTCCTCCTGGTCCGAGGGACCCGGCTCGAGCCCGTGAGGGTTAAGAGAATATTAATTGATAATATTAAGGTAATATTACAATGTAATATTAAAGTAATGTCACACTGTAATATTAACGTAATGTTAAGGTAACATTCAGATAAAATTAGAATAATTTTATAATTTAGAAAAAAAAACATTTCACAAAGCTGGACTTGAACCCTGATCCATGTGCACAGTAATCAAGAGTCTTACCACTGAGCAAAACTTACTTATAGTGTATTAAGATGTTTGATGAAATATGAAGAACTTTAAAAAAACTTGCAAAGATTATGTACCGTCGAGAATCTTAGTACACTACAAGTAAGTTAGGCTCAGTGGTAAGACTCATGATTACTATGCAAGTGGTTCAGGGTTTAAGTCCAGCTTTGTGAAATGTTTGTTTATAAATTATAAAATTATTCTAATTTTATCTGAACATCACTTTAACATTACGTTAATATTACAGTGTAATATTACCTTAATATTTCAAGGTAATATTCTCTTTATATAACAACGTAATATTACCTCCAGGTGGGCATTTTAATATCCTAGTAAGATCACTGTAATATTACAGTGTAATATGACGAATCGCTAATGTAATATTACAGTGATGTCAAGATAAGCTTACGTGCTGCTTTGGTATAAATTATTATATATCTAAAAAGATGGATAATTTATATAATTCTCCTCTGATCATTTTTCCTAGTCTACATTATATTATTTACATTATATTATTTTTTATAAGATTACTTTTTCTTGATTAGAGATTCTAGTCTAAATGTTGGAAATTTCCATTCTAGAGTCAGGGACAAGTGGGTAAATTTCTGCACAGGTGATATTAAATTAAAATTTATATGAATAAGATATTATAAAAAAGGTAATTAAAATTTAAATTAAAAAAATACTGACCTCGCAAAGTTCACCCCCTCCCCGATTCGTCATAGATTTAAGACAGTGTAGAAGCCATGCTTCATGTTGAATTTCCAAGGATCCACCTAAACCACGTGGTAAAGAATCTCTTGGTATGTGAAGCGTTAATTGTGGAATGGATACTGTAAAAACTCTGTCTCGCAATTTTTCTCTTACAAACAGTCGAAGAATTTTGAATGGTGCCTTAAACCACAATGGAGCCGTAACAATGAGTACTTTCTTCAATTTTGCCGGATAACCACCCTGAAAAAAATTTGTGATCTCTATTTATTGTATGTAATGTTACAGCAATATTAGTATAATGTTACATTATTAATCTACTACAGTAGAATTAATCAAATTTAAACGACTTTTAACGTAAACAATAACTGTCAAAAGTTTTTTTTTGTTATTATAATATCTAGTATTAATTTTATGATGCATTCTTTATTTGTTTAAACTGTTTTTTAAAATTAGGATTTAGGAAATTAGTTAATCTAATTACACTGAAATAACGATTTATTTAATTCAAAAATATTTAGTTTATACACGGGAAAAAAATGCTGTTGAATCAATGACATATGAGTTTGATTCATTGAATAGTGTCATAACGGGCTGCCAAACGTATATGCTGTTGTTTTGAAAGCACCGATTTTAATGATTCGATAGTATCACTTTCATTGAAACAAAAGCATATTTCTTAAATTGACAGCATACTATGTTAATTTGAAGGTATTCCTTTTGAATCAACGATCAAAATTTTTTAATTTAACAGTATATGCTTTTGAGTCAATGACTATAGTTTTTCAATTTAAAAGCATCATTTTTATGATTCAAAAATTTGTACTTTTAATTTTTTTAGTTGTTGCTATCGATTAAATAACACCATACTGTTAAGTCAATTCTTTTATGTGGTTAAAGATATACCAACGATAAATTAAAAAAATGAAATTTTTGTTCATATATTTTTTATATACTAATTCTCACACCTTTAACACAACACTTCTTATATACATCTTTTTTCAATTTTACACACTAACATAGACATCTTTATTATTTTTTTAAATTGTTTCCAACGACAAACACACATACATACACATTCAAACACACTTTATATTTTTTTGAGTTTAAAAAGTGCGCTGTTCCCAATCAGTCACCCATCCAGGTAGTAACCGCGACCAAACGTGCTTAACTTTCGTGATAGACGAGAACTGCCGCGCTGCAATGCAATACATTCGCTTCTTACATTGAGCAGTTACTTTGTAGTTAAATACCGTGCGCGAGACTTTTCTCGTGAATAAGGGAATTTATATAGAGAATTTATGTTTAACTAGTCCTTAATTCTTTAAAACAATTTAAATAATAGTTTTTTATATAAGAATTTCAAAAACGACAGGTTTAATAAACATATAAATATGTGTGAATAAGTATTTCAATAAATTTAGCACCTGTCAATGTCTCAAATACATAGTGTCCTTATTTTTATAGCATATGCTATTGGCAGTCCGCTATAGCACCACTCATTGAAACGAAAGCATATGCTTTCATTTTCAAAAGCGCGCTTCTTTGGAGCAAACAACTTTTTATTTGATTTAAATTTACACGCATTTTCTTCAAGTTTATCTATTAGATGTTTCAAATGAATAATATCAAAGAAGCAATAAATTATTCTGTTGCTATATATAGATGAACTATAGAAACAATTTGTAGAATATCATTAATTTAACAGTACCGTACTTTTAATTTAAACAGTTTCATTTTTTCGTTTTAAGCAATATACTGTTCGATTAATAAATATGTTATTGAATTAATAACGGGAAATTCAATAGCATGGAGCTATTTGATTCAACAGCACTTTTTTTTCAGTGTATTAAACTAAAAATATGTTTGCTATACAGTCACACAAATTTAAGTTTAATTCAAATATACTTTTTGGTTCATTTATAGAAATAGTATATTTAATTAAATCATAATTTATTTTTTATTTTAAATTATTTATTCTCAACTTTTATGTTTAAATCAAACATACAATTTTTAAACTCACTTTTTTGTTTAAATCAAAACAGAAAATATGTTTAAATTAAACATAATTATTCAAACAAAAATTATTTTTGAATCAAAGCAGTCAATATTTTCTACATATTAGAATTAAGCTTACAAACTAATTGCAATAAAACAAAATTACTTAAAATTATTATTTTACTTGAAACAAGTATAATGTTATCTCAGTGTAGTAAAATTAAATATTAAATTGTCATTTCAAGAATTGTTTAAAGAAATAATTGTTGTTATTGATTAACTTTTGACATACAGCACTTAAAAATATATACTTTTTGCACTTTTCGTAGTAAACGAAACTGAGTAGTACAACGTAAAAATGTTTTAGCAATTCAAAAATTGAAAAATTTGTTCATACAAATAATCGTTACTATTAACTAACGGGACGCATGATTATTTCCCAAATATGATTTTTCGTACTGCACTTTTGCGAACAGTCATTTTTACGAATTGGCAATTTTACAAAAATTACTTTAGTAAACTTGTACGCATATGTAGATTCACTATTGGAATTTTCGTTAAAATGGGGATTCGCAAAATTGACAATTGAAACGTTGGATGCAACAAGGGCGTATAACAAAAAACGATGAACGGAGATATTTCAAGTTAAAGTTTTAAACTTTAATTGCTCAAAAACTGTAAATTCAAACCAAATAAACTTTTTTTAAATTAATTAGTCTTTTATTAAGCAATCAAATGCAATTTTAAAATTAAGAAAAATTCGCAATGAACTATTTAATGATAATGTTTTTCAAAACTAATTTATACGCCCTTTTTGCACCGAGCCACTCGCCTAACCACACAATGTTTGAGGCATTTACTTCATATAGATCATTTAATTCATATTCATGTAAAAAATAAGATTTTTGATTATTCATTTCAATGCAAAGAATTTTATTGTACGGCAAAATATTTTTGAAGAAGAGATTCAACATTTAATAAAAGTGCGATTTTTGCAGCTTTATATCCATTTCGAGATAATTACAATTTAATAATTTTGGAGTAAAATCTGAATTTTTTAAAATTTTTTATCATCAATCTACATGTTTTGACAAGTTGAATCATGCGGTTTTTATTAATGTATCGATAATTTAACTGTTTGATTTCATTAATTCATTAAAAAAATAAAAAGTGCCCATTTTGTCGATTTTTCATCTTTAAGGGGTGCTATACTGTAAACAATTCTTATCTGAATAACTTCTTAGAATAACCAGAGATATTAATGTTAGTCTTTTTTTGTAATTATATCGAAATAAAAATTTGTATATTGCGTCAATTTTTTATAATATACAGACTGTCAAAAAATTATAAATAACTTTAATATCTTTTCTTTTCTTCAAATGACACAATAAAATTTTACCTAATCATTAATCTGGTAAAAAATGGTTTTTTAATAAAAAAACTGTCTTTTTTAGAAAAGGTCCCATATTGTCGATTTTTCGTATTTTCAAAATTAAGAGGGGGGATGGTCTTAAAAATTTAAACCTGTTGGCTTTTATCTTTAAGGTGTCCTGAACTGGAAACAATTCTTATCTGAACAACTTCCAAAAAGAGAACCAAAGATACAACAATTAGTTGGTATCGCAATCTTTATTTCCGTTTTTCCGTAACTCATCGAATTTTTACCCAAAAAAGTTCTAACACCACTCAAAATTTTTCAAATTTTGGCAGAAATGCGCCCATATAGATAACTCCAATAATGCCAAAATGGGCACTTTTCATGTGAACATCCACATATGATTATAACAATATATCTAGTTATTTTTTAGCTAAACTCGTTGAAAGCTTTTCGAGTTATCGTATTTGCAATAACGGGATCCACTCAAACATACATACATAAATTAATACATCCAGTCAATTGTTCAGTGTCTTATATAGGTGATTTTTCTGAAAGTGCTATTTTTGAACTTTAATTAATAATTTATTTTTTTGTGAAATTGAGAAGCCTTATTTTGGTTTCAAATTTTTAAAATTAGATTAACTATTCGTTAAAATTTTTAAAGTCGGAATGACTTTCTGTTTAAAGCGCTAAAAATTTGAATACTTATTTTTCGATTTTTGGAAATTTTAATGTTTATTTGTTCGAATTATTAAATTTTTTAAAATTTCTATGCATAACAAAATACTAATTTACTTCTAAGACTATGAATAACATGCAGAAAGTACTCACTATTTATATAAAATTCAAACAATAAGCATTCTAAAATTTATAAATTCTAACAAATAAGCATTCTCAATTTCAGAAATTCAAAAAATGGAAAATCCAAAATATTGAAACTTCGAAGTTTTTGGAATTTAAACAAATAAACATTCGAACTTTTAATAATTTGAACAAATAGACATTCGAACTTTGAATAATTCTAAAAATTGAACGTTTGATCTTTTGCAAATTCTAACAAAACCCATTCGAATATTTAGCTATTCAAACAGAAAATCATTCTGACTTTTAAAATTCTAACAAATGGTTTTTTTAATTTTTAAAATTTAAGCCAAAATAAGTCATCTCATAAAATTACATGAGTTTTTCTGTTGAAACATTTTTTAATTCATACTCAAGACTATGAATTTAAGTTGCAAAAAATTAATTTTTTAAAATATTAAAGTATTTTATTCTTTTTAAAAGATTGACTTTCTTGTTACATTTAATTATTTTTGTTTGATATTTTATTTTTTATGCATAAAAATATCATTATTCATCGTAAAATAATTTTAACCTAAAACTAAAGACTGAATTGCTTTATTTTTACTAACTAAGTAGCACGCTGTATCAACTCAGTATCATGGCGATATCTATCGGAAATATTCCTGCACGGATAGAAAGTACGTGAATCATTCCTTGAAAGTGCTTGACTTTTGGATAGGACACAAAATACAAGGCGGTATCATATACATTTATTAGAAAATATAAGAAAGTGCTAGAATTCTTCTAGTGCTAGTTTGGTCCACAGTGTCTTTTAAATTTTAACTACAAGTCATTTGTTCAGTTTTATAAAGTACGTGAAAGATTAGTTGATTGCACTTGAAAATTCTGTGGAGCATGCGCATTGTGCGTTGCGCGTTTCTCTCCAAGGTAAATGACAGCTGGTCGTCTGTTTCCATTTGTGTTAATTTCAGATGTGAATATACTATTATTTTATAAAAAGCAAATAGTGTTATATATTGTCTTCAAGAATTGACTTTCAAAAGAATATTTTTTATTTTGTGTTTCTCACAAAACAGAATGTTATGTAAGTCTCAGTTTTCAGTGAAATAGCATGTCTCTCAAGTCGTGAAATATTTCACCATGTGGTGTATAAGAACAATTCTATACGTACTTTTAAATGTTAAGTGTTGGTTTATATTTAAGTTTTATGCGAATATATGTGTCCTGACATTCTGGTGATACAACGTGTAATTTGAGTATGAAAATCGTAAATAATTAAAAGACAATAGATTTTATAAAATTAATCGAGACATCAAAAATTTCACTATCAGAAGAATCACTCATATCACACTCTCCTATATAGCAGAACTAGATTTCAAATATTTTTAAAAAATTTTATAAATTAAACTACTATAAAGTTTCTTCAAAGAGAAAGGAAAAGAAATTGAGATCTTAACACAAACCATCTCGAAACATTAAGCCTTTTTTTAATTTTGTAATGTATAAAGCTGAGTAATGTAACATAAAAATGTTTTAAAAATTTAACAACTTAACAATTATTTAAAAAATTTAGTTTATAAGGATATTGACATCAACATAATATCGCCATTTGGACACATCTTCAGAATTACTGGATACTTGATACATTTCTTAACCCGTTGCGTCGCAGTGGGTGGGTCTCGCGGTTTTTTGCATTTCTATTACATATTTATCAATGAATTAAAGAAAATCTTCGTTCTGGCATGTTTCTTATACATGAATAAGTCTAAAAAGTTACTGAACCGCAATTTTGTTAATAATAAAACCATTATAAATAAATGAAAAATAAAGAAAAATGTCCCTTTTACATTTAAAAATCATTTTCTAGTAATCCATTACAACTGTTAAGATGTGGATTTTTGTCTCTACTTATTATATCTTAAAAATTTTTTGTAAATTCTTTTTTGCAAAGTTACACTATAATTTTTAATAATAAATTACTTTATTATGTAATATTTTCTAACTAAAAATATTTTTGCAAAAATGATATTCTATTTAACAATAAAAAGTTATTTGGGGGTTTTTAGAGTCGCTGAATAAGAATCTGTAGTTATTTTTAATAAATTTAAAATGGCGGACATATAAATTAAAAATTGACTGAATTTGCTTGAAACTCATTACTCAACGGTTTTTTAAGTCGGTGAATACGAATCTATGGTTACTCTTTGAAAATACAAATTGGCGAATTCAACATGGTGGACATAAAAATTTAAAATCGACTGAATTTATTTTAAACTAGTTAGCGATATACTTTTTAGAGTAGTTGCATATGAAAATGAAAATAGATTTTGATGATTCAAAACGGTTAAAAAAAGGAAGACGCTTGTGTATAATTCATGGTAGAATTAATAGAGTATTAGTGTTAAGGAGCGGCAATTATCTTTTGTTTGATGGAATCAAATACATTACAATTCAAATCTCCATTTACGTTTCCGCCTAATTGAATCCGTCATTTTAAAGTTTTTTAAAGGTGACTTCAAATTCGTAATCAGGGACCCTAAAAACCCTTGAGAAATGATTTATAAGCAAATTCAGTCGATTTTTAAATTTCATGTCCGTCATATTGCAAGGGTTAAATGAATTAAAGCATCGAAAACGAAATATTAAATGCATTATTGGAGTTATCTATATGGGCGCATTTCTGGAAAAATTTAGAAAACTTTGAGTGGTCTTAGAACTTTTTTGGGTAAAAATTCGATGAGTTACGGAAAAACGGAAATAAAGATTGCGATACCAACTAATTGTTGTATATTTGGTTCTCTTTTTGGAAGTTGTTCAGATAAGAATTGTTTCCAGTTCAGGACACCTTAAAGATAAAAGCCAACAGATTTTAAATTTTTAAGATCATCCCCCTCTTAATTTTGAAAATACGAAAAATCGACAATATGGGACCTTTTCTAAAAAAGACAGTTTTTTTGATTAAAAAACCATTTTTTACCAGATTAATGATTAGGTAAAATTTTATTGTGTCATTTGAAGAAATGAAAAGATATTAAAGTTATTTATAATTTTTTGACAGTCTGTATATTATAAAAAATTGACGCAATATAACATTAATATCTCTGGTTATTCTAAGAAGTTATTCAGATAAGAATTGTTTACAGTATAGCACCCCTTAAAGATGAAAAATTGAAAGGTTTTTAATTTTTCAACACCTCCATTTTTAAAGTACAGATTGCTTTTGAACATGATCGACAAAATGGGCACTTTTTATTTTTTTAATGAATTAACCACTTCGGCGGCATGGCGTTCCAATTGGCTTTTTATGAGTAAGTGGCAGAAGCGGCAAAAAAATACGAAAATGGCGTTCCTGTTTAAACTTGATTCCTAAACTCTGTAAACAAATTAAGTTTACCAAACCAAATGTTATTTATTATTTGAGATAAATGAAGATGAATAGGACAAGAAAAAATTATTTTTTAGAGATCTTAAATGGTTTTAAAAAGGTTTTAATGTAGCCAATTTTTAATACTTTTTACGAATGGCGTTCCAATATTCAGCCAAAATAGTTGATAATTTTGAATCCGCCTATTTGAATTTTTTTAAATCCATTTAAGATTCATAATCTCAAATAATAAATAACATTTGGTTTGGTAAACTTAATTTGTTTACAGAATTTAGGAATTAAGTTTAAATAGGAACGCCATTTACGCATTTTTTTGCCGCTTCTGTCACCTACTCATGCGACGCCAATTGGAACGCCATGCCGCTGAAGTGGTTAATGAAATCAAACAGTTAAATTATCGATACATTAATGAAAACCGCATGATTCAACTTGTCAAAACATGTTGATTGATGATAAAAAATTTAGATTTTGCTCCAAAATTATTAAATTGTAATTATCTCGAAATGGATATAAAGCTGCAAAAATCGCACTTTTATTAAATGTTGAATCTCTTCTTCAAAAATATTTTGCCGTACAATAAAATTCTTTGCATTGAAATGAATAATCAAAAATCTTATTTTTTACATGAATATGAATTAAATGATCTATATGAAGTAAATGCCTCAAACATTGTGTGGTTAGGCGAGTGGCTCGGTGCAAAAAGGGCGTATAAATTAGTTTTGAAAAACATTATCATTAAATAGTTCATTGCGAATTTTTCTTAATTTTAAAATTGCATTTGATTGCTTAATAAAAGACTAATTAATTTAAAAAAAGTTTATTTGGTTTGAATTTACAGTTTTTGAGCAATTAAAGTTTAAAACTTTAACTTGAAATATCTCCGTTCATCGTTTTTTGTTATACGCCCTTGTTGCATCCAACGTTTCAATTGTCAATTTTGCGAATCCCCATTTTAACGAAAATTCCAATAGTGAATCTACATATGCGTACAAGTTTACTAAAGTAAAGCAAAAGTGCAGTACGGAAAAAAATATTTGGTAAATAATCATGCGTCCCGTTAGTTAATAGTAACGACTATTTGTATGAACAAATTTTTCAAATTTTGAATTGCTAAAACATTTTTACGTTGTACTACTCAGTTTCGTTTACTACAAAAAGTGCAAAAAGAATATCGTCGCTTGGGGGCAGCAACATGCCGACTCAGCTAAAGGGTGAAAAAGATGCCGTTTCAAAAAGAAAAGTGAAAAACATGCCATTTCGCGAAAGCGCTGAGAAACATACCTTCTTCAAACGAACGGTGAAGAACATGCCTTTTCAACCGTTAGTATTTAATATTTATATTATATTAATAATATTATATTAATTATAAATAATTACTAATATTATATTTATTATAAACAATTAATGATTAATTAATTAATTTAATTAATTGATTAAATTATAATTATTAATATTATTATATTAATTATTTATTTATTTAATATTATATTAAATATTAACGGTTGAAAAGGCATGTTCTTCACCGTTCGTTTGAAGAAGGTATATTTCTCAGCGCTTTCGCGAAATGGCATGTTTTTCACGTTTTTCTTTGAAACTGCATCTTTTTCACCGTTTAGCTGATTCGGCATGTTGCTGTCCCCAAGCGACGATATATTATTAAATGCTGTATGTCAAAAGTTAATCAATAACAACAATGTTTGTTTAAACAATTCCTGAAATGACAATTTAATATTTAATGTTTATTTTTACTACACTGAGATAACATTATACTTGTTTCAAGTAAAATAATAATTTTAAGTGATTTTGTTTTATTGCAATTAGTTTGTAAGCTTAATTCTAATATTTAGACAATATTGACCACTTTGATTCAAAAATAATATTTGGTTGAATAATTATGTTTTATTTAAACATATTTTCTGTTTTGGTTTAAACAAAAAATGAGTTTAAAAGTTGTATGTTTGATTCAAACATAAAAGTTGATAATAAATAATTTAAAATCAAAAACAAATTTTGATTGAATTAAATATATTATTTCTATAAATGTACCAAAAAATATATTTGAATTAAACTTAAATTTATTTGACTGTATAGCAAACATATTTTAAGTTTAATATAAAGTAAATATTTTTTATTCAAATAAATCGTTATCGCCCAGGCAGAAAAGTCGGTGATGTGCCGATGCCTACGGCCGGCTCGACACCGGCCCGGTGGTAAAGTCGGACAATACCCGGCACCGGCCCGGTAGTAAGGTCGAACAATAACCGGTACCGGCCCGGCACTGGCCGGTACTACTTTTTAATACCGTTTTTACACCGGCGATGGACTTTTTCCGGCATCAAAATTAGTACCGGCCCGGTTCCGGCATTCGATGCAGTTTTTACACCGGCGACGGGATTTTGCCGGCATCAAAATTAGTACCAGTCTGGCACCGGCCCGGTACCACTACTTGATACCGTTTTTACACCGGCGATGAACTTTTGCCGGCATTAAAATTAGTACTGGCCCGGCACCACTACTTGATACTGTTTTTACACCGGCGATGAACTTTTGCCGGCATCAAAATTAGTACCGGCCGAATTACTAGTCACCCTATAATAACTTTGTTCGTTTAAAATAATTTTGGTCAGGTTTTATCTGATTTATTGTTATAAAATTTTGATAATCTAACAAGGTATTATATTAATTTCATTATACTAAGTTTCTGCAAGTTTTTTCTATGAAGGCGGTACCGGGCCGGTACCATGCCAGCGGTTTTTCTTTAGCCTTAGTTCCAACGTATAATGACATTAACAAATGTTATTATAATTATTAACTTTGACATTACATTATTCAAACTGTCTTTTAGAAAAGGTTTTTTCTATTAACTTAGAACATTTTGTAATTAGTCCTGGTGTCACACTTCATATATAAACTTTCCATTCACTTTTCATAAGTAGGTTTAAGTTAGTGGATGCGGCGTCGACTTTGCAGCCCGAGGGTCCTGAGTTCATTTCCTCATGTCTTCAGATTTTTCGTTAATAATTAATAATTAATTCTACTGTAATAGATTAATAATTTTCGTATGTCTATGTATTGACAAATGTTATGAATAAATTATGAAAAATATAAATTTTTTAAACAATTATTTATACTAAGAAAATAAATAAAAAAGCAATTAAAATTTTAATAAGTTTAAAAAATACACTTACAAATAAATGTGTAGGGGAGAGTAGGCTACATTGAACCAGCGTCAACAGTGAACCACTTTAATTTTCTAAGAAATTACTGAGTGGAATTTTTTCTTATTTAATATATAAATTAATATTATCGAAAGCGACTACGTCCAAAAATTTCGAGCACGTAGGTTTATTATTTACAAAGAAAAACGAAAAAAAACTGTTTTTCACGTACAAAACAAAAAAATTTGTGGAAATATAATGAATTTTTTTTATTGAAATAGGAAATTTTAAAAATTAGTAAACTTGTGATTTATGTCGCTTAGGGTGTCAATTTCAATATTCCGATGTGATAAAGAATTTTAAGCCTTAAATAAATTTATTATAAACAATTTTTGTTGTGAATGTCATGTGAATGCAGTGAGTGCGGCATCATTGAACCACCCGAAAAAGCAAAGAATTTTCAATTTTAAGAGTGGTAAAGTTATCTGCTCTACTAATTAGTAAGAAAAATACTAGACATACTAGAAAATACCTGACATCAAAATATATTAATCTCCTATATTAACAAATAATAACTCTTTAACAACAATTTTCTATTTTTTTGAGTGAAAAATAATATTTTTTACAATGTGTAAGTGGAAATATTATTTTTGAAGTAAATTGTAGTGTTTTATTAAAGGTGGTTCAATGTAGACACAGATTCTTCAAAATAAGAAAAGTGTAACTTGTTAGAAAAAAATTAAATTTAATTATTTAATCATAATAATTTGTGTTTGTAACGTGTATATTAACTAAAGGAGTACTTCAGCTTAATGTTGATACAAAAACCTGAACAAAATTTGTAAAATTTAATTAGTTCTTGGACTTTTGAAAATACCCGGTTCAATGTAGCCTACCCTCCCCTAAATACATGTGTTAATACACGTATAAATCTTGTTTCAAATTCGTATGTATTATAAAATGTATAAATACACGTGTTTTTACATGCATAAATACACGTGTTTTTTCAGTAGGGTAATTTTTAAACTTTTCCAAAATTTAATTTTTTCTTGTTTTTAACTAAAATTCTTCTATAAATATACCGACGCCTCCCGTTCATATGATGCTTATTGAAAAACGGATGCAAGATGATTCTTATTCACTTTTTGGTGCAAGACAATGCTTATTCGATTTTCCGTGCAATAAAATGCTTATTCAAAATTGTGTGCAAAACAATTGCCACTGACAGAACAATAAATGTAACCCTAAATCTTCCTATTACTATTAAATTGCAATTAAATATCTGAGAATTTCAGTACGTGTCTATTGTTATAAGAAACTTTAAACACGGATCCTATCACACGTATTAAGAAATATTTTTTAAGCAATTGCAATTATAAATTATACTGAATTGAAAATTTTATAAAATTCATAGAATAAGCTAATTTCAGAATGTACATTTTCGCATAGAATTTTGAATAAACATTTTATTGCACGGAAAATCGAATAAGCATTGTCTTGCACCAAAAAGTGAATAAGAATCATCTGGCATTCGTTTTTCAATAAGCATCATATGAACGGGAGGCGTCGATATTATTTTTAATAATTTTTAAAATAGTTCTTTGAGAATTTTTATATTCACTTGTAAAAAATTCAATTTTAAAATTTCAATTATTCATAAATTCTTTAATTAAATTAAATAATTTCAAAAAAAATTAGCAATTAATCTTTCTCAAAAAAATTAATTTCACAGTTAAAAATATGAGAAACTCAGACTCTTGAAGATTTAAATTTAAAACCTTTTCAAAATTCAATTTTTTCTAAAACTTCACGCTCTAATGTTTTTAATATTCAATTATAATCAAAAATTTTTACTGAAATCCATTTTTAAATCAATTTTTATTAGAAAATTTTACTAGAATTTAATTATTTACATACAAAAGAAATAATTTATTGAATAATTATTTATTTATTAGAATTGAATTCTTATAAAGGATTTTATCAATAAATTTTTAAATAATTGCATTGTTATCATGAATTTTAATGAAATATTTTAAGAATAATTATATTTTTCGACAAATTCGATTAAAATTGTATTAAAAATAATTGAAATTCTGCAATGAGTTTTATTAATTATGAAAATAATTTTAGAAGAGAAGAATTTTAATATTTCTAAAAATAATTAAAATTTTACAATCTTTTCTAACTTTTTCAAGATTTTCAAAATGACATCGTTAATAAGTTACGAACTTTTCGTCTTTTCTAAATAAAATTACAGACATTACGGCCCTTTTAAAAAAACAGTTTTTTACGGGATTTAGGGCCTTAGTTCGAGCCCTGCGTATAATAATATTAATATTTTAGGAATATTAATAAATAATTATAACAACAGTAAAATAGTTTATATTTTTGAAAATGAGAGAAAAACTATTTTTATTTTTAAAAATTATTTTTCAGACTTTTTGGTTAAGAACACAGTATTAAATTTAGTTTATTACAGAACAAAATTAATGTAATTCCTATTAGTTTTAAGTACCTGTAATTCAACATTTTCTTTATATACTTCCTTTTATTCTTCAGGATGGAATTTTTTCAAATGCCTTTTGATGCCCGACGTATTACAATTTTTCATTTTTATTATTTTTCTTGATTATTATTTGTGGATGAACAATATTTGCATTTCGCAAATTTCTCTCTCTCTCTCTCTCTTGCAGTATTACTAATAATAAAAAAATTAATTAAAAACAAAATTCATTAAATTCATTCATCTTATCATACTTTTCATCTTCTGCGGATGAGTTCCTTCTCATTGTCTTTGCATTCATTGTTGGTTTTTCCTAGGTTTTCTCGACTTCTATTCTTATTAAATCTCTGACATTTTAACCAATAAAACTAATCAAGCATTACCGAGAATTGTCAAAGTTTAAACAATTGAACATATCCAAGAATCTTGGGTTTTCAAGATTCTTATTACTTCAAGTAATATGAAACAAATTCAAGATAATCTTGTCTTGAAGTGCATCACTAATGAAAAATGTTAACTTAGAAAAGTGTATCACCGGCACTTACAAAACTGATTCACTTCACCATTACCAAAAAAATGTCCTATCTACAAAATTCTTTTTTAGCTAAAAAACAATTTTTTTCAGTACTGGGCCAGTACCTAACCGGTAGTAAACCGGAAATAAATGCCTACAAATATTAACCAGGCCAGTATCGCCCCGGTGCATTATACGGTACCGGCTCGGTGCTGGGCCGGTAAAAAAAATTATCACCGGCAAATCTCCTTCGGCGGTATAAAAACAGAAGTAAATTATAGTACCGGGCCGGTGCTGGGACAGATATTTTTAATCAACCGGCCCGGTACAAACTACCAGTACCAGTACAAATCCATATTTACCACCTGGACGGTACTGGGCCGGTATTTATTTCATATCCGGCCCGGCACCTTTTTGCCGGTACCAGCATAAAAAAGTCCGACTTTACAAGCGGTTCGGTACCATGCTGGTCGTTAGTGCTGGCAGACGTCCAATTTTCCTGCCTGGGATAAAGAAGAAGAGTGCTGTGAAAGGTACTGAGAATATGAAATTAAAATATATAGCGGGTTAACCATGATTTTAGTATTTCTGGTGTTTGTTTATTTATTACAAGATTGGATTTTTAACTTTTATAGGTATGTTAATCTCAATTTAATTAATTTATTACATTATTGTAATTTAAATTTGTTAACCACTTCAGCGGCATGGCGTTCCAATTGGCGTTCCATGAGTAAGTGGCAGAAGCGGCAAAAAAATGCGAAAATGGCGTTCCTATTTAAACTTTATTCCTAAACTCTGTAAACAAATTAAGTCAACCAAACCAAAAGTTATTTATTATTTGAGATTATGAATCTTAAATGGATTTAAAAAAATTCAAATAGACGGATTCAAAATTATGAACTATTGTGGGTGAATATTGGAACGCCATTCGTAAAAAGTATTAAAAATTGGCTACATTGAAACCTTTTTAAAACCATTTAAGATCTCTAACAAATAATTTTTTCTTGTCCTATTCATCTTCATTTATCTCAAATAATAAATAACATTTGGTTTGGTAAACTTAATTTGTTTACAGAGTTTAGGTATCAAGTTTAAACAGGAACGCCATTTTCGCATTTTTTTGCCGCTTCTGCCACTTACTCATGGAACGCCAATTGAAACGCCATGCCGCCGAAGTGGTTAACTTAAACTTTTATTTATTAATTTAGAGATAGTAAGCAAAACAATTTTAAAGTTAATCATTTATGTATTAATTGAATTATTACAACTAAAATTTTTAATTTAATTGTTTAGTAATTTTACAGGCACACAAAAAAATAAAAATTTCGAACCCAGAGTACAGGTTATTATATTCCTACGTTTTTGAGGTCGCTAAAACTGAATCTATCTACTAAAAAATGTTTAAATGGCCCATTTTCCCGCTACCATCCCCTTACACTCCCACACTTAAAATTCATACTAAAATTTACAACTATATCTCTTATTAATACTACAACAAAAATCAACTTTCATTTTCTTATTGAGCAAACTTAAATTAATATAGGAGACTGTTTCTACACGGAGAACAAAATGCTGTTGAATCAAAGACATATGAGTTTGATTCATTGAATAGTGTCATAACGGGCTGCCAAACGTATATGCTGTTGTTTTGAAAGGACCGATTCTAATGATTCGATAGTATCACTTTCATTGAAACAAAAGCATATTTCTTAAACTGACAGCATACTATGCTAATTTGAAGGTATTCCTTTTAAATCAACGATCAAAATTTTTTAATTTAACAGTACACTACCGTCGGGAATTATCGGTACGATTGACTTGCTGGCAGTGAAAAGTCAGCGCTGACTTTAAATCAAGATATTTAATTGTAGGGGAAAGATAGAGATTTCAGACCTAGACTGTTTTAAAGCTTATTAAATTCTGCGTCTAATGACATTTAATTTGAATTTTTCTAAACATTTGAACAAATAATATGATATGAAATGTTACGGAAAAAAATTCAATAATTTTCCCATTTTCGTACATCAAGTTTGAACCCCTGCACATTTTTTAATAATGTATTGAAAATTTTGAAATTTTAACAGCATAATCCTTCAATCCTCAGCTTCAATTTAAGCTTTTGAAAGTTAAAAAATATTAACTGGTTCATGAAATATCTTAAAAAATGTGAGAGCATGTTTTTCTATTAGTCAATCATTGATGAACATCTCTCGTTCTCTCGCCTCCCTACTCTTTCGTTTCTCCAGGGCCGAAATGTCAGTTGAGCGGGACCTTTTTTGAAACTTGAAATAATATTAAAGATTTATTATTATTATTATTATTATTGTTATTATTTTTATTATTTTCATTATTATTATTATTATTGATATTATTTTTATTATTATTAATATTATTTTTGTTATTATTAAATTAAAAGTGAATATACAACATTAAAGAATTATTATTAAGGAAATAATTAATGAGGATTTCATTTTTTAAATAATTTTTCTTCTCAAATATTTTCAATTTTAAAATTAATTTATTGAAAATTATTAAATTATTTTATTACTCATGAAAATAATTGAATTCTTTTGAAATTTTTTTTAAATACAATAGAGTTTCTTTCATAATTTTTGTTTATTTTTATTTATTTTTTTTTTTGCTTAGGGACTTTTGGGAAATCTGCCTACAGATACCTTGGATTCCGCACTCCAAGGTTATGTGGGGTTGGTATAACAAAACAGAAGAAAAAATAAAAAAAGTAAAATAAATAAGTATTATAATAAATTTAGAATACTGGCGACCTACTGCCAGCCCGACCCACTAAAACCCGTAACCCTTCTTTTGGAGCCCTTTATCCTCCCTCGGAACTGTCGTAAGACTTTAGCCTTCGAGGGTGGCGCTCCAACTCTGTCGCTGCTGCGACTTTGTTCTTTACCTGCGGTTCTCCTGCGTCAATAGTTAAAAAATTTAAAACCATTTTAATATAAAAGCGGAATTAACAGCACAACAAAAATTAAAAAAAAAACAAATGTTAAAATAATTTAAAATGTCAATAGATAAAATACTAAACGGGTCTAAAACAGAAACATATAAAACCAACAGATATAATATCAAACAGTAAAAATTGTATAAGGACAAATAAATCACAGAATAAATTAAAAATAAATAAGGACGAATAAATCACAGAATAAATTAACATTGTACAAGGACAAATAAAACACAAAATAAATTAAAAGTGTATAAGGACAAGTAAATCACAAAATAAATTAATTACCAAAAAACAAACAAATTAAAAGCTGTTTAAATTACGCTTTTTTGGCGGCCGTCGAGATCCTTCCTCGACATGACCGAGATTATGAAATTCTCGACTTGCCGCCAATTCTCTTCTGACTGGGTCATCAGCGATACCATGTTCTCCGGTGTAACTTGACTGTTTACACCTTCGAACATGGCCCGCCTCTCCAAGTCCCATTTCTTGCATAAAAAGAGGGTGTGCTCTGCGTTGTCCACAGGGAACTGACAGTACGCACACACCTCATTTTCGCGTAATTTAAAGCGATACAGGTACGCGTTAAAACACCCGTGGCCTGTAAATGCTTGTGTCAAATAATAGGAGACTTCTCCATGTTTTCGGTTTATCCAGGTGGTGAGCGTTGGAATAAGCCGATAGGTCCATCGGCCTTTTTCCTCCCTATTCCATCTGTCTTGCCAAGTCTCGACGAGTCTGCTTCTCGCATTCTTGCGGATGCAGGCCTTGCTGAGTCTTTCTGACTCTGGGGTCTGGGGATTATTTCTTTCTTTAAAAAGAAGAAACAATTCCTCCCTTTCCCTCGCCATAAGATCGGCCGGCGGGACACTTGCAAGGACCTGCACAGCACTTGTCGAGACCGTACAATACGCAGATACGATTCTGGCATTGATACCTCTTTGGGCCGACAGCATGTTCTCGCAAATTGTTTTGCTTCTGAACTTGAGCGAGGGAGCCCATGCTGCTGCTGCGTAAAACAGCTTAGCATGGGCAGCACTCACCACCAGTCTCCTTTTCTTTTCGCGTGGTCCGCGAACATTCGGCATAAGACGTGCTAAATTTGCAGCACACTCAACCGCCTTATTCATCGCCGTTGCTATGTGGTGATGAAAGTTTAGCCTTCCATCGAGCTCCACACCGAGATACTTTATATACTTGCTCCACTTGACCTCGAATTCGTCTATCACGATTCGTGGGACTGTATAACCGCGTCTGTCTGTGACCAGCAGAGCTTCGGTCTTTTCCAGGGCCATTTGAAGACCTCTGGCATCCAGCCAGCTCTTGGCTCGCCGCAGACATTCGTTCACCAATGTCCCAAGGGCTTCCTCGCTTTCGGCTGTGCACACGACCAACGCGTCGTCCGCAAAGCCGATAATAACCGCGCCTTCGGGTAGATCCATTCGCAAGAAGTCATCGTAAGATACATTCCATACAAATGGTCCCACCCTCGAGCCTTGAGGGGCACCACTTTGCATTTCTTTCTTCAGAGTCCAGGTGTCCCCCTCATATACCACCCACCTGTCGCTAAGATAATTATCCATTATACGCAACAAGTAAGGCGGCATTCCTTTGCTCATCATCGACTCGATGAGATCTTTCCATCGCGCGGAGTTAAACGCGTTGCGTATGTCTATGGCCACTAAAGCACAGAAGCCCTTTTTCTTCTGTGGTCCCAACCTGTTCTTCCCGGCTTTGGCTATGTCCACAACTGCCTGGATGGCATCAACTGTAGACTTACCTTTACGGAAACCAAATTGGTGATCCGATAGACTATTCTCTCCGGTCAAGTGGCTTTGCATTCTCTGCAGAACCATATCCTCAAGAAGTTTACCCATCGTATCCAGCAGACATATAGGCCTGTACGACGAGACTTTATCTAGAGGTTTTTCGCCTTTTCTTAGAAGGACTAACCTTTGTCGCTTCCAGTCACGGAAGAACTCTCCTCTCTCAAGGCAAAGATTGAAGCATCGAAGCAGAATCTGGGGTGAAGTTTCGATTACCAGTTTTAGGATCTCGTTACTTATCCCATCGATTCCAGGCGCCTTGCCTGTTTTCATACTTTTACCTGCATTTCGTAGATTAGTAAGAGTGAAGAGTTCATCCTCACCGACTTCACAGCCATTCCAGTCCATCCTAAGCCATGGCTCCGCAGGAGGAAAGAGAGCTTGTATTATCTCTTTGACCCAATCGGGACTGTCCAGGCCAGGGGTCTTTTGCCTCGTTCCTAATTTCTTAGTAACGATTTTAAAAGCCAGACCCCATGGGTCCTTATCGACATCCTCGATTAAGTCTTTCCAGCAACGGCGTTGTGACGCACGAATCTCTTTCTTGAGGTTTTTCTTGGCCTCCTTGAATGCTTCCTTCAGCAAAGGATCTCCCTTAGAACGGGTATAATTCCTTCTAGCTTTGAAGCACGCTTTCCGCAAGGAGGCCAACGCATCCGACCACCAGTGCACCGAGCTTTTACGTGAAGCGGTACATCTGCGACGCGGCATAGATGCATCGCAGGCCGCGGTGATGGTTTTCCTTACCGCTCGTACCTCTGCATCCAGGGTATTTGGCCTCTGCACCCAACCCAATTCCTCAATGAGGCGGGATTCTTCCAGGGATCGGACAAACTTCTCCTTATCGATTTTCTTCACATTCCAGGAGAGGCGTTTTCGACACGGTGCTTCCTGTCTTCCGCCATTTTCTGTGTCTCCCACTGAGACTGAAAACTCAATGTACTGGTGATCACTTGCGGTATACTCCTCAGAGACTCGCCATTCGTTTATGCGTCTGAATAGAGAAGATGATGCAATCGTAAGATCAATGATCGATCCAATTGCACCCCTCCTAAACGTCCATGTCCTTCCCCGGTTCACAATTGTTAAATTGCTTCTGGAGACCATTTCTCCGATCATTCTGCCTCTTTTATCGAGCCTTGACTCGCCCCACTCCGGCGACTTAGCATTAAAATCACCGGTGACGAGTACATCCAACCTGGATTCTCTAAGGCTCGATTCGAGTTCCTGAATGTCGGCTTCGAAGTCTGTCAGTGGATCGTTCGGCGAGAAGTAGCAGCTGTACATACGTATGCCGGCAACCTCCGCCCAAACGAATCCACTGCTCGTCTCCAGGTACCTGGCAACCCGCAGCTCAGGATTGCACACCTGGACAGCGGCTCTACCTGATTTATCCTGGTACCAGGGAGCGAGATCGTTCTTCCTGTGTTGCTCACTGCAGAACAGGATATCGATCCCTTTTTTCCTTGACCGTCTGCATCAGGAGAGCCTGCGCCGTCCTGCAGGTGTGCAGGTTAACCTGCAGAAACTTTAAGGGTTTGCCTTTTTAAGCCTCTGCAGCAATTCTCTGTAAACCGGGCAAGAGCTTTTCCCGGAGATATGGACAATATCTGTCTTCCCTAAATCCGTGCATGTTAAACACTTAGGTTGTTCGACAGAACAGTTCTTCGCCATGTGACCCTCACCGCCGCATCTCCGACAGTTCTTAGTTCTGTCGGGGCCTTTGCATGATCGGGTCACGTGTCCATATGTAAGGCATTTTAAGCACCTTACAACTTCCAGATGCTCTCGGACTCGGACGCTTAGCCATCCTATTTTTATTTTGCCGATCTTGAGCAGAGACTGACTATCAGACTCTGCTAGGCGGACCAACGCGACTTTTGTGCCACTAAAACGTGACAGAAGTCTGCACACTATGTCCGTGTCAGGCTTTCCCAGTTTCTCTCTCAAAGCCGAAACCACATCCTGCTCGGTCGTAGTTTCGTCAAGGCCTTTTAATTCAAGACACCTCTTATTTACAAGAGCTGTAACCTCGGCCCTACCTTGTGAGGCCGAGGCCAGAGCCCCCGCAAACTTCAAGGTGTCACCTCCTTTTTTCAAGGCCAGGAGTACATCTTTATTGAGTGCCCTCCTGATCCTGAGGACCTCAACATTAGACTCTTCCGGCCTCACAGAGCGTTTCATTTCTGTCAGGATGTCAGCTATAGCCTTTGGGCTTTTTGCCGAAATCCTGACTGCCTCTGTATTTCTCGGCTTTGAGGGATACTTTTGGAGCTCTCTCTCTTCTTTCTTTTTTAAGGCCTTCTTTTTGGCCTTTGCCTTTTTATGGATGACAGTGTCAAAGCCGTCGCCATCTACTGTGTCATCCTTTGAGCAAACTGAAGCGTAAGTCTCTTTGACTTTTTCCTCGGCTGCTCCTCCACTGCCTGGCTCCAACGGAAGGGTTTGCGCAGGTACGTCCTCGCGCTTCCTCTTCTCAGACTGGCCATCAAGATGTGGACTCGCTTCCGGACCATTTCCGCTTCTCTGGCGCTTTCTATCCTTTATTGCACCGCTCGGACTCGCCGCAGCACGACTCTGTGAAAGTGATACAGAGTTTGCGTTTGTTGGCTCTGGGACACTTTTAAATGGCTCGGGGATAAAACGTAAATTTTTACGTATTATGTCGAACGCACTTTCCAAAACTGTCACTCCGTCCTGAATATCTCGACTGACATTCTTTTGGCGCTTAAATGCTTGACGCACGCTTTTAAATATTCCAGGAATAGCCAGGAACTGATTTGCGACATTCGATTCGTAGCATGTCAGCTGGCTATGTACTTGGCTCCCTCCAAAATCCTTGGAGCCATCTGCACCGACTATCGAGGCTTGCACCCGATCAGAATCGGTGGTGGGATTACCCTCTGGCGAGGTACCCACTTGGAGTATTTCGTTTAAAATTTTGTCCATTTCATTCATTTTTTATTTGGTTTTTTATATCAGGGGACCACCCTGTTGATTGTCCTTTAGTGAAAAGCCCCACCACCACGACAAGGTCTACCGAACATATCCATGATGTCAGTCATGCCCGGCAGCGGATAAGCATCCCACCCCGGAGCACCAACTCCGTCAAGAATGGCAGTAATGTCTGGCTAAGGATATGCATCCAGACCCAGCACACCCATGCCATCAAAAACAGCAGCCGCGACAGGGAGAGGATAATCATCCGCCTCTCCCAGCACATCAAAGACATCGTTAATAATAATAATAATAAAAATAATAAATCTTTAATATTATTTCAAGTTTCAAAAAAGGTCCCGCTCAACTGACATTTCGGCCCTGGAGAAACGAAAGAGTAGGGAGGCGAGAGAACGAGAGATTTTCATCAATGATTGACTAATAGAAAAACATGCTTTCACATTTTTTAAGATATTTCATGAACCAGTTAATATTTTTTAACTTTCAAAAGCTTAAATTGAAGCTGAGGATTGAAGGATTATGCTGTTAAAATTTCAAAATTTTCAATACATTATTAAAAAATGTGCAGGGGTTCAAACTTGATGTACGAAAATGGGAAAATTATTGAATTTTTTTCCGTAACATTTCATATCATATTATTTGTTCAAATGTTTAGAAAAATTCAAATTAAATGTCATTAGACGCAGAATTTAATAAGCTTTAAAACAGTCTAGGTCTGAAATCTCTATCTTTCCCCTACAATTAAATATCTTGATTTAAAGTCAGCGCTGACTTTTCACTGCGAGCAAGTCAATCGTACCGATAATTCCCGACGGTAGTGTATATGCTTTTGAGTCAATGACTATATAGTTTTTAAATTTAAAAGCATCATTTTTATGATTCAAAAATTTGTACTCTTAATTTTTTTAGTTGTTGCTATCGATTGAATAGCACCATACTGTTAAGTCAATTCTTTTATGTGGTTAAAGATATACCAACGATAAATTGAAAAAATGAAATTTTTGTTCACATATTTTTTATATACTAATTCTCACACCTTTAACACAACACTCCTTATATACATCTCTTTTTCAATTTTACACACTAACATAGACATCTTTATTATCTTTTTAAATTTTTTCCAACGACAAACACACATACATACACATTCAAACACACTTTATAATTTTTTGAGTCTGAAAAATACGCTGTTCCCAATCGGTCACCCAACCGCGACAAAACGTGCTTAACTTTCGTGATAGACGAGAACTGCCGCGCTGCAATGTAATACATTCGCTTCTTACATTGAGCAGTTACTTTGTAGTTAAATACCGTGCGCGAGATTTTTCTCGTGAATAAGGGAATTTATATAGAGAATTTATGTTTAACTAGTCCTTAATTCTTTAAAACAATTTAAATAATAGTTTTTTATATAAGAATTTCAAAAACGACAGGTTTAATAAACATATAAATATGTGTGAATAAGTATTTCAATAAATTTAGCACCTGTCAATGTCTCAAATACATAGTGTCCTTATTTTTATAGCATATGCTATTGGCAGTCCGCTATAGCACCACTCATTGAAACGAAAGCATATGCTTTCATTTTCAAAAGCGCGCTTCTTTGGAGCAAACAACTTTTCATTTGATTCAAATTTACACGCATTTTCTTCAAGTTTATCTATTAGATGTTTCAAATGAATAATGTCAAAGAAGCAATAAATTATTCTGTTGCTATATATAGATGAACTATAGAAACAATTTGTAGAATATCATTAATTTAACAGTACCGTACTTTTAATTTAAACAGTTTCATTTTTTCGTTTTAAGCAATATACTGTTCGATTAATAAATGTGTTATTGAATTAATAACGGGAAATTCAATAGCATGGAGCTATTTGATTCAACAGCACTTTTTTTCAGTGTATTTATCCCTATAAAGTGGAAATTCAGAGTAAATAGAAACGCAAAAATTTCAATAATAGTTCTTATAATATAAATGAGAAAATTGTTTCTATGAAACTACAATACTATAATGAGAAAGAATGAGGGAGAACAGGAGAAGAAACCTTTAATTGTGAAATGTCCTTCAACTTTTGGCATGGTTTATTTTTAAACTTATAAAATGCATTATTATTTAATAGTTTAAATTATTTTATAACTAACACCATTTTTTATGTAATTCTTTGTGTCTTTTAAAATTTCCAGACTTAAAATTGATTTTTTCTTAAATTTTGTAGGAAATAATCAATTGTTTTTATTAATCCTAAATTTCCCGTTTTTAGGGGTAAATAGAAAGTCTCCTATTTTTAATTAAAGTTTGCAAAATGGAAAAATCAAAGTCGATTTTTGTTGTAGTATTAATAAGAGATAATTATTATGAATTTTTGTATGATTTTTTGGTTTAGTTTTTTCCAAATTCTTATGAAAAAAGTGAAAAAGTATCTTTTTTTAATTTTCAATTATTTATGCAATAGGAAATGTTTTTGTATATACTGCTGCTAATTGACAAACAGAAAATGGGAAAACATTTAGGACCATTTGGGCGTGATATAAGGTGAAAGGTTTAAGGCCGCATTTATTTAAAAATTTTTTTATTTAACTGAAATAAATACTGCTTCTATTTACCCCTAAATTTTAGTAGGAAAGACCGGGGCTAAACCGGACACGGGGCTAAACCGGACAAGTCAAATATTTCCGAAACCGTGAAGAATTTCAAATCATGTAAATAACCTATGAACGCGCAATTTCGTGATGTATATGCTGCATGAGGTTTTAGGGACGTGTCATTTTTCTTGTAATAATAGTTGCCGTTAATATATGAAAATGTCATTTTTTGAGGTAAAAGTAAAAAAAAAAGTTTCTCATTTTTTTGGGTTTTTATAATTAAAGATAAAGTGCAAATATCATACTGTAATTTTTCTTTTAGCTCAAGGTGTACTGAGTTTAGTAGAAAAAAAGTTTAATGGAAAACGTTAAGAAGAAAAAATATATTGCAGGTTAATTATAAGATGACGGTGTGGGGCTGAATCGGACATCGTGGTAAAAAACAACCAAATCTTTGAATACTTTAATTTATTTTATACTAATTAACTATTTTATATTATATTCTTTGCATAGAACCATTTTATAAATAAATAAATAATTTATATTAAAACTCGAATTCGCAAGCGAGTTGCTACAAACAGACAAGTCTGAAAACTGTGATTCATTTTATATTATATTAATTACCGATTTTACAGTTTATATTATATTCTTTGTATAGAAGTATCTGCAAATAAATAAAAGAAGAATTGATTTGACTTTTCTACAAAAAAACGAAAATTTGTGTCTCGTTCTTTAATTAATTAGCCGTGTCCGATTTAGCCCCATGGGGTGTCCGGTTTAGCCCCACCAATTTTCGTATTTTCGTTTTCGAGGTAGTCACCTTCGAAGCAATATATCTCCAAAGCTACTGTAGTTTTTTAAAATCGAACAAGTGCGATTTGTAGGTGAAGGTACAAGCTTCAAAACGGTATATTACTCTTTAGCAAAAAATATGTTTTTGTATGAGTTTTCTGATCAAAGACCAAATCCGTCCGGTTTAGCCCCGGTCTCCCCTAAAGTTGAAAAATTTAGGGGTAAATAGAAACAGTTGATAATTGCGATTTAATGATACCCATATTTTTTACTAGCCTATGAAATTGTTCTACAGAAGTGAATTAATAACTCAATACACAAGAAAACCGGAAGTAATCTGATTTAAAAGAAAAAACTTATGTTATTGGTGAAACTTAGCAAATCAGTTTTTATTTTTTCCAACTAACCCTATATTTATATTTATTAATATTATGGTAAGATATTATGGTACTTTTATTTATTTATTATTTAATAATGATTTATTTGAAATTTATATATTTTTCATATTGCATAATTTATATTTATTATTCATAACGATTGACGTATGTTAAAAAAATTTTGTATTTTTTAACATTTTTTGTGTAGGTATTAATTGTATATTAATTTTTATTTTATAGACTCTTTAAAGAGAAACGTTGGAATAAACAAATTTTTAAAAACTATTTGTCCGAATATGAATATACAAATGAATATTTGTCCGAATGTTTCCGTTGTATTTTCCTACATTTCAAATAAAATTCTCTGACGTAAAATATTGATTAATAATGATAAATTATAAATAATAAAAATTATAACATAAAAAGATTGTAACATATACAACAAAATTGCTTATTGTTTATATTATTATAAAGTTTTTTATTCTATTTCAAGAAAATAAAAGTAATAATACATACTTTAATTAATATTATAATATTAGGGGAGTGGGCCCTAAGGTGGTCACCCATCTTTTGAACGACTGTAGATTTCAAATAGAATTATAAATAAAGGTCAATAATACGGCGTTTAAAGCTTTATCATATTACCTAACTTCCTATCATAAAGTTTTTTTCATTTTATTAAAAAAAAAAA
Source organism: Leptopilina drosophilae (assembly GCA_032873175.1). Taxonomy (NCBI): domain Eukaryota; kingdom Metazoa; phylum Arthropoda; class Insecta; order Hymenoptera; family Figitidae; genus Leptopilina; species Leptopilina drosophilae. Next base: position 29,510,927 of record CM065478.1, read on the forward strand.
AATTTAGGTCACTTTTTAAAAAAAGTTGAAAATTCGACTTTTAAAAAAGTGGCCCCAAGGTGGTCACCATACGAAAATTGACTAAAAAAGTTATAAAAAAACGTATTATTAAGTTGTTTATTTAATATTAATTATTTTTCAGGATCACAGAAACATATTACGTATTTTTTTGTTCACTTTGTCCTTTCGTCAAAAATGATACTTTTTGTGTATGTATTAGACAGGTAAAATTTTGAAAATAATTCTATTTCATTATTATTTATTATAAAACTTAAAAATTGATAAAATTCACATTCATAGTGACAAATGTTGATAAATATGCGTATAAACACATTTTTATAAAAAATCAAAAGTAACCACCTAGTGGCAAAAAAAAGTGTCCACCTTAGGGCGAGGGCACAACTTTTTAAACGTTAAAGAAAAAATTTTTTAAAGCACAATATTAATTATATTCATTTGGAATATTATTGTACGCTATATAAAGATACTTATAACGTAAAATGGAAAATTTTATCCAATGGAAGGTAGATAAATAACAAATAGTGTTATTTCATTTATTTAACGACGTTTCGATGACATGGTTTGTCATCCTCTTCAGGTTAACTAAAGTTAACAGTATCGGTATTTTAATCGCAACGACAAGACATAGTTTTATACTTATTGACTAGTTACTATGTAACTTAAATTTATAATTTTAGTTAACCTGAAGAGGATGACAAACCATGTCATCGAAACGTCGTTAAATAAATGAAATAACACTATTTGTTGTTATTTATCTACCTTTCATTGGATCAAATTTTCCATTTTACAAATAAATAATTCGGAAGGAAATTTTCTACTATTTCTGATAATTATAACGATTTTTAGTAATTTAAAATGGTTAATTTCGATGGTTTTAACACCCAGAGAAAAAAAAATTTCTCGATCATTTAAAAACAGAAATTTTACAACGTTCACGTTACAACCCAGGCAGAAAAGTCGGTGGTGTGCCGATGCCTACGACCGGTTCGACACCGGCCCGGTGGTAAAGTCGGACAATAACCGGTGCTGGCACTGTGGTACCGGGCCGGTTTCTAAAAGACAACCGGCACCGGCCCGGTAGTAACGTCGAACAATAACCGGTACCGGCACTATGGTCCCGGGCCGGTTAATAAAAGACAACCGGCCCGGCACCGACCCGGTTTCGGCATTTGATACCGTTTTTACACCGAAAACGTAGTTTTGCCGGCATCAAAATTAGTACCGGCCCGGTACCACTACTTGATACCGTTTTTACACCGGCGACGGAGTTTTGCCGGCATAATATTTTTGTGTCTTAAAAAGTCTAAATTTTTAATTTTTTGAAATTTTTTTAACACTATTCGGAAGAATAGGAAAATCAAATCTCTCGAAATCAAATGTTTTTTAAAATCTTTTTTTTATATAGTTGGAAAAATTACATTTCATTAAACTCTATTAATTCAGCTTTAAATTGTCTGGGAAAATCACTCAAAAATCCGGGAATTTGTTACTGCTGAATTACTAGACACCCTATAATAACTTTGTTTGTTTAAAATAATTTTGGTCAGGTTTTATCTGATTTATTGTTATAAAATTTTGATAATCTAACAAGGTATTATATTAATTTCATTATACTAAGTTTCTGCAAGTTTTTTCTATAAAGGCGGTACCGGGCCGGTACCATGCCAGCGGTTTTTCTTTAGCCTTAGTCCCAACGTATAATGACATTAACAAATGTTATTATAATTATTAACTTTGACATTACATTATTCAAACTGTCTTTTAGAAAAGGTTTTTTCTATTAATTTAGAACATTTTGTAATTAGTCCTGGTGTCACACTTCATATATAAACTTTCCATTCACTTCTCATAAGCAGGTTTAGGTTAGCGGATGCGGCGTCGACTTTGCAGCCTGAGGGTCCGGAGTTCAATTCCTCATGTCTTCAGATTTTTCGTTTACAATTAATAATAATTCATATGTTTCAGCATTCTATTTAGTGTTTACAATTAAATTAATTAATAAATAATATTGTTAAACGTTTAATATATGTAAAAATGTGTTGTTAATAAAATATACTAATCTGAGACCGTGCCAGCATAAAGCCGGCAGAAAAGTAACAAAATAATTTTTTTTTTTTACTACCGGCCCGGTATCGAGCCAGTGGTTAACCGGCACCGGGGCGAATATTTCCCGGGTTATCATTGTTGAATGGACCGGCAGAATTGTCGGTGTCTAAATTTCACTGGCACGGTACGTCGCCGGTGGTGTGCCGGCAATAAACCGGTACGAAAACACTGAAAACAAGAACCGGCCCGGTACCAGGCCGATGGTTTACCGAAAAGTTGCCGGACCGGTGGTTTACCGGCACCGGGGCGGATATTTCCTGGGTTATCATTGTTGACTGGACCGGCTCCGGGCTGGCGGTTATGCCGGTCTCACGCCGGCACCGGCAAGTCCGCCCTTAGTACCGGCCCGGTACCAAGCCGGTCGTTGATTTCTGCCTGGGAAAGAAACTCATACGACTATTTACCTCAAAACTTTACTAAAATCTTTGTCTTCTCAAATAATAACAATAACAGAAAATATTTGAAGATACAATTATTATATACAAAATGATATACAATGATGATGATGATATACAAAAATTTTCTTAGGGTGACGACCTTAAGGCCCTCTCCCCTACTAATAATAAGAATAATTTATAATTACTTTATAATTATATACCTCTAATCATGTACTAAAAAATCCCAAAGTTTGAGAATTTAAAAAAAAATTTTAAAAGATAGAAAAATTTTTGAGTGATTTCCAGGAAAAATCACATGTATTTTCCATTTAAAAATTCAGTCGACTAGAGGCACGTGTTAATATTGCTCGATTTGCTTCAATAAACTTTCAGGAATTTTTTTTTATACGGGGCCATTCCAGTATTACGTAAGCATATTTTGGAGGTTTTTAGACCTCTCCCCCTCCGCCATCGTAAGATTTTTTATATGTATTAGCGCCATTTTTTTAATGGAAGTACGCAATAGATAAACCCCCCCCTTCCCCTTAAATGCTTACGTAATACTTGAATGGTCCCTACCTTGATTAATTTTTTGCGATGAGACTGAAGATTTGGAAACATCGCCTAAATAAGAACCACCCTAATATATATGTATATTATTTCTTTAAACATATCCACAGAAAAAATAAGTACATGAAAGATTACTTGACAGTACTTGACTTTTGGATGGGACAATAATTCTATAAATATTGTAAACAGTTCTAGAATTTTTAATTTACTTATGCGAAATAATCAGAAGTAGTGCTATGGAATATTTAAAGTAGTCAATTGAATAGTTTAAATATTCTAGCAGTACTTCTGATTATTTCACATAAGTCAATGAAAAATTCTAGGACTGTCTATGAAATATTTATAGAATTATTGTCCCATTTAAAAGTACTTATTTTTTTCCGTGTACACTAAGCAAATACACACGTGCATTCATACAAATACACCTATACGGGTGATTCTCCACGAAACCGACAATTTCATGTCCCTAGGGTTTTTTAAGAAACAGATTGCACATATGATAATAAATCCAATGTAAAAAAGTAACTCTGGTGATTACAAACAAAAACCTATAGCCACTTTAATTTCTAAGAATAAATATTGTTTTTTTAATGCAAATTTAAAAGCCAAATCGTCATGGTGAAGCCTGTCCAAAGGTCAGTTACAAAACAAAAATAAATATTTTTAGTCAAATTCTTAAATAAAAATAATGATTGATAACATGTTTTTAATATCCAAGTGTGTAAAATTGAAAAAATTAAATTGGTTGTACAAAAAAATTATTTTTTAATGTTTTTTCTGATGTTATTTCTTGTCCCCAGTTTTGTGCTTTATGGTGAAGCCTTTTTTGAAAAATTGAAATATTTCATAAAAATAAAATCAGAATTTTGGTATTCTTTGGTACAAGCAACAATTTAGTTCCCTCAATTGTGTTTCACTACGAAAGAAATAGTATATTACATTATAAGGGCAGAAAGTTCGAAATTCCTGCACTGCGCGAAATGATGCCTGAGGCGAAGCCGAGGGTATCATCGCGTAGTTTAGGGCTTTCGAATTTCTGCCCGTGTAATGTATACCCTCTGGGCACGGAAACGTCTTTATTCTAGGAACGTTCCTAAAACGTTTTTAGAACGTTTCATGTCTACTACATAATGGCTTAAGAACGTCCAATGTTCTAAAAACGTTTTTAGAACATAAAACGTTTTAAAGACATTATGTAGAGGACATGAAACGTTTTAAAAACGTTTTAGGAACGTTTCTAGAACAAACACGTTTCCGTGCCCAGAGGGTACTATTTTTCTTTATATACGGTCGAAAGTACGGTGGTTAATTTATTTTTTAAGAAAATTGCAATCGTGTTTTACTTGACAGCCGGCCATCTTTATTTACTTTTGCTCCTCGCTTCAACGCCTGTAGCGGAAACTCGGGAAACTCTGGTTTATTTTCTGTCTCTCTCTCTCTCTCTCTCTCTTGCAAACAACATTCGTCTGCCCCTACATTTGATGCACTAGCGAAGCGAGTGCTTCTGGTCGGGGACAGGCACGAAAAAAAATGTGAAAGATATATTAATATTATATTTTCAAAAGAACTCTTCTGTTGATTCAAAATTAATTTTATGTTTCTGAAATTCTAAACGTTATAATGAACAAAATTTCATTATTTCTTCAAATTATTAAAATTTTATTATAACATTTTGGCACGTATTAAGAAACAAATCACAAAATATTTTATTATTTTATTTTAGTTTCTAATGTTTATTAAAATAATTCTTCAAAATAATTATATCAGCAAAAGATTTCGTTCATTTTAATATTCAGAGCTTGTGGATAATAAATTTATAAAGTATAAAAAGTATTCTTGATAATTTTTTTCTCACTTTGTATTGCAATAACAATTACTCGTTAAATGGCCATGGAAGTTGAAATTTTCTTATTTACCGACAGCGGTATTTTACCGACAGAGAATTCTTTTATTCCCGCTGTAATAGAGGTTGGGTATAAAAATCAACCAAAGCACAAATGTTTGACTTTCTGCTGCGAAATCGTAGCGGGAAGTACGTACTTTCCACCGAGGTATGAAGAAAAAAATTTTATACTTTTTTTCATTTTTTTTAAGTTTAAAGCGTCAATTTTGTACAGGGAATCACAGAATCGTCATGGTGAAGCCTTCACATATTTAATAATAAATCAAAAAAATAATAATTTTTTTAGCAAATTTTTTTGTAATTGTTTCCAAATAAAATTAAACAAATACAAGTTACCTTGTCTAAACTATAATTTTAGTAAGTTGAGACATTAATTACTTTATAAATTTTCATAAATTAACGTACAAATTTTTGAAATTTAACAAGAATTTATTTTCATTTAAATTATGTTAATAAATTACGATAAATGATTTAAAATAATTTATAGAATTACAACATAAATTTCCATACATGACCCTATAAATTTCCATAAATTTTAAAAATGGGTAAGAATTCCTGAAGTATCCCCTAATTTTCTTTTGGTTACTGAAAATAAATTATTCTTATATATTTTGATAGTCCATAATGTCACTAATAACACCTCCAAACTATTTTTCAAAATTTTAATTTTTGTAATTTAAAATCGGTTAAAAATTGTAAGCTCTAGATATTTTTGTACTGTAAATTGTAAAGAATCCCACTGTGGCGTCGCGTCGTACCGTGAGCATTAGATACCGAGAAAGCTCGCGCACGGCGAGACTAAAAATGATAGAACTTCTAAACTTTTAGAGAGTTCCGGTTTTTTATTTTTGCTATGGAATCATGAAAAGTCCTTCTTTATGATGCTATAATAAAAGTGACCAAAATCGATTCCGAACATTGTTTATTTATAACAATAAAAATTAAAAATATAATTTGTTTAAACAAATTAAACTTTTTATTCATATTATATGTTTTTCTGAATAGTACATTTTTTAATCTTTCTAACGATGCAAGTTTCATTGAAATCGGTTCAGCCAATTTCGAGAAATTGAATTTTGTCTAAAACGGTGCAAAAAAGTTTAATTGTTTATAAAAATTACAAAAATTAAAATTTTTAAAAATAGTTTGGAGGTGTTATTAGTGACATTATGGACTATCAAAATATATAAGAATAATTTATTTTCAGTAACCAAAAGAAAATTAGGGGACACTTCAGGAATTCTTACCCAAATTAGTTTTCAAAATTTTCTTTTATTTACTCAAAAAAATTTATTTAAGTACCTTACAATGAAAAAAAAATTTATTTGATTCAAATAACCGATTATTTGTCTATAATCAAATAAATATTTACTTGAATCAAATAAGTTTTATTTGAATCAATTAATTAGTATTTGCTTCAAATACTGAAATATTTGATTCAAATACAATTTATTTGATTCAAGTAAATATTTATTTGATTATAGACAAATAATCGGTTATTTGAATCAAATAAATTTTTTTTTCAGTGTAGAAAATTTATAAATTACAGCATAAATTACTATAAATTTCCTGCATTAGTTTTTCTAATTTTAAATTATGTTTTGTAATAATATTATAAATTACCTCACAATTTTTATAAATGACCGTATAAATTACCATAAATTACTATAAATTAGTAAATAAATTTCCTGAAGTAGATTTTTAAATCCTGAATTAAACAAAAAACAATTCCTATAAGTTCAACTATCAATTTTGTTAGCATAACAAAACTATGGCAACTAATTATGCTACATGAATGCGTGAACAGTTACTTTGTTTAAAAAATACAAAAATTACAAACAATTTGTCCGGACTGTAACAGATGTTTCATTCTTGACTATCATACTTAAAATTTACATTATGATTTTTATTTTTATTGAAAAAAAAATTCTAAAATAACAATAACCAAATTGTCGGTTTCATGGAGAATCACCCATACACATGTTTACTCACACATATACAAACAACACATACACATGTATTCTCGCATACTATATGGTTAAAGGGTTAAAGAATTGAAGTTTGGAGAAGTTACAAATGATTGCAGAAATTCAATTATTTTTAAAAGTAATACAATTCTATTTACAAAAGTTCAAGTTTGTCAAAATTTAAGAAAAATTCTCGTAAAAATCACAATATTTAATCAATATTATTTTTATAAATCACAAAATTCTTCTCTAAAATTCAATTATTGAAAAAAATTCCAGATTTCAATGATTTTCAATATCTACTATTTTAATAAATTTCCGAAAAGAATTCAATTTTTTAATAAAATTATACTTAATCATTTACAATTTATTGTCATAAATAATAAAGTTGTACAAGAATTCAATTATTAATAAGTTATTTGTAAATTGCATCACAATAATTCAATTAATTTCATTAATAATATATTTTTTTATGAATTAAAATATTTTGTTCAGTAATAAATTTGGTTTAGGAATTCAATTATTTCCATAAATAATAAAGCTCATCGCAGATTTTCAATTGTTTTTGGGTCAGATCATTATATATCGAATAAAGTCGTTGCGGCCTAATTTTAAAAATAATTGATTCTTTCAAAAATGATTCTTTATGATGTCTAAAGAACAAAAAAAAATTATGTTAAAATATTTATTAATGGAGAAGGTGCGAAAAAATGTCACTTTTTAAGCTGTTAGAAAATGTATAAAAAAACATAGTAAAATGCTTCAAAATGTAAAAAAGTTATTGATTCTTGTTTAAAATTACTTGATTAATTAATCCGTATTCAATAAACTAGTAAAACTTAAAATAATAGATAAAACATGTTTTTAAAGTTGGTCTGACAAATAATTTAATTTTGACGTTTTTATTAATTAATTACGAGAAGGGGGAATTATTGAATTAAATAAAAATTCACCGAATATAGAGTATTTCCGATGAAGTTTTAGATTTTCTTATTCCTTTTTCTGTTTTTACTTTAAATATACAAGAAATATTAAGTTGAAATTACGCGATTTCCGAATTTTTGAAAACTTTGCAACTTAATATCTCCGCTAAAGAAAAATAAAAAATTTGTCACTTTCTAAACGGGGGTCAATAACTTTTTTACATTTTGAAGCATTTTTCTATGTTTTTTTATACATTTTCTAACAGCTAAAAAAGTAACATTTTTTCGCACCTTCTCCACTTTACACTCATACTAGCAAACGATACGCGCGTTAGCGCGCGGAACGTAGTATTCAATATGATACTGTTATACAAATTACAAATTTTTTTATTAACAAACATAAATTTTTTAAATAATTTCATAATCAAAATTAAAAAAAAAAATAACTTAAGTTTATATTTTCAAAAATTTTAATGAAATTTCACGAAAGAATTCAAATATTTCCTTAAATTTTAACAAATCTTTCAAAAAAATTCGTAAAAATTATATTATTTTTTTTAAAAAGTAAAATTTTTCGCAAAAATTCAATTATTTTTAATACAATTTTAATAAAATTCTTCTCCATAAAATTTCAATTATTTTTAAAATGTTTAATTAAAATTATTAAAGAAACTCCATTTTTTGACAAAAAATTCAAAGACATTCTGCAAAAAGAATTATTTTACTTTTTGGAAAAAAATTTCTTTTTTACTTGTAAACAATTTTTTATTAAAAAATAATTTTTATTGTTTAATAAAGTGGGCTAATGATGGTGTCAAACCAAGACACCAAAACGTTGCAAAACTAATGTAACATTGTTTCATTTATCACTCTTCCGATAATCGATTTAAAAAGGATTAATAAACTTCAACAACTGAAGAAAAAAGTTAACTACATATTTACTCAGTCCTGGATTAATTATGGACTCTACTTCTCAAAATTTATCGGCTACTTCAAGATACTTCTTCAAATCCATTAGACAACGGTATGGACTTAAGACTACATGTCTATTAAAACATATTGGACTTATTATAAGCATCAATTGGCGGAGTTATTCTCTAAACGTCACTTCTTATTGAGATGCAGAAGCAACAATGTCTTACCTCAACATCTTCAACATATAAGTACTCGTTCACAACATACATCTCTTTTTAGTAACTCTTGTAAAAAACTTTTTAGTAAACTTAATCATAATTATTCTCGCTCTCTTTTAAATTTGGAAATTAAAGGTATCCATTTTCATATTAATTTTATAAACCAAAAATTGTTGAAATTAAAAAATAATATTTTAAATTCATCTATTGAAATTGCTATTTTAGAAAAAAATTTTCATCTGTCGGAGAAAAATTTTTTACCATACGAAATAAGTGTAATTCTAAATTTATAAAAAAATGTTAAAATTTAATTTTAAAAAAACCACACGTCCGACAAGTTTCAAATAAGAATAATTGGTTGATTAACTTAACGAAAACTGAAATCCCCCAAGAAGTCACTGATGTGGTCTCTTTGGGTTCAAATTTCAGTTTTTCTCAACAAATAACTAAACAAAATGTAATTACAGTTATTAAAAATCTTGAACATTCGATTCCTAATCTGGACATAAATTCTGAATCTAAGTGTGAAATCAGAAATAGAGTTACGAACAGTGTCATTAACAATTTAAATAAAAAACATCATGTCTCTAAAGAAGAAAAAATCTTTGTATCAAAATTAAAATCTACTAATAAATTTCTTAAAAGCAACGCTGATCTTTTTTCGCAAATTCTGAGAAAGGCAACGTTTCTGTTTGTATTAAAAAGTCTGATTACATATATAAAGCTGACACTCTACTGTCTGATCAACACACTTATAAAGTATTAACTGGAAAAAATATATTGTCCAGATTACAATCGGACACTTACAAAATTCTGCAACATCTCAATTCTAATGGTTATCTTAAATATAAATATCATAAAAATCAACTAACTATGACAAACACTACGATACCGAAATTACTAAAAATTCACAAAGAAAATGTACCTCTACGACCGATTGTTCCTCTTGTGAACAGTCCAACACATTTTCTAGCTAGAACTGTGTACGATGAATTAAAATCTGCAATTCCTTTACCTAAATCGCACATAAACAACAGCTTCGAATTAAAAGATAAATTGAAAAATATTTCGTTACCAGATGACTTTGTATTACTTTCGCTAGACGTCAGTTCACTCTTTACAAATGACTCACACGAACTAGTTCTCCAAAGCTTAGATAAAAGAATCACAAATATTCAAAAATTCTTGTAAAATTCCATTTGTTGATCTAACTAATTGTGTTAAGTTTCTTTTCGATAATACTATCTTTCTTTTTAACGAAAAAATTTACCAACAAATTTACGGTACTCCTATGGGTTCTCCAATATCACCACTATTTGCGGATATTGTCATGGATGACCTTGGAAGTGATTGTTTTAGAAATATTAAAAAATAAATTTAACTGTATTCCTGTTTTTTATTTTAGATATGTGGACGACATACTATTAAACGTCCACTCAGATAATGTCGACTTATTATTAGATGTTTTTAACTCTTATAATAAAAATTTAAAATTTACTTATGAATTAGAGGTTAATAATCAAATTAGTTTTCTTGATATGACATTGATTGAAGACAATAAAAAACTTATTACTAATTGGTTCCAAAAACCATCATCTTCAAATAGAGTTATCAATTACTTTTCAGGCCACCCAATCCAACAAAAAAGAAACATTATTCATAATTTGTTGGATAGAGCTACCTTATTATCACATGAATCTTTTCACAAATGTAATATGTGACGTGCCGCGACAAAAGGGACCTTAGCTGTTTTTGACAGAACTAAAATTAGAAGTATAAATAAATAAAAATGACCAATTTTCTTTACAAACTATTAATATTTAATTCACTATTATGTGCAATATTTTCAGAAAAATATGCTTTTGATGTTAAATAATCAATAATAAATTTTTAATGAAGTTAAAAGTACTCTAAACATAACCTAAAATTCTAAGCAGCTAAGGTCCCTTTTGTCGCGGCACGTCACATATAGAAAAGGTGATCCAAATTCTGCTTAAGAATGATTATCCATTGGACTTTATCAATAAACATAAAAAAATTAGATTGTTTAAACAAAAGTCTACATTAAATAATGATCAAAATTATGATAAATCATTAATCTATAGTCGCACTCCGAAAATTTGCATTCCATTTAATGATAATTACTCACAATTGTCAAAGATTTTAAAAGATTATAATTTATTGTCAATTCCAATGGTTAATAAGTTTTTGACTTCAGTTGTTAAATTAGGTAAAGATTCAACTAACAAATGAAACAAAACTGGTATTGTTTATAAATTTAACTGTAATAATTGTTCCGCTACTTACACCGGTGAATCTAAACGCAGTTTGGAAAAAAGAATCAAAGAACATAAAAATAAAAAAATTGAATCTGTAGTTAATGAACATCAAACTGCACTTAATCATTCATTCAATTTTGATGAAGTAAAAATTGTAGATTTGGAATCAAATTATAAAAAAAGATTAATTTCTGAAATGTTATATATTAAGTTTAACCCAGTAAAAAAATTCGATACACGGACCACGGAGTTCGTATACGAGCTCGGTAGCTCGTATGAGAAATATGAGAATTCTCTCATACGAGCCTTTTCCGTAATGAGAAGTGTGTAGATGCTTGTATACGAGGTGACTTTTAAAGCATTTTTATTAATGTAACACTATTTTAAAGTAAATGTATATAATAGAAATGAATTTTTAAAGTAAAACAAAGCTAAATTTGTAAGGGAAATGAAGTTTTAAGAAAAAAATGATAATTTTGTTCAAAGAATTTATTCACACTGAAAAAAGGTTAGAATTTAATAATTCCTTGTTACTCTAACTTACCGACATTAGATATTTCTCGGATGCGGTAAGCACGATTTTGTATTAAATTTAATTATTTTATATAAACATTTATATAATAAATAAATAATAATATATTATTAATTAGCAATGAAGAAAAACTTTTTTATTCTACCGTCAATACAAAATCGTGCTTACCGCATCCGAGAAATATCTAATGTCGGTAAGTTAGAGTAACAAGGAATTATCAAATTCTAACCTTTTTTTAGTGTGAATAAATTCTTTGAACAAAATTATCCTTTTTTCTTAAAACTTCATTTCCCTTATAAATTTAGCTTTGTTTTACTTTAAAAATTCATTTCTATTATATACATTTACTTTAAAATAGTGTTACATTAATAAAAATGCTTTAAAAGTCACCTAGTATACAAGCATCTACACACTTCTCATTACGGAAAAGGCTCGTATGAGAGAATTCTCATATTTCTCATACGAGCTACCGAGCTCGTATATGAACTCCGTGGTCCGTGTATCGAATTTTTTTTACTGGGAACGATAATACGATCAATAAGAAAGAAGATATACAATTTCTAAGCAATACTTATTTTTCATCTCTATTAAGAAAACTAAAAGAGTGAACTTATCTCGATTATTTTGGTTTGAGTTCATTGACTCCACACGTGCTGTTTATATGAGGTGCAAAATTGTCTCCTTCAGATTTTAGTCTTGTTTTGTCACTCATACGAGATGTCCGTTTTCTGTCTTAACTTATTCGTTATTAATTTTCGGACGTATTTTATGTTTTTAAGACGTGTTACAAATGTAACTAATGTAACAAATTATTTTTAAATAATTTATTAAAATATTTTGTGATACGACTAGGTAGATATTAATTTTGTGTTAATTTAATTTATTTTACTTTTTTGAAAAAAATTTTTTATTAAAAAATAATTTTTATTGTTTAATAAAGTGGCCTGATAATGGTGTCAAACCAAGACACCGAAACGTTGCAAAACTAATGTAACATTGTTTCATTTATCACTCTTCCGATAATCGATTTAAAAAGGATTAATAAACTTCAACAACGGAAGAAAAAAGTTAACTGCAGAATTTAATTACAATATATTTTAAAAAATTTAAACGAAATTCTCCTCGAGAATTAAGTTATTTTCATAGTATACAATTTTTATCGTAGTGTCAGTCCGCAGTACAAACATAGCATAACAAACATTATGATTATTAAATGGAAATTATAATAATTTATATTATTTATTTCCAAAAAATCAGAATTTTATTGAAAGTCCTGATTGAAAAGTTAAGAAAAGAAATTTTTCAAATTTTTTACTTTTTTTCAATACAATTTAACATTCTGTAAAATAATTAAAAAATTTTTTATAACAAATAAAGAAAATTTTAAAAACTTTTTTTTTGTATAAAAAATGAAAGAAGTTTTTAATCAATACATATTAAAAAAATAATATTTCTGATTTTGTTAAAAAAATACTACAAATTTTGTAAAATACTTCAAATTACTTTATTTTTCCTTCAATTTTAAATAAAGAAAAAGAAATTATTCAAATTTTTTCATTAATTTCTAGATAAAACTTAAAGTAAATTCATTTTTAGAAGGTTAAAAAAGTAAATCTTATTAAAGAAGTTTTTCAAATGAAATTAAATATTTTGTTTTTTAATAATTATATGAGAAAGAACACGAGCGTTTTTTTAGCTAGTAAAATATAAAATATCTTTATAGACAGAAAAAAAATTGTAATTATGAAATACACAAATTCTTCTTACACATTTTTTTTAATTAATTTAAAATAAAAAAAATTTATTAAAAATTGTAATTAAAAAATAAAAATTTCACAACTTTTTATTTCAAAAGAAACTAATAATTTAAAACAAATAAACAAAAAATATTATTATAAAATTTATAAATCAAACATTATTTATTATCAAGAAAAATGTGTTTTCAAAACGAAAAAAAACAAAAGCATATACAAAAACTATCTTCATACTGCGAACGGACAGAATGAAAAACCATAGACTTTAATAAAGTTAAATTTTGAGAAAATTAATAAATATTTTAACATAATTCTTTTTATTTCGTTCCCTAGACATCATAAAGAATCATTTCTGAAAGAATCAATTTTTTCTGAAATTAGGCCGCAACTACTTCATTCGATATATAATGGTCTGACCCTTTTACTATAATTTTAATCAAATTATTTATACAAATTTGATTAAAATTCGACAAAATAATTCAAATATTTAAAAATTTCTTAATAAAGTTCCGAAAAAAATTTTAAATAAATACTTTTGTATTTTAATAATTGAGTAATTTTGAAAAGGTTTCAAATTTATATATATGTAAAAATAAGAATTTTCTATACTTTAAACTGTAAATTTTTAAGAATTAATTTTTTTGAAAAATTTTAAATTAATTTTTGTTGAAATAATTTAAAGTTACATGGAAATTTTTCCAATTTGTCGAAAATTTATATAAACATTTGAGTAATTCGGTAATCTAAATTTGAATCAGTTAAAAATGACTCTTTTATAAACAAAAAGTCAATTACTATAATTCAAATAGTACACTGAGAGATATGAATAGATGTGACTACTATAAATTAAATAATAAAATTGATAGATCTAATTATTATTTAATGCATTAAAAGATAAGTTTTTTGTTCCTTGTTTGGTTTCGACTGGTTTTTCTTTGACTAGACCGAGTACCCAGTGGGCACATTTGTTCAAAAAGCGTCCTGAGAATGTCTTTTTTGGACTTAGAAACTGATAAATATAAAAGTTATTGGAATTTTTCTAAGTTAAATTCATTTCATTGATAAGTAAAATCATAAACGTTGTAGAGGTTTATTAACAAATTTCTACACGGGTTTTCTTGAACGGCTAAGGTTTTAGGCGCAGTGCTTTAAGCCCAAGGTACCCAACTTCGATCACAGCTTAGTAGAAATTTTTTCATTATTTCTGTATATTGTAGAATATATTATTTAATAAAAACAACTAAAAAATATTTGAATCTAATAATTAACTTTTTGATATCAAACTAATGAGTTATTTGAAATATTGGATTTATTTATTTCACTCAATTAATTGGATATTTGATTTCAATAAAAATTATTTGGCGCAATTAAATGAGTTACTTCAAACTATTAATTTTATTATTTCCTTCAAATAAATGGATGTTAACGATATAAATACAAATTATTTGTCGCAATTAATTTTAGATAATTTTATTTTAACAATATAAAAATCTATTATATAAATAATATAAATATGTGTTACAGTCAGGTCTCGCAAAGTGTCGTTTTTAGTCGTTTCTCTTTAATGTAAAAAATCGACTTTGCCAAACTGGTTTGCAACATAAACCGGTTAAATGACCACTTTTACTAAAGTGACGTGGCTTAAACAACTGACACTTACTGAGTAAGACAAGACCCAAAAAACTTCCTGTCACGACACTTAGCGAGACCTGTCTGTAAATATATTAAATAATAACTTTAGTAAGATTCATATTAATTTTAAATAACTCTACAAAAATAATAATAATGAATATTATAAAAATCTTGAAATTTTTAGGTTAGGTAGGCGTGCGTCTGGGTTTGATTCCCGCAGATTTCAGATTTTAATTTATTTGAAAAAATGTAATGCCTAATACTTTTAAGTATGAGTCCCTTAGAAGATAGAATCGATAGTACAAAATTAGAAGTTTTAATTATTTTTATAATTTTTTTACATATATGGATGTGGAAAAAGTTACGTTTATTTAATACAAAGAAATTTTGTATTTGGACTGAATAATAAATTACTTTATGCAATTAAAGGGATATTAGTCTAAATTAAAGTAATTAATTATGATCTCTCTAAATATGAGAAAGTTTCTACTAATGAAATAGTGCCGATTCGTTTACCAATATAAATTAGTAGTTTTTTACTAATTGATAGTATAGAAAACTACTAATTTAACAATAAGTAGGCTTACTAATTTGAAATAGTAAAAAAATAGTTTTCAATCAGCAATTAGAAAAAAACTATTTAAAATTAGTAAAAACTGTTACTAATTCAAATCGGTAAACAAATCCGCACTATTTCATTAGTAGAAACTTACTAATTCAGATTTAGAGAGATGAATTGTTAAATATTTCATACAAAAAAATATTTAGTCTTTTCAAAAAATTATTTTATTCATGAAAATAAATATTTATTTTTCAATTAAAAACAATGTATTATTAAACCAATTAATTTTCATAATTGATTTAAAGCAATATTTATTAGATGCAATTATTCTATAATAATATCTTTGTTTGTTTGGTTAGAAACTTTACGGTATCAAGCGGATTATCAAGATCGTGTTCAAAAGTCAATTTCATCTGCATTTTAGTAAAAATGTCAACATAAGTTTTATAATAGGGTGACCCAAAAATGCATTGAACAAAAATTTCTCGTGGAAAAAAACAAGAAAACTCCGCAATTTTTATAAAAGTATATGTATGTAATCATATAATAATATCATATATTGTAATATATTTCTTAAATGAAAAATGTAATCTATTTGTAACGCGTACTGATTGAATTATTGACTTTTCAAAGTCCTATGCTTTTTTTGCTTGTCAAAATTAAGAGTGGGTATCTCCTCCGACATCATGACCATTGTGCGCCACTGTATTTATATATAATTTGTAAGAAACTGAAACGCAACGTTTGGTATATATTGCCCACAGGACAGATGAATTGCTCTTACATCTTTTCCAAAGAGTTGTTACATATAATCATGATGGCATGGCCTTTTAAAAGACGTGGCAATAATAGAACGATGTATACAATTACCGCGCACAATGTTCGTCATCAACATAGGCACGGTCCACGCATTCGTTGAAAACGTAATTAGCGCGTAGGTGAGGTGAAATTTTTTTTTTTTATCAAAAGGATGTGAAATTTTTTTAATAACTCAGTTTTTGCATCTTTCAATAAAAAATTGCATTCGAAAAATTGCAAAAACTACTACAAACAAATATTTTCAGTAAATAAATTTTATTTTGCATTTTCAAACTTACAATTTAATTTCTTATCACTTTGCCGTTTGAATCACTAATATGATAGCATTTGCCCAGTACAGTGAAGATGGAAAATCTGAAAATACCTGTGAGAATCATTAACGCGCAACCAATTCTTAAATAAATAAATGGAAAATACTTTTTTCAAGTTGTAAAAATACCCCACTCCCAAAAAAATCACACACTAGTCACACAACATAATCGATAGTACGCGATTGGCATTAGCGTGTACTGTCCACAAGGGGTGCAAAGAAAGGGGGGAACGACAGCAAACAGAAATTCTCCCTGTTCTTTCACTTATGAACAATATTGCCGGAGTGAGTTTATATAAATTAAAAAAAATTGTGTCCTTAAAAATCAACTAACATCGAAAAAAGGGGAGACAATTTATATATGTTTTGCTGTTGTGATGAGGAAGGCAGGATGGAGAGGGAGGGTGAGGGGATGGATTTTGAATAAATTAAAAAGAGTAAAATTTATGGAAAAAGAGGCAGGGTCTTGGTGGCTTTAACATAAAACACAGACACAACGTGCCGCAAAGAGTTCCCGGTGATCACTGGAAATGCCGAGAGCGTCGACGATATTCTATGTCTTGACACATGCGCAAAATCGCCTATATCATTTCATTGCCATTTCGCATCCCCTGTGCTATGTGGAAGTTTCTTTGGCTCGTGGGGTGACCTCGTGACGCCACCAACCCCTGTCACAAAGAAAAAGAGAATGTGTCCTATACTAAAATTGTATAGTGTTATTTTCACGTAACGGAAAGAGAGCTATATGCATTCCATAATTATATTTATATAGTTGGTTGCGGGAATAATATGTATTTATAAATATTTTTAGATCTTATGAATATTGAATTTATTCTTTATATTATCGAACTGTACACTCTAAGCAAGAATTTTCTTTCAAATCACCTCCCGTTCATATAATGATTAATGAAAAACTAATGCCATATAGTTTCTTTTCAAATTTCTGTGCCATATAGTTCTTATTCGAAATTCAGGGGAATATAATTCTTATTCAGGGTTTCGAGTATTATAAGTATAATTAAAGTTTTAAGGTAATAAAAATCTTATTCAAAATGTAATCCAACATAAATCTTATTCAAATTTCCTTTCATTATATTTAAAAATTTATTTATAATATTTATTAATATTAATTATATTAATTCATTAATCATACAAATCTTTGTGACTCTTTTATATACTGTTTTTCTTTTAATAATAGGTTACTACCTATTATTTTGCCACTTGAATTTTTGACAATATTTGAATCAATAAAGTACTTCTTACAGGTAATATGATAATTTCAAGATTAATAATTGTACAAAATCATTTCATGATTGTAAGTTTGCAAAATCCAATGTACATAAACTACGTAAAATAATTTCTGCTAATTTGATATCAATCATCAAATACTACAAATCCATTATTTATTAATTGATAATTGCTCTTAATGATCGTTTATGAATCCATATTAAAGAATTATTACAAGAATACTTTTTTAATACTTTATGTTTGTGTTCACAAAAATGACATAACCTAATTTATATATTTGTAAAAGGATCTACAAGAAATTTTTTTTTATTTTTAAAAATTATATGCATTTTGAAAATATATAAATATTTACATATAAAAATATATAAATTTGTAAAATATCAGATCTTTAAAAAAAATTGTAGAAAGTAGTGTGGGTTAAACTTTTGACATTTTAAGTAATAACACTGCCATTTATTCGAAACCATAAAACTTTATCGATTTTAATGTTTCTGTAATGAATTTAAAGCATTTTTCATCTATTTTCTAACAATTTTACAAAAAGATTTTTAAAAAAATTTAACCCCATTTTTTTAAAAAACAAAGTTTATCAGGGTTGCCACAATACTTCATTTTTGAATTTCCCATACTTTTCACGGTTTTCCAGGTACAAAATTAACTTTTTCCCTGACTTTATAGATATTAAATTACAGATAAAATAAAATAGTCGCAAAAAATAGGAATAGGTTCCGTGCTGGACCACGAAACTTTTAAAATTCATAAAGCACTATTAAATGTTGTAAGGAATTACTTATGATTATATCGACAACGATATTTCACGATTTATCAAAAATAAGAGTGCTGTCCACAACCGAATCAATTTGGATGCCCACAACCAAACTTGACGATTATTTTAAAACATCATGAAGAAAATTTTGCTTGTGAACATTTTTGTGATACTTGGTATTGGATCATAAAATATAACATATTTACTGTGTAAATACGCTTTGAAGTTATCATTTTAATTAATTCACTTAGATTTATTGAATTTTTAATAAAATTTTTCTAGTCAACGGAATCTAGCTTTAAATACATATGAGTCATTTCATTTAAATTGTCATAATCGTGTCCTTTGCCAATAAAAACTATTCGTTATAGTTTTTAATAAAATTTATTTTCCAATGTCGTGAAATACTATCTCTATTAACATTTTTTCAACTTACAAGCATGTAAAGATGCTATGTATAATAATGGTAGAACGAAATACAGGCAAAATGTCATGAGTGTCCCATGTCCAGAAGTGAATTTTTAGTTTTCAAGTTCACGTATTTTCGTTTTATTAATTTATCACAAGTAAACAAAAATTTTGCAGTTAACTATAACTTACATAAGTAAGGAAAATTAACTTCTGATAATTTATTTAATTGTTTAACATTTCTAAAAAAAATAAGAATGACGTGTCCCTCACTTTTACATTATTTTACTTGGAATGCAAAATTTTGTATTTATGCATGTTTAAAGATTTATCCAGGGAGCAAAAGTGCTGTTTTACTAACGAATCCGCAGCAGAAGATAATCACGAATCAACTTAAAAAAAATTCAATGCCGTGTTTCAAAATGTGAAAGTTTTACGTTGTGGCAGAAACAAAAAAATTTTAATGTAATTAGAAAACTGTCATGAGTGTCCCGTCTTAAAAATAGGTAAATTAATATTTAATATTTAATATCAGAATAAAATTAAAAATAATTTTCAATTCTCTTTCGAATGAGACCAGAATTGTCGATATAAATATAACCTGTTCATAGATATAAGCAAAAACGAGCAAAATGTTATGAGTGTCCCACAAAGGAGGAGGTCCTTTGAGGCTTATATTTTGGCTATTTGGGATTTTGATTTAAATAACCCAAGTAGCACGTAACATTACTGGAATGTTGCAGCAATGTTACATGTAATGTTAATAACATTGCAGTGTAATATTGCAGTAACATTCCAGTAATATTAAAATGTCCGCCCCAAGGCAATATTACATGTAATATTCCAGCAACATTACATGGTAATGTTACTGCAATGTTACAGTAATGTTACTGCAATGTTGCACGAATGTTACAAAGAAAGATCGCAAAATTCCTTATAATAATAATTTTATAAAATTTCTTTGTAACATTCATGCAACATTGCAGTAACATTACTGTAACATTGCAGTAACATTGCAGTAACATTACCATGTAATGTTGCTGGAATATTACATGTAATATTGTCTTGGGGCGGACATTTTAATATTACTGGAATGTTACTGCAATATTACATTGCAATGTTATTAACATTACATGTAACATTGCTGCAACATTCCAGTAATGTTACGTGCTACTTGGAAATAAAAATGTATATTTTCATGAATAAAAATTATATTTCTGTCGATTTTAGTCGAAACGGGGGTGTTTTGGCCAGATTAGCATTTTGATACTAATTTTTTTTCAAAAAAAGGATGTGGAAAAGGCACAACAAAATTACTAAATTATAATGCAAATTGACTTAAAACTTTCTACTCGGGGGTTTTTGGACTCGCTGATTTCGAATTTGAAGTCGGGTATTAAAAATTAAAAATGGCGGATCTAATATGGCGAATGAACTTTGTAGAACTCATAGCAATAAATTAAAACTCATTACTAGAGGGTTTTCGGGGTTGCGGATTACGAATCTGAAGTCGGCGTTCGAAAATTCAAAATGTCGGATCCAATATGGCGTACGAGTTTTGTAAAAACTTATGGAATTCAGTTAAAACTCGTTAGTCGGATTCCGACATTTTGAAATTCAAGTTCAAATTCGTAATCAGCGATCCCGAAAACCCCCGAGTAACGAGTTTGAACTGAATTCTATGAGTTTTAGAACATTGGATTCGCCATTTTGAATTTTTAAAATCTGACTTCAGTTTCGTAATCAGTTCCCCTAAAACCGGAGAGTAACAAGTTTTATGTTAATTGCATTAGAATTAAAATTTTTTTTTTGTTTATTTATGCCAGTCCCTAAAGCTCAGTTTCGATTCTTACTCTATTAAAATAAAAATGCACACAAACATGTATAAAAAATCTCCACCACATAAACTTTGTTGGAGAATTAATGTAACAATTTAATTTAAATGTGTTGACTATTTTTCCCAACGAATGTAATGAGTGTTGTATTATGTCATGAGTGGCCCAAACCTTTAGCCCAAGTTTTACCTTCGAACAATTCTAAAATGTTAAATAAATAAGAAAAAGCTATTTTTTCAGTTTTAATAGTGCATTAACAGTTAGAACAGAGTCATAAAATAATATATTATTAGTAAATTCTTATTTTCTTGGCGAAATGAAAATGTCATTTTTTCATTTTTTTCTCACTTTTCTCTGTGTTTTGCTTAATTTAAAATTTTTTTCTTTATCAAACGTGACTTTATAGTGAAATTTATGGTTCGTTTGAGTTTCATAATTGTAAGAGTAACGAAACAATACTTGTCCCTAACAAATTAATTATCATTAAATGGAAGATTTGCAGAAAATATTTTTTTGAAAAAATTTACTATTTCTGACGAAAAACGTCTCTTATGTGTTTAACGTCTCTTTTAATTATCACTTTAATTGCGCGACCACTATAATTTGGTTTAAATTACAGAATCGAAACTTGCTACTTCAACTTTTGTTGAGGCTGAAAATGACAATTTAAATGAAATGACCCAAATATATATTTATAGGTAATAACATTTTGTTTAAGTGTGTAATGCCTCAAATTATTAACAAAATTTTGATAACAATATTTGAACTTTCCAAAGATATCTTTTTTAGTATTTAAATTCGTTAAGCTCTTGTTCACAATTTCTGTTACCAAAAAGTTAACTTGAAAACGGTAACTTAAAGTTACTAAATTGATAAATGTGCCGCCTGGGTATTTATCAAAATCGTATGGGGCGGCAATTTTTAAAATAAAAATTGTAAAAAATAAATTTAAATTAAAAAAAACAATATTTAATTCGATTTGAAATAATATAGGTATTGAGTATTTTGAATATTTATTCTATAATATAAAAAAATGTATAATGTAAAAAAAGACAGGGAAAAATTTCCCGGTTTTTTCATCGTTTTCCCTGACTTTTCCAGACCTGTGGCGACCCTGTTTATTTTTTAATTTTGACCCTAATGGGTATTTTAAAAATTTTTATTGGAAAGCTGACATTTTTTCCAAAAAAATCATATAAGTTTGATAGTGGGACGACCAGATTCTGTACGTTACAACGGCGCTACGTCATTGAACGACATAAATATCACTGTTTTATCTTAATTTTTTTTTAATAAAAGAAAGAAAGAAGTTTTGCAAGGAACAAAATTATTATCGATTAAAATAATTAATTTTGGAAAAAAATATTGTTGTTTCATAAGTTCTTATTTAATATTTAAATGTTCCTTTGGTTTTAAATATTTAAGCGTTTATTAGTTTCTCGAGTTCTCCCTATATGGTTGTAGCTTTTTCTGAAACTTGAAAATGCCATTTATCTCTGTAGGTATTAGAGGCAGACTGTAGTCAGAATTTTTTTTGCATAATATATTTTGTGAATGTTCTTCTTCAAGGCAAGATAAACCTTTCGAAAAATAATTTTTATTCAGTTTTGCTTTGTAGTTTACGTTGTATTTTCAATCGTAATTTGCTTATAAATTATATTTGAGTCATAAATTATTTTCAGAATTAATTATTTTAACTAATAATTATTGTTCTTTATAAAACTTCAATTATTCATTTTCAAAATTACTTATTTTAATTTATAATAATAATTATAACTTATAAAAGTTTAAACATTCTTAAAATTATATATTTCAACACAGAGAAAAATGGATTATATGTGATATAATCCAGATTATACTTTTTGTGATATTTTTACATTATATATATAGGCCAGTCGTTGGGTCGAAAAAGTGCACAAAAAAAATAATATTTGGTACAAATACAAATAATACGAATAATATTAAAATAAATTTATTAAAGAATTGTGTTTTTAATTGTTAATAAATAAATTTTTTATTTAATTTTAACTTATTTTAATGGTTATTATAAATATATAGACATTGTGTTATGAAAATGTGTAAATAGAGATGACGACCACGATGACTCAGCCATGGGAACTTTAAGGTTAGGATGCGCTCGGATCTTTAAATGTTACTAACTTTCAAAGTTTTTATCCAATGTTAATAAAATTTTCCAGAAAACTTCTTTACTTATTATTTAACAACTTTCTCACTGGAAGTTTGTCAGGTCTTAAAATTTTTCAGATAAACGAAGCGCTTGAAAGTGTAAAACTATATTTTTTACATTGTTTTAAAAAAAAATTATTATTATTTTTTGTTTTAAAAAAATGTTTTTTTCTATGCTTTATTTAGTTTTGGTACATTCTGAGGTTTAATTTCGTTTATGTTTTATCAAAAAATAATAAAAATTAACCAAAATATCACGAGTTGAAGTTAAAAAGCATTAAAAATCTACGATTTTTAAAAATGCAGTTTTTTCTCATTAACTTTAAAAGTAAAAAAGATAGAAAAATGTTTATAGAAGAAAAAAGATGTAGAATTTTATTCTCTACAAGAAACAATGATTAAAATTGCAATTTGAAAAACTTTTAAAAATCGACCTACTGGACAATAGTTATTCGTCAGAATCCACGCGTATCCCCTTATAGCATCCAGCCCCTCAATTCAAAATCACCCTTATAGAAGGAATCGATTGATCACAATTTGTATAACTATTCACAGTTAACAGTTTGCTTATTATTTTTAATTGTCGCTAATTAAATCAAAATTTTTATGAGAAATTTTAATAGTTTTCAATCGTATTAAAATTTTAAATGTTTGTGTTGAATCGTTTTCAATTGTAAGCTTGAAATTGATAAATAAATACTCATATAAACTTATACGCGCATGCTTCGATCGTCCCAGCTGTTATGTATCATGGTATCGCGTCAGTAGATCAGAATAAGCGTGTGTTATGCACTGTGCGATTTTACATTTTTGTTTGAGTTTAGCTTTAACTTTTTTGTACTTTATTGTAAATATGTTTAACCAATAAATGTTTATCAGTAATAGACAACATGAATCAATTAAAATTAGTTTAAACTCACACAGCACCGAAACTTTTCTAAAAAATTATTAACATTTACTTCCAAACTTCGAAGTATTTATAATTAAAGGAAGTGAATTTATCATTCAGTAATAAAATATTAAATATGCAAGAATCTATCAATAATCCGAATCAATTTCTCGAAGTATTTACTTGCAAAGTTTAGTGAAAATTGTGTAAAGATTTAAATATCTCATTTTAATAAATGTTTAGCGTGAAACTTTCCTGATAATTTTAGCTAATAATAGAATAAGCGAAAATATAATTTAAATGTTCAGCAAAGTTTTAAGATAAATTTTCAAGGAAGTTTGACAATAAACATTTATTGAAGTGGGACATTTAAATGTTTACCCAATTTTTACTATACACTTTGCAAATAAATTCTTCGAAGTTTGCAAGCAAAACTTTTATAAATTTTGAAGAAGGTTTTTGTGCTGTGTGGGAATTAATTTTCATTAAATTGACATTCTATTCAATTCCACTAATGTTTATTAAATCACAAAAAAATAAATGCCGGCGTGAGACCGGCATTACCGCCGATCCAGTCAACAATGATAACCCGGGAAATATCCGCCCCGGTGCCGGTAAACGACCAGTCCGGCACCTTGCCGGCAAACCATCGGCCCGGTACCGGGCCGGTTCTTGTTTTCAGTGTTTTTGTACCGGTTTATTGCCGGTACACCACCGGCGACGTACCGTGCCAGTGAAATTTAGACACCGACAATTCTGCCGGCCCGGAGCCGGTCCAGTCAACAATGATAACCCGGGAAATATCCGCCCCGGTGCCGGTTAACCACCGGCTCGATACCGGGCCGGTAGTAAAAAAAAAATTATTTTGTTACTTTTCTGCCGGCTTTATGGTAGCACGGTGTCAGATTAGTATATTTTATTAACAACACATTTTTACATATATTAAACGTTAAACAATATTATTTATTAATTAATTTAATTGTAAACACTAAATAGAATGCTGAAACATATGAATTATTATTAATTGTTAACGAAAAATCTGAAGACATGAGGAATTGAACTCCGGACCCTCAGGCTGCAAAGTCGACGCCGCATCCGCTAACCTAAACCTGCTTATGAAAAGTGAATGGAAAGTTTATATATAAAGTGTGACACCAGGACTAATTACAAAATGTTCTAAATTAATAGAAAAAACCTTTTCTAAAAAACAGTTTGAATAATGTATTGTCAAAGTTAATAATTATAATAACATTTGTTAATGTCATTATACGTCGGGACTAAAGCTAAAGAAAAAACGCTGGCATGGTACCGGCCCGGTACCGGCTTTATAGAAACAACTTGCAGAAACTTAGTATAATGAAATTAATATAATACCTTGTTAGATTATCAAAATTTTATAACAATAAATCAAATAAAACCTGACAAAAATTATTTTAAACGAACAAAGTTATTATAGGGTGTCTAGTAATTCAGCAGTAACAAATTCTCGGATTTTTGAGTGATTTTCCCAGACAATTTAAAGCTGAATTAATAGAGTTTAATGAAATGTAATTTTTCCAACTATATAAAAAAAGATTTTAAAAAACATTTGATTTCGAGATATTTGATTTTCCTATTCTTCCGAATAGTGTAAAAAAATTTCAAAAAATTAAAAATTTAGACTTTTTAAGACACAAAAATATTATGCCGGCAAAACTCCGTCGCCGGTGTAAGTAGTGGTACCGGGCCGGTACTAATTTTGATGCCGGCAAAAGTTCATCGCCGGTGTAAAAACGGTATCAAGTAGTGGTACCGGGCCGGTGCCGGGACGGTAATAATTTTGATACCGGCAAAACTACGTTTTCTGTGTAAAAACGGTAGCGAATGCCGGAACCGGGCCGGTGCCGGGCCGGTACTAATTTTGATGCCGGCAAAACTCCGTCGCCGGTGTAAAAACGGTATCAAGTAGTGGTACCGGGCCGGTATTAATTTTGATGCCGGCAAAACTACGTTTTCGGTGTAAAAACGGTAGCGAATGCCGGAACCGGTTATTGTCCGACTTTACCACCGGGCCGGTGTCGAACCGGTCGTAGGCATCGGCACACTACCGACTTTTCTGCCTGTGCTATTTCATGGGAATTTTTCTAAATTTTTTAAGGAATTTTTCCAAATTTTTCAAAAAAATACCCTTATTTATATTAGGAAATTTTTCTAAAAAAATTAGTAATTTGCTTCCTAATTTTTTTGGGAAAATTTCCAAAATTTTTCTTACAGTGTAGGTCGGATTTTTTTTGGAAAAGGTTTGTGAAAACACATGAAATTTAAAGCCATTTAGACCAAATTGATAAAGTGAAAATTGGCTGAGTTATTCCATTTGTTTATGACAAAAAAACTTACCCTTTTTTAATCTCCATTATTATGCATTTAAATCAAAAAAACGAACTTTCATTAAAGTGGGATGAAAGTTTGACTCCTCAAGTGTTCTTAAAAGAAAAGAAAAATTGGCAAGTCCAAAAGTGTAGAAATTCCGTTGCAAAATTACATGTTTTTAGTTAACAAATGAAATTATGCATAAACTATTTGTCCGATCGAGTTGAATTTTTTCGGGATTTATTTAGGTTTGCAAGGAGAATATTCCTGGTGAATATTCCTATAAACAAATTCGATAATTATTAACAAAGTAATTAAACAATTAAAAAAGTGCTATTTTTAATGGTTTAAATTCATTTGCAACTAAACTAATTAATATTTTGTAACGTATGACCAGTCATTGGAAAGCTATTCCCAAGCTTTACAACTTTCAATAACAACTTTTTCCTCTAAAATGTAACCCGAATCGTCGGTCATCGAAAAACCACGTTTTGCAAACTTTGACGATTGTTTACACTATTTTTCGCAACTGATAATCGAGAGCAAACTGTGGGGCTCCTATGTGGAGCCTCCAAACTACAATAAACTACAAAAACATTTCAGGTTGCATTTTTGTGCACTTTTTCGACCCAACGACTGGCCTATATATTAATTTTTACGTTTTAAGAAGTTGAATAACAATGTTCTTTTAAGGTGATTCATATTAAGAACAAGTTCAAAAATGATGTAAAAAGAAAAATGGTAAATAAAATTCCTGAAAAACAAAGTGAAAATATCCATGATAAACTACCAAAACGGTATATTGCACAAAAGGATGTTGCCTATTTAATTAATAAAGGTATTGCTTTTCTTCTCTCTAAATTTGAATCAGCGAAAAGTCGCTGATTCACCAGCCCAGAGTATGCAGCTGAGTCAATCAGCGAATATACACTGATGAAACAGCGTATATGCACTGATTTTCCAGCGTATATACGCTGTTTGATCAGCTGCATACTCTGGGCTGGTGAATCAGCGACTTTTCGCTGATTCAAATTTAGAGAGTTGTAAGTTTCTAAACGATGGGTTTTTTAAATAAATTCCAGATAAATTGTTCTTTTTTTATCCTGACGTTTCTGAGGAGCCATCTAATATTAATTAACAACTTGGTTTCTCTAAAGCAAGAAACTGTAAAGTAGTAAACGACGTCGCCGAAAGAGGAATCAAAATAATATCTGAGTATAATTAAATAATTATCCAAGATGAGGAGCAAAAACAATTTGTAACTCAAGTGACTAAAAGGTAAAAAAAATTCCCAAAGCAAATAAATACAGTAGAATTCCAATTATCCGAATCAATTGGGACCAGATCCGATCCGAATAAGCGAAAATCATTTGCAGTGCAATGCCTCGTTATCGGACATCCGGATAATTGGAATCCGGATAATTAGAATTCTACTGTACTAATATCCAATTTTTCGACAAGTAAAATTTAAATACTAGTCTTGTTTACTATGATAGTGCACATTCATTATGTTTGTAAATGGAGCAATAACTTCCAAAAAAATGTGGAATAATTGAAAGACTTACCTCTTATCATGTACTAGAAGAACACAAATTTTCAGAATTTTAAATAAATTTGTATGAGCTAGAAAAATTTTTATGTGATTTTCAGAAAAAATTACATGTATTTTTCATTTAAAATTTTAGTCGACTACAGGCACCTGTTATTATTATTCGATTTGCTTCAAATTTTCAGGAAAATGTTTTATTTATATCATGATTATTTTTTTGGGGTGAGATCAAAGATTTGAAAACATCGCCCGAATAAGAATCACCCTAGTATGTATTTAATGTGTATATGTTAGTATACATGTGCATGTAATTTCGGTATATGTGTAAGGATACATGTATATGTGTGAGTATACAAGTAAATATGATCCGTTTATATGTGTGAGTAAACATGTGTATGTTATTATATATATATATATATATATATATATATATATATATATATATATATATATATATATATATATATATATATATATATATATATATACCTTTGGTTTAGTCAAATGTCAATTTACCGAAGGTTCACGATGAAGTGCGGAATTACATGATCGACGGACGACAAAACGACAACGAATATCTTAATATTATAAAAATAATAATAATACAAAAAATAATTTTTTTATTGTAAGTAGACGCATGAATAAACAACTCATGTATAGAATATAAGCTTTCACGACATAATTTTGTACTTTTACTACAATGAGAGAATGTGAGTTAACTGACCTTCAACAGTGTGAGAATCTTCTGTGACAAGTCGTAATCAAAATTTTGATATTTACTGTCAGACATATCGTAAATAAAGACTAATCCGTGTCTTTGCGTCTCTGAACTCTCGAGTGCTGCATCAAGTTGGTAAACAACACCCTGAAATTTAATATTATCTATATATAGTCTAGAAAATTATCACTATAAGTACTCGATAAATAATTAATTATGTTAATTAATATATAAAATATAAAATCTAAATTAGCGCAAAGAAAGAATAATTAACTGAACAAATAGTGAATACACTAATCTCTAATCTGCGCACCTGTAAGGTAGTCTGATGTGTGGTATTTTGGGGAAGATGTAAATGTGCTGTAAATATAGCTATGGCTGCTCCAGTCGCATCTCTCGAAGGCTAAATCATACAAGCATAAACAGTAATTTTTTCTACTTAATTTTCCCTAAAAAATAGCAAAATAAGTAATATAATTTATCTCGTTCGTACAGTAAAATTGACATTTAGAATACAAAATTTTCATATAAGTACACAAAAATTGCTGGGAGTTTAGATTTTTCTATGAAAGCGTATCCATTTAATCTTATGATATTTATACAATGTTTTACATCCTCTCTAAATATGAATCAGCGAAATTTCACTGATTCTCAGCGATAAGTATGCCACTAATTTCAATCAGCGAATATGCGCTAATTAAACAGTGAAATTTCACTGATTATTCAGTGAAATTTCACTAATTCACAGTGCATATACGCTAATTGAAATAGTGGCATACTTATCGCTGATTCAGATTTAGAGAGTCATGTTAATAGCTGAAAGTTTTTTCATTACACCGTCCTACAAAATTTAACTTTTCTTTTCGCACACAAAAAAATCAAACATTTTTGGATACTAGGACCAAGAAAAATACCCGTGTCTGGCCGTTTTGCTGGATCAAGTTGTTTGTGTCTTCTATAGGAACTTAAATGAAAAGTGACAAGTTATATTTTAAAAATAGATCCAATTTGCCTAAAACTCGTTACTCGGGGGTTTTTGTGGTCGCTGATTACGAATCCGATGCCAGTTTTTAAAAATTCAAAATGACGGATCCAATATCACAGCTGTCAAAATAAAAAAATAATCGGATTCGCTTGAAACTAGTTTCAGAGAAATTAAATCTATTCTTAAAAAAGTTGTTAGTCATATTGGATCCGCCATTTTGAATTTTGAAAAACTGACATGAGATTCGTAATCAGCGACCCCAAAAACCCCCGAGTTATTTTTAAAATAATTTTTAAAAAATGTAAATTTTAATATTGTTTATATAAGAATATTTTATTCCTCGTTGTTTAAGGGAAAGGATTGGTGAATTTTCAGCTTATCTACATTTTTGTTGTTTATGGGTGGTTAATAAAATAAATGTACCAAAAATTTTTTGAAAATTTTCAAGGTTGTTAAAGTTACGCCATATTTAATTTTTTACCCCAGCAGCACGTTATATTACAGCAATATTGGGAACATTGTCTCAACATTACCAATGTTTGCCGCAATGTTGCCGATGTTGCTGGAACATTTTGTGCTACTGGGGTAGTTATTATTTTTTTAAATCACATCCTTTCTATAAATCTAATGGAACGGTCACAGCTCGGCTGCCTGCAGGTCGTCATGGCAATACATAAGAGTAAGAGAGTCAGACAATTTAAATTATTCGTCTCCTCTCTCTTACTCTCGTGGCGGCTGCCTGCGCAGGCAGGCAGCCGAGGTGTGACCATTTTTTTTTTTTTTTTTTTTTGCCATCCTTTCTAAAAAAACAGAAAGCATAGAACTCGAATGAAAGGAAATCGAACTCGAAAACGTAACTCGAACACGTGAAACTCGAAAAATGGACGTTGCTCGTACGCACGCGTGAAACCAGGTTAGAAAGATGGCCACTGTTTGTTTTCTTTTGGAATCTTATTTTATTTTCGGCAAATAATTGTTTTTTATTATAACAATATAAATAAAAGTATATTAAATGTTTTTTAATTTTTTATTTTTAGGCTGCATCTACAATAGAAAAATAATGTGTTGAATGTGTTATGTTGTAGTATTTCTGGTTAGTGCTAAATGTATAAGCACGAAGTAGTATAAGGAGCTTCCACTCAATGGATAGTTTGAAATATTTTGATGACGATTTTTCTTTTCTGTTCGGCTCGTGGTTAGTTAGCGAAACTAGCGCTCTTGCGGGGAAACGGCTTCAACTCAGGTGAGAGATCCGCCATTACAAATCGCGGATATGTGAATTTAATAAATTCAAAAAAGACCGCGTTGATCTGCGCGTGCGTGTTACGTTTAGCAGACGAAAAAAAGAAAAATTCTAGAGTTGTACATTTTCACGTTAGATGGATTCTTGTCGCTAACTAACCCATGACGTCAAACAGAAAAGAAAAATTGGAAACACTTTTTACGAAGAGTGCAAGCTCCTTATACTACTTCGTGTGTATAAGGTATGCACTTTGTAAACAATTGTTCCTAACCTCACTAACTTAGTTACTTAATCGGAACGAAACAAATTTCTATTTTTGTTGTGACAGACTAAAAATACAACAAAATAACCATATATATTATATGTATAAATAATAAATAAACATTTATTTGCTGAAGAATGAGTAAAAATTTTAAAAAATCATACAGTAACAGTTTTTTCATTATTGTTTAAAAACCAGTTTTCGTCCGAAGTGATATTTTAATGTTTTATTATTTCTGAACAAATATCATTTTTGAATTTTGCCACAAACATTTTGTTTCAAAATTTATTTTAGAAAATGAAATTCGTTGTTTTTACATTTTTTTACCACAACAAAATCATAATTTTATACAAAATTTAGCAAAATAAGAAAAAAATAACAGAATAGACTCTTGGAAAAAGTGAAGTTAATGCAAATTTAAAATATTCATTATGTGTGAAAAATAAAAGAAGTATTTACATTTAAGAACTGTATATAATGCCTTTTTTATAATTATATCTATTCGTACATTTTCTAAGCACAAAAAGTATTTTTATTTTTTATGCTTTCATTTAGTTGTTAAAATATTTTCAATTAACTCAATCTTTAAATTCCAAGTTATTTAACTTAGAATTTTAAAGTTTGAGTTTATTGGAAATATTTTGACAACTATGAAAACATTGAAAATAAAGAATACTTTTTGTACTGAGAATAATTAATTCTCAGTACAAAGAGTATTCTTTATTTTCAATGTTTTCATAATTAGCTCAAAATAGCTAATTTATTTTTTCTTTTTGTTAATGAGTAATTCTTCGCGTAGCGAACAATTTGTATTTTATTATTTTTGAAAATTCTTTTGACAAACTATAAGTTACAGCCCTAATAGAATTTTAAAGTTTAATATTTCTTAATGAATGAAATATCAGTGGTAGATCGGACAAAATAATGAAAATTTTCTTTTTTACAATAAACAACCCTGAAAAATTTATTGCACCATGACTCACAAGGAAAACTATTGTTTTAATCAAATTATTAGCGATTTTTATTGTTTTATTAATCTTACAATACTAAATTTTATTTGACGTGAAATTTAAATAATGGGGAATCATTATATGAAAAGCAAGTAAAGCTAATCTCATATAGCAGCACCATTGCAAGGTCGTCTAGCGCTTAATTTTTGATTTCGCGAAAAATCACATTTGATTTAAAAACAAATGGGCGAAGTAAATAAATATTTTTTGTGGAATTGTGAAAAGTTAAAAATTTAATTATATAAGCGAGAAATTTGTGCCACAGGAAAAAAACGTTTTTGCAAGTCGCAGTAGTAATAAAATTAATGCCTGTGCCATGTCTAAATTAATAAGATTTAAATGGAATACAATTGAAAACTTGATCCTTTTATCCAAAATGAAATTATGATAGAATGTAAAAGATTCATCACTTCAATATGGAAAGTATAATTGAATTAATTGACAAATAGACAAAAGCTTTGGTCAAACGATTATTCACATTCAAAAATTTTTAGAAAAAAACTGATGTTTTGGTACAAGTTGAGTAGTATCCTTAGAGTGTTTCTATGCAATTGATAAATTTTGTTTAACATTGTGAAAAAAGCTAAATAATAAGAAACAAAAAATGTTGCTAAAAAACTCACCAAGGTCTAATCAAAGAATATTAATTTGTTACAAATAAAATTAAAAAAAAACAAAATACTATTAAACGTAAAAGAACGTAGAAAAGTTTCCAATTATTAAATTAATAATTTTACAATAAAAAAAATCATGTGTTGAAGAATATGTTGTGTAGGTTGTGTAGTATTGCTGGTTATATATTGTTTAAATGTTAGATAATTAAAAAAAAAAAAGTTTTTTTTCTTTTTAAAATTGATAAAATTAAATGATATATTTACTCAATTAAAAATGAATAACTTATCTTTTGTAATTACCTTCAAAACTTAATAATCATATCTTCAGGGTGGCCACTTGACCGGGAAATGACCGGGAAATTTGATACTAAACCGGAAATTTATTTTTTATTTTTAATTTTATTTTTAAATTGACCCAAAAAAAATATTTTTTCAATTATTACTCGAGAAGTATATTGTACATAAGTAGGTATATTAGAGAATACATAAATTAACAGACTTTAGTTAGTGAGGAAGAAGGATTTGTTAAAAAATATTGTAGGGGGTAAAAATGTACTCGTATATCTACCGAAAATCATAAATTACTTGAAAATTGGAGACAACATTTTTTTAAGTGGCCGATTTCACTTATTTTGGCCCTATTATTTTCCATTCCCGTTTTTCATACGCTTATTTCAGTTTTAAAGAATCAATCTTAAAGTTCATTATTAAAAATTTTAGTTCATTTAAAAAAAAAGAAATTCGTAAAATAGTAAAAATGTCTTATTCTTTTACAACTTTCATATTATTATCGGTTCGGAAAAATGTCAAAAAAAGTTATTTCTAAACGAGCTCAATATTGATAAGTTTAAATTTGTAATATGTATAATACAGAATAATTTAAGATTATTTGTTTCGTTTGTTATTAATATTTTAAATATTTTATAATTTGTTGGATAAAACAAATTGTCTTGCATAAAATAAGAGGATTTTCTTTGAAAAATAAAAGAAATCTTTTGTTATTTATTGAAACTTTTCGTTTTGTCTATAAATGTAAAATGTTTTGAAACTGAAATGTTTCCTTTTATTATAAAACTAATTTATTGAATATTATAAAAGGACTGGTTTTAAAAGAAAATAAATTTTTATGTTAAATAGATATTGTTTCAATCTATTTATAATGACCAAAAAATAAATAAAATTTGGCCGGGAAAACTGGGAAAAAACCGGGAATTCAATTTTCTATTAAAAAGTGGCCACCCTGATCTTCTTCATATATCGACATTGAATATATAATAAAATTTGAATAAAAGTTGAAGTTAATCTGACTTTTTAAAGCTTCATTAATGATTTATTTGCTTAATCTTCAGAGAGGAAAAGAAATTAATTTACAGAAGTAAATGTGGAGTAGTTACTTACAATAAAAAACTTTCATAGATAATTCACGTGTTAAACGAAAATAGCGAAACAACTCGGTGAAATTATCATTTGAAACATATTCATGTACTTGAAAATTTAGTTTTTAGTTTGTATCAAATTGAAAAGATTAAATTTATATAAGGGGAAGAATAACGTAGATATGCAAAATTACATGTTTGAATGTTTATAGGAAAATTACGTGTTGAACGGAAAATGGAAGCAACGTAGTCGACCGCGTAGCGGTCGACGGAGGCGCTAGTAATAATAAAAATCCATTATATGAGCGTCTGGATTCCATAAGGGCACGTAAATTTTTATCAGCCGAAATTGAAGTCCCCTGGACACTCAAAATTCAACTTCTGAATTTAAATGTTATCACAGAAAAAAAGGGTGGTAATATTACGGAGAGTAGAAGGTAAAAATGACGATGGTAGAGGGTAAAACTGACTTTGGTAGTGGGTCATAATTACGACGGGTAATATTATGAAGGGTTACTACTTACAGCTGAACTTCACTTTTGTTTACCTGTCAAATCATAAATATGCAACGACAAATTTGTCAAATTATTTAATTTGACAAATTAATTAAATTATTATAAAATATTAATTTAATTATTTAATTAAACTACAGGTAATCAAATGTTAATTTTATTACTGAATATCGCAATAACTTTTTAAATTAAATTAATACTTCATTGATAGGCAAAAAAGTTTGAGGTTTCAAAACTGTCATTAAAATATGAACTAGAGATGTAAAACTTTCATACACAATCAAAGTTGGTTATGCGAAGGAAATATTTTTCATTTTCATTAATAATTGGTGGTAAAACGAAGAAATAGAAAATAATTTCGACAAATTATTTTGATCCTAGGAAAAACATTTCTTCAAGATAAACTTAACAAAAATAAAATATTATCAAGAATCACAAAAAAAAATTTCTCAGGTTGTATCGAATGCGCTTAATAATTATTATTTTCCGAGTCATTTTCAATAAACATTATAATTGTGAAAAATATATAATTAAAAAAAATTGACAAATGAGTTTTGCATTTCCAAAGTTAACAGTTATTATGA
The DNA here is from genome assembly GCA_032873175.1 of Leptopilina drosophilae. Classification (NCBI taxonomy): domain Eukaryota; kingdom Metazoa; phylum Arthropoda; class Insecta; order Hymenoptera; family Figitidae; genus Leptopilina; species Leptopilina drosophilae. Next base: position 29,546,350 of record CM065478.1, read on the forward strand.
CAATTATTATAATTATAGAATGGTTAAAAATTACATGAAGAAGAAAACTATTTCTGAGTAAGTATAAAACTATAAAAAAACTTGATAAATTCAGAGTGGTTTCAAGCTTCAGTTTATCAATAAATAAAGTTTATCAATTAGTTTAGTTTATCAATTCCTTGACTCATCCCTGACAATTTACTGACAATGATGTCAGTAAATTGTAATAATAATAATTAATATAATAATAATAATAATTGTAATAATTTTCTGACAAAATGCTTGTTCAGAAAAATATGAAAGTTTCTAATAACTGGTTTTTTTTAAATTTTTAATATAATTTTTTTAAAATAATTGAACTTTTCAAAAGAACTTTTGTATAATTTAAAAAAACTAATAATTTTTTGATAAATTTTAATTAAAAATTTTGAACACGATTCTTTCCTCCAAAATATTAAAAATTATTCTAAAGTGTTATTATTTTGTATGTATTTGAATTTCTGGAAATATATACATTACCGGCAGAAATTGAGCCCCTGGATTCTATAACAGCCCATACGCTCGAACAGGCCGCCTGTATGCCAGTCAGGTTAACCAAAAGTGGAAAAAAGTAAAATTATTCATTTTAATTTTTTAAAAACACTATAATATAGAAAATAAAAATGCCCATCTTTTTTTCCTTTGTCATTTTTTTGTAAATGAAGTATTTTAAATAATAAAGACCAAAAACTAGAAAATTTTTTTTATGAAATTTAATCAACTTTTAAAACATAACTCGTCATATATTGGACAAATCTTAACCAATTTGTTTTAAATTTGGTATGTAGACAAATTAAGTCCTACTAAAGCCAATAAGCCTAAAACAATTAAACAATATTCATATTGTTTAACAATAAATTATAACAAAGTTGTAGTTTCAATTCTATCCACTTTCCAACTTTCAAATCAAAAAGTTATCGAGGGAATTTTCGATCTGTGAAAACTTCTCGCTACAAAGTTTTTCCTTTATTATTAAGGAAGTTTTTCCCAAAGTTTAGAATCAATTCAATAAAAAATAAAGAATTTACAAAGGAAATAGGAAAATTGTATTTTTCCCCATACTGCATCAGCAGACATGACTTAACGTAACATGGGAGATTCTTCAGGGGCGTCCTCATTACAATAAGTTCTTGTTCCGAAAGCAAACGGAGATATTCAAAAGTTTTTTTTAGTAATTATTTATTATTAATTATTGTTTTTTGAAAAATAATTATTTATTTAAAATTAATATAGCAATCCTCTTTTACCAACTTTTAAGAATTACACATTAAATATTACCGCCTTTTCAATTGTCTGGCGAATTATACAATATATACGCTCCTGAATCACTTAAACACCTGCCTACTGTGATGGCTGATGCAGTATGGTGAAAAATACAATTTTCCTATTTCCTTTGTAAATTCTTTATTTTTTATTGAATTGATTCTAAACTTTGGGAAAAACTTCCTTAATAATAAAGGAAAAACTTTGTAGCGAGAAGTTTTCACAGATCGAAAATTCCCTCGATAACTTTTTGATTTGAAAGTTGGAAAGTAGATAGAATTGAAACTACAACTTTGTTATAATTTATTGTTAAACAATATGAATATTGTTTAATTGTTTTAGGCTTATTGGCTTCAGTAGGACTTAATTTGTCTACATACCAAATTTAAAACAAATTGGTTAAGATTTGTCCAATATATGACGAGTTATGTTTTAAAAGTTGATTAAATTTCATAAAAAAAATTTTCTAGTTTTTGGTCTTTATTATTTAAAATACTTCATTTACAAAAAAATGACAAAGGAAAAAAAGATGGGCATTTTTATTTTCTATATTATAGTGTTTTTAAAAAATTAAAATGAATAATTTTACTTTTTTCCACTTTTGGTTAACCTGACTGGCATACAGGCGGCCTGTTCGAGCGTATGGGCTGTTATAGAATCCAGGGGCTCAATTTCTGCCGGTAATGTAATTGAAGATACTGAAAACATTAAATTGAGGAGGTCAATCAAATAACTCGATTTACGCTCGGCTGAAATGTTGTGAAGCCAGTCAGTCGGGTCAAAAGGAAGAAAAATAAAAACTCAAAATTTTGGTTTTTAAAGAACGGCATCTTGTAGATAATAAAAAAATACATCTTTTTTCTCAATGAATTTTTTTTGTAGAGCAAATGTTTCTCATATTAAAAAATAAAAACCAAAAAATTTGTGTTTAGAAATTTAATTAAGTTTTAAAATGCAAACGGTCTTTTTGCATGCAAAATGTTAATGAATTCGCTCGGAATTTTTTGTACATACTCATTTGGGTCTGCTAAAAAAGAGAAAGTCATAAAACATTTCAAAATTATTTTTTGTTTAATTGTTTTTTATTATAAACAATGACCTGTCAGCAATAAGGTAATCTTATTTTCGATGAGAAAAAGTATCGAGGGAAGTTTTGAGTTGAACAAACTTCCAGTGAGAAAGTTGTTCTATATTATTCAACGAAGTTTTTCTAAAAATTTCAAATAAATTTGTTTAAAAATAACAAAGTTATTCAATTTTTAAAAACTTCCTGCCGCGTTACGCATACGCCACAAGCACCGAAAAAAAATATTCTTGTTTTAAGAGGACAATTCCTCTTCTAAAATCCTCTTACATTTTATTCTTAAATTAAGAATATTACGCTTCATTGGAGACTATTCCTCTACTTTTAAGAGGAATTACTCTTAAGTGGAGAATAATCCTCTTAAAATAAGAGGACGTTTTTTGGTCAATATACAAAAGGAAAATATGCATCAAAATAAGAGGAATCGTCTCAAAACAAGAATATTTTTTTTCGGTGAGAGACAGCGCCGAGGACAGCGCCTTAACTTAGGCAATGTGGTAGCAATCTACTAGCAACAGCTATGTTGTTAATTTATTTTAACAAAATTTTTTATGCAAACATGGTTATTTCATTATTTTTTATTTTCCCTTTTTATGTAATTAGTTAAATAAACATTATCATTATTAATATTACAGTAAATAATACAATAATTATACTATTTTCGTTTCTACTTATGTTTTTATTTTACAACAACCTTTAAACGTTCTTCACAATATTTTTTATAGCATTTTTAGTCTTTGTCAATAGTTCTAATATAACATTATAATTAGGTAATAAATATTAAGATAATATTTTTTATTGGTACATAGCTGTCCTCGGCGCTGTCTCTTGTGGCGTATGCGTAACGCGGCAGGAAGTTTTTAAAAATTGAATAACTTTGTTATTTTTAAACAAATTTATTTGAAATTTTTAGAAAAACTTCGTTGAATAATATAGAACAACTTTCTCACTGGAAGTTTGTTCAACTCAAAACTTCCCTCGATACTTTTTCTCATCGAAAATAAGATAACCTTATTGCTGACAGGTCATTGTTTATAATAAAAAACAATTAAACAAAAAATAATTTTGAAATGTTTTATGACTTTCTCTTTTTTAGCAGACCCAAATTAGTATGTACAAAAAATTCCGAGCGAATTCATTAACATTTTGCATGCAAAAAGACCGTTTGCATTTTAAAACTTAATTAAATTTCTAAACACAAATTTTTTGGTTTTTATTTTTTAATATGAGAAATATTTGCTCTACAAAAAAAATTCATTGAGAAAAAAGATGTATTTTTTTATTATCTACAAGATGCCGTTCTTTAAAAACCAAAATGTTGAGTTTTTATTTTTCTCCCTTTTGACCCGACTGACTGGCTTCACAACATTTCAGCCGAGCGTAAATCGAGTTATTTGATTGACCTCCTCAATTGTAAACAATTAGAAACTAATTTTCATTCATTATTATTTATAAATTTACCTTTAAAGATTTTTAATAAAACTCGTTAATACTTATTTCAATTATTTTCAAAATTTGAAAATAAAATTTTTTAAAAATCTCTTGAATATTTCTTAAATACCATAGCTAATTAAAGACATAAATTTTTTATAGATTTTTTAAACTTAATATTTAATAAATATAGAAAAATACACAATTGTGTATTCTGTATTTTAAATTTTACATGTTTTTATTTTATTGTATATAAAACGTCAAATTAAATAATTAACAATTAATTTAATTGTTGTAAAACACAAAATTTTAAAATTTATACTGAATGTTTCTTTACTTTTCTAATATTTTTTATACAGAAATTTCCCAATTTTACAGAGGATCGACAAAATTGGACCTTCTATTTTTTCTAAATTTATAATGAAATAAAACACTTAGGGTGATTGTGTGTATTACAACGTGTGTCCCATTTACTACGAATTTCATTAAAAATATTAAAATAAAACTTTATTTGACAGATAATAAACTATAAAATATCTATAATAAAACTTTAATTTATATTAATTTTTATTTTTAATGAAAAATTCTAAAAAAATGTATTATAATGCATTTTATTTAACTTTGAGAATCACTAGTTCAGATGAGAGCACAAAAAGTTGAATTAGTGAGTTAAGAGTGCTTTTAGAAAGATAAATATATTTATGCGTTTTGTGAACAAATATTTAATGTCAAGTTATTTCTAAATAAAGCAATAACATTAGTTTTTATAAATTTTAAAAAATGTAATGTTTTGAATGTTTTTATTATTTAATTTTAAACGTAGAATTAGACAGGATTTTCCGCACATGCGTATTTATTTCTACGCCATGTAACACAACCTAAAATATAGTTGTAATATTAATGGCAGACAAAAGAAACTAAATGGCAATGCATAATAATTAATGTTTTTGTTAAAAAAATAAAAAATTTGATTTACAGATATAACCTCAAATAATTATTTAATTTAATTTTGTTATCTAAATAAAAATAAAAATTTATTTTCATATTATGAATAAAGTTTAATTTAATAATAAAATAGTTAAATACATTAATTTGGCCTTTTGAAATAAATTAAAAGCTGAAATTTAGGTTATTAAATAATAATTTTAATTATAGTAATAAAACTTAGAATTTGGAACGTTCGTAATAATTCACGCGTATTAATAGGCACGGCGTAGTAATGCTTGCGTAGAATTTTGAGCACATTCGTAGTAATTCACACTTGTGCACTTTTTTTTAAATATTCCTTTTTTTAATACAAATTAAATTATTTTTATTACCCAAAGACTTTTCTTAGTTCTAAGAAAGATTAACTACTCATTAAAAAAATTGGGAAAAAATTGAGGTTAAAAGCTTTAAAAGATTCTTTAAACGTGGCTGATTTTAAAACACGTAAAATGACGTAAAACCCCAAATTTATGAACAATGATTAAATAACTGAATAAAACATGACCTTATTCGTATTTTATTAACCTAGAAATATTTCTAAAAGTATAGTCGTTCAGATAAGTATTTGGTAAAATGAAATTCTATTTTACTAATTTATTAATTAAAAGTTACATTACTTGGTTATGCATTGATGCTATTATACTAACGGGTACAACATAGCTCCCTTAAATTCGATTTTAATTTTTACGAAAGGGTAATTATTTTTTCTTATTGTAAGCCTGTATATTATTTCAATCAATTAAATTAAAAAAAACCATAAAAAATTACAAAATTGTTTTACTACTTCATCAAATATTTATTATCGTCACTCATAATCAGTGTGAATTTTAACCAATTTTTGAAATTATAACCTTACATTATCTGTTTAATTTTAATTCAAAAGTAGAGAAAAAATATGTTTTCCATGATTTGTACATTACATTTCTTTGTATGTATGACTCTGTAAGTAGTAACCCTTCATAATATTACCCGTCGTAATTATGACCCACTACCAAAGTCAGTTTTACCTTCTACCATCGTCATTTTTACCTTCTACTCTCCGTAATATTACCACCCTTTTTCTGTGTTTAAAATTTATATCCTTATAGGAAATTTCATTGCTCATCTTTTTTTCTTTTTAATTTTTATTGTATCTATTACCGTTTACGAAATATAAGGAAAAAACTGTTTTTTAAAGAGCGAAATTTTAATTGTTTTTTCACTTCAACTCGCGATTACTCAGTCAATTTTACGAATTTCTTAATGAAACAAAAACGAAAATACGCGTTATTTTATCCTACGAGTGACTAAAAAAGACAATTTTTTTTTAATAATAAATAAAAATGTTATTAATTTTTTATTGAGATATTGCAAAATTCGTAAACTGAAATTCTCGCTAAGCGGGGAAGTTCAGCAAATTTTTAACAACAAAAATCGTCCAGCGAGAAAGTTGTTTATTAAGGTCTAAACAAATTTTTCCAGAAAGATACAGTTCAATTAAACAATTAGTTAACAAATGGCGACTGTTAAAAGTCGTCGGCGGATGAACGCCCAGCGCGCGTTCCTCACCCGTATTATGTGGCTCATTTCATTTAAAAGGTAAAATTACTTTACAGGAAAGTTAAAATGTCAATTTTTGATTTTGTGTTTGTAATCAAATTTTCTATTTTATTTCCCAGGTGCGAATTTAGGTTGGCCGCCAGAGTTTGAAGGTTGGCCCACGGTTGGCCTAACTTTGGCAAGCGAAGTTTTGGTTGCCAGAATTTGCCCAACTTTGGCAAGTACTAGTGCCCACAGTTGGCCCGACTTTGCAAGCCAACCATTACATGCAGAGTATAACCAACCGTCGGGCCAACTTTGGCGACAAAGGTCGACACAACTATGGGGAACGTATCTCATATGACTTACAAATTTAGGTTGGCCAAACTCTGGGCCACGGTTGGCCCGACGGTTGGCAAAACTTTGTGAAAAACAGTTTAAATGACTTAAACTTTCTCGGTTGGCCTAACTCTGGGCCACGGTTGGCCCGACGGTTGGCAAAACTTTGTGAAAAACAGTTTAAATGACTTAAACTTTCTCGGTTGGCCTAACTCTGGGCCACGGTTGGCCCGACTGTTGGCAAAACTTTGTGAAAAACAGTTTAAATGACTTAAACTTTCTCGGTTGGCCTAACTCTGGGCCACGGTTGGCCCGACTGTTGCAGCTTTAATATACATTTAACCGTATGGACTCCCATGTGAGCGTAGCGTAGTGGTCAGTGTATAAGTCTTCGGCGCGTTAGGTTAGGGGTTCGATCCCAGCAAGTAGATATTTTCGAAAATGTATGTATGAGATTGTGTTTAATAATAATAGGTAAAGGTTATATCTGATGTTCTTGCTAATAATAACGTGTTAATTGTTTAAATAATTTAGTTTTTTAATAATTTTTTACCTTTGGTTGTTAAAGTTGGCCAAACTTACTCATTTAAAGTCGTGCCAACTTTGGCGTCAGTTTTTGGACCAACCATTGAAATGTATAGCTGGCACAACATATGCCTTTTAAGTTGGGCCAACTTCCTTATGACTTGTCGGGCCAACCATCGTCGCCATTAGACGGCCAACCGTTATCATCTGTATGGTTGGCCCAACCTCTGGCACGAGAAGTTGGACCGACCTTGTAAAAGTTGGCCCAACTATGGGCCAACCGAAAATTCGCACCTGGCTTATTGTTTTAGAAAATCGATAGGTATAATGGTTATAACATTAGACGTAAATATTTTTAATGGCAGATAGATTTTTGGCAGAATATGATCACTTTGTTTGGTTTTTGCTAAACTTTATTTTTTTTAATAAATAAACCATTTTCTTTTTTTGTGTAAATGTTAAGATGCGTTTGTATAAATAACCAGGTTCAGATTTGTAGAAGTTAAGGGTCATTTTTTACAATTTTTTCGAAAAAAATTAATTTATTTCCCTTCTATTTCGCAAATATGTAGGCTAATCGTGTTCGCTATATTTTTCCTGTAATCTGCACTTAAAACTGAAGATCCCTGCTGAATTTCAGCTCACCAGGTTCAGATTTGTAGAAGTTAAGGGGGGGGGACAGGGTCATTTTTTGCAAATTTTTCGAAAAAATTTAATTTCTTTCCCTTCTATTTCGCAAATATGTAGGCCAATCGTGTTCGCTATATTTTTCCTGTAATCTGCACGATACTTGCATTATGCTACTGGGCAATAACTTAGATAGTAAAAAGTTTTGTTATTCTACTTCTAGGTTTAACTATTATGGATGTTTTGAGCATTGTAAAGGCAAAAGTTAAACAGAGTACACTGAAAAAAAATTTATTTGATTCAAATAACCGATTATTTGTCTATAATCAAATAGATATTTACTTGAATCAAATAATTTTTATTTGAATCAAATAAATTGTATTTGAATCAAATATTTCAGTATTTGAAGCAAATACTAATTAATTGATTCAAATAAAACTTATTTGATTCAAGTAAATATTTATTTGATTATAGACAAATAATCGGTTATTTGAATCAAATAAATTTTTTTTCAGTGTATCTATTATCATTTTTTTATAACAAACTATCCGGTTTTCCTATCTTTGTCCAAATTTTTCCATGTGTATATTTTCTCATCAAATATAAATTTTTTTTATAAGAATAAACGATAAATAAAACTACAAATGGCTACAAACATTTACATATTTTATGAAAATACTCTTCGACGGGTTTTTGTTTTTACAAATACTTTTAACAGGGGTTCTACCAACTGGGAAAAAACGGGAAATATGCAGGAATTTTATTTAATCTGGAAAAATTGTGAATTCAGCTTGCAATATAGGTCTTATTTTACATTTAAGCAATTATGATACAATTAGTTGGAATTTGACTTTACTATAACTCCAAAAACTGGTGGAAATTTAGGATTAACTTATAATACTATAATTAAATTTCTACAAATAATTGACAAAAATTGTTTTCTGTATTTTAATAAATAAAAAATTAATTATTATGATAAAAATTTAATCACTGTTTTAGAATAGTAATATTTTTATAATGAAATAGTTAATGGTAGCTAATTATTATTTCTCCAGTCAAATTAAATTTCCCACTATTTCCTATTCTTCGAGACTGGTAGGCACACTATTAAATATATATTGGAGGCAATGTAGTACAAGTGCCTCGAGGACAGGGACAGTAGGGGACATGTAGTCTGCTTTTTAGTCCGTCATTTCGTTTTAAAGCATCATTTGTCTTTTTTAGTCACTCGTAGGATAAAATATCGCATATTTTCGTTTTTGTTTCATAAAGAAATTCGTAAAATTGACTGAGTAATCGCGAGTTGAAGTGAAAAAAACAATAGAAATTTCGCTCTTTAAAGAAACAGTTTTTTCCTTATATTTCGAAAAGGTTAATAGATACAATAAAAATTTATAAGAAAAAAAGATGCGCAATGAAATTTCCTATAAGGATATATATTTTAAACATTCAAATTCAGAAGTTGAATTTTGAGTGTCCAGAGGACTTCGATTTCGGCTGAGAAAAATTTTCGTGCCCTTATGGGGATGTCAAAGTCGATGCGATTTTCCAATTGAAGCTCAATGCAAAAATCCAATCGACTTTGACACCGCCTTATGGAATCCAGCCGCTCATGTATAAAATCAATAATAAAAAACTTTAATATATGTAAACTGTTATGTATAACAATTTGCAACAAGAAGAACACATGTGACAGTTGTTTAGTGGTACATAGAAGCAAAAGATGGCGTCAAAGGGTAAAAATGTCAAATTTTAATTATTTTTAATTTTAAATTAACAATAGGGTCAGACCATTATATATCGGATAAAGTCGTTGCGGCCTAATTTTAGAAAAAATTGATTCTTTCATAAATGATTCTTTATGATGTCTAGGGAACAAAATAAAAAAAATTATGTTAAAATATTTATTAATTTTCTCAAAATATGAGTGTAAAGTGGAGAAGGTGCGTAAAAATGTCACTTTTGTAGCTGTTAGAAATGTATAAAAAACATAGAAAAATGCTTCAAAATGTAAAAAAGTTATTGATTCTTGTTTAAAATTACTTGATTAATTAATCCGTATTGAATAAACTAGTAAAAAATTAAAATAATAGATAAAACATGTTTTTAAAGTTGGTCTGCCAAATAACCTAATTTTGACGCTTTTATTAATTAATTACGACAAGCGGAAATTATTGTATAAAATAAAAACTCACCGAATATAGAGTATTTCCGATAAAGTTTTAGATTTTCTTATCCCTTTTTCTGTTTTTACTTTAGATATACAAGAAATATTAAGTTGAAAGTACGCGATTTCCGAATTTTTGAAAACGTTGCAACTTCCCTGTTAAAAATTCCTGTGAAGTATCTTATACAGGATCCTGTTCCACGAATATTCGTAAGATTTTTTGCAAGTTCGTACATAAGAACGCAATAGCGTTCTTATGTACCCAGGGTTCCCTAATGAACCTTAATAAGATCAAGCGTGTTATCCTTTGTACTGAAACAAACAACAACATAGCATCCTGAACAATTTCCTTTGTAAAATCATTTGCAAGATCTTGCATTATCAATCTGATAGTAAAAAACCCAGCTTAAAATCCCCGTACAGGATTCTTTCGGGATCCTGTGCAGGTTCCGATGCAGGAACTTTAGCTATTAAAGGTTCATGTAAAGGTTTCTGTACCGGAACACTTGCAGGAACCTGTATAAGAAACTTTGAGGAGGTTTCTGTACAGGAACCTTTGCAGTTTTGTAAACTGCAGGTACTTAAGTATAAATGATCCTGTAAGGGACCCGTAAAAGATCCTATACGGTTTCTTCAATTAATTTATTTATATTTTTAACTCCTGCGCAGTAGTTTTCTATGAGTTTTTCGAATGCGCAAACCATTTTTCTGTCCAACAGTGTTATACGGGCCTAACATATTAAAGTATGAAGTTTATGTCTGTCAAATGCTGCGTACATAAAAAAACATGTAAAACTTAACATTTAAAAAATTAAAAAGTTTCCTGTAGAGGATCCTGCAAGTCTTCCTGTACAGTACCCTTGCAGGAACATTTAATAGCTAAAGTTTCTGCATCGGAACCTGCACAGGATCCCTAGAGGATCCTGTACGGGGATTTTAAGCTGAGTTTTTTACTTCCAAATTATTGTTAATGCAAGATCTTACAAATTATTTTACAAAGGAAACTGCCCAAGATGCTATGTTGTTGTTTGTTTCGGTACAAAGGATAACACACTTGATCTTATTAAGGTTCATTAGGAAACCCTGGGTAGTAGCGTTTTTATGTACGAACTTGCAAAGGATCTTACGAATATTCCTGGAACAGGATTCTGTATAAGATCCTTCGCAGGGATTTTTAACAGGGTTAATATCTCCGTTAAAGAAAAATAAAAAAATTTGTCACTTTCACAGTTATTAAATCGTTCCAAAATCTACACACCATTTTAGATTTGCATTGCCGGTAAGTGGGAATTCCTTAAATAATGACTTGTATAAAAAATGTCGTAGCATTTTATTAGAGTGAATAAAAATTAGAGTGGAATGCATTTCACAATCAGAAACAGAATCGAGAAACAAATTCGAGTGGGAAATGCAGTATGAACGTTATTTATTTTTTGAGTCAAACGTCCAAGAGTTAAAAAAAATTACCTGCGAAAATTCTTATTAATTTAAAGAAGAAATAATTTTTATTTTATTCGATCATTCCTTTGAATTAAAAGTCCGAAAGCTTTTTGAAATGTATTCTGGTATATCAGCTTTAATAACAAAATTAAAAGCAGAAGATTTTTCTATTGGCGTTGCTGTGGGAGCTGGTTATCATTGTAACTAACAGCGACGAGCTTCAGACAATTATTGATACACTTTTTCATTCAGCCTCATTGACGGCTAATCATTTGCATCCTTTATATCGTGGACGAAAATTAAATAAGAATCATATTTAACGTAGTTTTCTATGCGAATACAAAAGTGACTAGACAACTGCGCTTTTTACTATAAATAAATTAATTTTTTGACTAGTTTAATATAACAAAAATGTATTTTTAAACATTGTTAAATGTTCAACAAATCGAAGTGACTTAATTAAAATAATAAGTTCAAAGCGTATTTACACAGTAAATATGTTATATTTTATGATCCAATACCAAGTATCAACAAAATGTTCACAAGTAAAATTTTTTTTATGATATTTTAAAATGATCGTCAAGTTTGGTTGTGGGGATCTAAATTGATTCGGTTGTGGATACCACTCTTATTTTTGACAAATCGTGAAATATCGTTGTCGATATAATCATAAATAATTCCTTACAACATTTAATAGTGCTTTATGAATTTTAAGAGTTTCGTGGTCCAGTACGGAATTCATATAATGAGACTTTGATATCCGTACGTCGTTCGCAGTTTTAGTAACCTGAACAGGTTCAATGTGAGAAATCTTATATGCCCTTACATGGGGAGCATGTAATGTCAAAATTAGAAGAAATCATCCTTATGTAGTTAATGAATAGTTACTTAATTAATTTTTTGCATTTCCAATAGATTTTTCAAGAGTGCTCATAACCGAACCAAAATTTTCTTTGTTAGAAAAATGTCCAATTTATTGAATTTTTAATAAAATTTTTCTAGTCAACGGAATCAATTTGTTTTCTGTAGTTAGCTAAGGTCCCTAGCTTTAAATACATATACATACACTACCGTCGGGAATTATCGGTACGATTGACTTGCTCGCAGTGAAAAGTCAGCGCTGACTTTAAATCAAGATATTTAATTGTAGGGGAAAGATAGAGATTTCAGACCTAGACTGTTTTAAAGCTTATTAAATTCTGCGTCTAATGACATTTAATTTGAATTTTTCTAAACATTTGAACAAATAATATGATATGAAATGTTACGGAAAAAAATTCAATAATTTTCCCATTTTCGTACATCAAGTTTGAACCCCTGCACATTTTTTAATAATGTATTGAAAATTTTGAAATTTTAACAGCATAATCCTTCAATCCTCAGCTTCAATTTAAGCTTTTGAAAGTTAAAAAATATTAACTGGTTCATGAAATATCTTAAAAAATGTGAGAGCATGTTTTTCTATTAGTCAATCATTGATGAACATCTCTCGTTCTCTCGCCTCCCTACTCTTTCGTTTCTCCAGGGCCGAAATGTCAGTTGAGCGGGACCTTTTTTGAAACTTGAAATAATATTAAAGATTTATTATTTTTATTATTATTATTATTTTTTCATTACTAATAACATTCTTCAAGAAAATTTAATTATTTTTATAAATAGTAATTAATTAAATTCATTGTTACTAAAATCCAATTACTTTTAATTTTTTTAAACAAAAATTATGAAAGAAACTCTATTGTATTTAAAAAAAATTTCAAAAGAATTCAATTATTTTCATGAGTAATAAAATAATTTAATAATTTTCAATAAATTAATTTTAAAATTGAAAATATTTGAGAAGAAAAATTATTTAAAAAATGAAATCCTCATTAATTATTTCCTTAATAATAATTCTTTAATGTTGTATATTCACTTTTAATTTAATAATAACAAAAATAATATTAATAATAATAAAAATAATATCAATAATAATAATAATAATGAAAATAATAAAAATAATAACAATAATAATAATAATAATAATAATAAAAATAATAAATCTTTAATATTATTTCAAGTTTCAAAAAAGGTCCCGCTCAACTGACATTTCGGCCCTGGAGAAACGAAAGAGTAGGGAGGCGAGAGAACGAGAGATGTTCATCAATGATTGACTAATAGAAAAACATGCTCTCACATTTTTTAAGATATTTCATGAACCAGTTAATATTTTTTAACTTTCAAAAGCTTAAATTGAAGCTGAGGATTGAAGGATTATGCTGTTAAAATTTCAAAATTTTCAATACATTATTAAAAAATGTGCAGGGGTTCAAACTTGATGTACGAAAATGGGAAAATTATTGAATTTTTTTCCGTAACATTTCATATCATATTATTTGTTCAAATGTTTAGAAAAATTCAAATTAAATGTCATTAGACGCAGAATTTAATAAGCTTTAAAACAGTCTAGGTCTGAAATCTCTATCTTTCCCCTACAATTAAATATCTTGATTTAAAGTCAGCGCTGACTTTTCACTGCCAGCAAGTCAATCGTACCGATAATTCCCGACGGTAGTGTATGTTTGCTTATTATCTACAAGGGCACAAACTATAAGTCAAAAACGAAACCATGCCCACAACCGAACCTATTTCCCCTGTAAAATATAAGATGAATTGGGTGGTCCGGGATTTCGAATTGGGATGTCGTTTCTTGAATTCGAGAAAACGACTTTTTCGAATAGGACTGATTTCTGAATTCAGAAATGTATGATTTAGCGATTAACCCAATTCGACAGATATTTTAAAGATGAAAATAAAGAGTTTTACACTTCACTGGACTTTGAACAGCAGTTAATTGAGACGGTGCACGTTATTCCCGTAGGTGAATACATTCCTTTAAGCAATAATGTTAATTTTCAATAAAGTAGAGATAATTAAAAATTTGATGTGGTCTTTGTTTACAATAGAAGAAGTTTTCTACTTTTAGGGTTATTAAAACAGGTTACTTACCGACAGCTGAGAAGTATTATGATAACAAATCAAATGATGATTTCTATATGAAAGTATCATTTACGTCGGTAATTGAATATTAATAAATTAATTTTAAATTTTTGTTTTTTAAATGTATTTAATAGTAAATTGTAGAGAATTACAATAAAATTTATGAAATATTATAAAAAACTTGATTTCAGTTTTTAATGATTTTAAGTGTATAATTTTGTAATCAAACTTGGAATTAATTTCATTTCCAGTTTTAGTATTTTAAAATATAGTAGATTTGTTGAACATATTTTTTTAAAATTATTAATGCTCTTAATATTAATTTAAAATTTTCTAAATTAAAGTAAATTTTAATTTAATTGAAACAATTAATTAATAAAAAAATGAGTTTAAAAGACTGTCAGCTGATATTAAATTGAAAGTAGGATTTGAAAATGTTAAAAGTATTATTAAAATATTTGTTTTTTAATTATAATTTAACGAATTGGTGTTTAAATTTTATTAACTTTGTAATGTTATTAATAAATGTGTAAAATATTAGTTACCAATTTTTATTTACATATTTTTTCAGAAGAAGACAAAAGAATATATGAATTAATTTGTAATTAGAAATAAAGAAAATTAAATTCATTTACTTTCAGTTTAAGATTTTTTAAATTTATTAAATTTGTTTAAATATTTATAATATTTATTTATTTATTTATTTCATATAAACGGGCACTGTTAGATGCCCAATCGTACAAAGTACTAATAAAACTATTTATTATAATTAGTTAATCAGTTTAGTTAACCGCATTATTATTATTAACATCAAATATTTGATTCCGCAACTTTGTTATAAATTCATTAATTGACACACCATAAAAATCAACATTATTGTGAAATTGGTTTGCCTCGCGACTTAGTCTAACAAGAAGAGAATTTTCCATATAATTAGTTCTAGCAAACGGTACTTTAAGTAATTTACGGTTTCTAAGAGATCTATGTGGTACAGAGAAATTAAACAAAGATAATAAGCTAGGACAATTAATTAAGCTGTTAATAATTTTAAATAAAAAAAGAAGATCACTAAATAAAAATCTCTGACTCAAAGGAGGAATATTAAACAATGTTCTTAAATTAGTGTAATCATGATCATAATAATCATGAGATACACCTGTCTGTTTGGCTAAAAAACGCAGAAATCTATTCTGGATTCTTTCAATGTCAGTTATAAGGTATTCCTGATAAGGCCACCATAAAACAGATGCAAATTCAATCTTTGGTCTCACCAGAGTGAAAAAAAGCACTTTCATTGCCAATATGTTGGTGAAATTTGAGGCACATCTCATGACAAAGCCAAGAACTTTGGTGGCTTTATTAATAGTATAGTTTATGTGATCAGTATAATCAAAAGAACAATTCAGTAATACCCCAAGGTCTCGAATAACAAGTTCTTTAGAAATTATAGTGTTACCCATCTTATAAACGCAATCAGATCCACTATTGCATCTACAAAATGACATAACCTTACATTTACTGGTGTTAAACAATAAATTGTTATCCAATGACCAAGTGTAAAGTCGATCAAGGTCAGTCTGCATATCCAAGCGATCCTGAGTGCAAGTAATTAATTTATAAATTTTTAAATCGTCAGCAAATAAGAGAAAAAAAGAATTAATGAAAACATCTTTAATATTATTTATGAAAAGTATAAAAAACAATGGACCTAGATGAGAACCTTGGGGTACGCCAGAGGTAGCTATAAAAATATCCGAAAAATCATGGTTAATCCGCACTGATAACGTACGATCACAGAGGTAACTTTCAATCCAAATCAGTAAATTTTCAGAAAAACCCATAGTTCTGAGCCTCATCAAGAGAACGCCGTGGTCAACCTTGTCGAATGCTTTAGCAAAGTCAGTATAAATAGTGTCCACAATGGCTCCAGACTCAATATTATTTAGAACAAAATTTGAAAAAAGACTGAGATTAGTTAAAATTGATCTGCCCCTCATAAAGCCGTGCTGCTCGTCAATAATTTTGTGCTCAATTTGATCAAACAGAATATCATGTACTATACTCTCAAAAACTTTTGAGATACTACTCAATATAACTATTGGACGATAATTAGTGACGTCATTCTTGTTACCGTCCTTATGCACAGGAACCACGATACCTCTTTTCCATACGAAAGGAAACACACCACACGAAAGTGACAAGTTAAATAATATATATAAAGGTTCAACGAACGAGGAGCAGCAAGACTTCAGAAGAGAAGGAGGAATTCCATCAGGTCCAGCATATTTTTTCATCGTTATAAAATATATTTATATAAATATTTACAATATAAACAAATCGTTTACGAACTTTCATCTTACAATTTTATCTGAAAAGTGACAATGTTAAGTGGATATTTTTTTAAATATATTATTGCTTTTTGAAAGAATTTGGAATAGCACAAACATATTGTTTGTCTGCGAAAGTTAATACCACCATTTTAGATTTTACTTTCGCAATAGGCATTGTTACACTAGATAAAGGAGATTTTAGTATTTCAAAAATATGTTCCATTTTTAAATCAACAATTACAAACTAATTAAGTAATAATTGTTGAACATGTTCTAGGACATTTCGATTTTAACATTGGTGCTCATTTTAGTCTCCATAATTTTCTTTAAATTTGATTAACAAAACCTTATTTTTTAAAAAGAATTTGCTTTATTGTACTGCTTGATTTGATTTTTTATTTTAATCAAGAAATGTTAAATTAAAAATAAATTTTTCTTTAGTTCAAATTAAGCAAATAACAATAATTGTACCGTGAAAATAAATGAGGCTAAAGCAGAATTATTTTTTACTCTTTATTTCTCTTGTGAATATTTACATTTAGGAATCATCTATATTAAGTATATTTGGGTCATTTCATTTAAATTGTCATAATCGTGTCCATTGCTAATAAAAACTATTTGCTATAGTTTTTAAAAAAATTTGTTTTTCAATGTCATGAAATACAAATCTCTATTAACATTTTTTTAACTTACAAGCATGGAAAGATGCTATGTATAATAATGGCAGAACGAAATACAGGCAAAATGTCATGAGTGTCCCATGTCCAGGAGTGAAATATTAGTTTTCAAGTGCACGTATTTTCGTTATATTAATTTATCACAAGTAAACAAAAATTTTGCAGTGAACTATAACTTATATATATATAAGGAAAATTAACTTCTGATAACTTTATTTAATCCCACGTGGAAAAGTTAACGGAGTCTCCCGGGAGATTCTCGGGAGCAACTCCCGGGAGTCTCTTGGAGTCGTTTCCGGGAATTTTTTCAGAAGATTTCCAAGAACAATTCGGGGAGATTCTCGGGAATTTTTTTGGAAGATTCCCAGCAACATTTCCGGGAGTAATATTGTGAATTTTTGTAAAAATTCACTTAAGAATGCCAAAAATTGTATAAATATATTATATTTACATACCTTTCATATTTATTTAATAAAATAATATCTTGTAACTTTTCAACAAGTTTAAGAAATAAATTTACATTTAAATTTAAAGGGTAGAAAAATTGTGTTTGTATACGAAAAAACGTGTTACCTGAAACAGCGAAAGTATTAATTAAAATAACTAAAAATTTTGCTTATTTAATAGAGTTATAATTGTGCCATGAAAAGCTTTTTTTGTTTAGGTAAACATTTTTATTATATCCTTTTTGATAATACTTTTAAACACAATAGGGGAGAGTGGTCAGTGTTGGATAGATGGTCAAAGTTGGATAATCGTGTTTATTTCGCTGTTTCAGGTAACACGTTTTTTCGTATACAAACACAATTTTTCTACCCTTTAAATTTAAATGTAAATTTATTTCTTAAACTTGTTGAAAAGTTACAAGATATTATTTTATTAAATAAATATGAAAGGTATGTAAATATAATATATTTATACAATTTTTGGCATTCTTAAGTGAATTTTTACAAAAATCCACAATATTACTCCCGGAAATGTTGCTGGGAATCTTCCAAAAAAATTCCCGAGAATCTCCCCGAATTGTTCCTGGAAATCTTCTGAAAAAATTCCCGGAAACGACTCCAAGAGACTCCCGGGAGTTGCTCCCGAGAATCTCCCGGGAGACTCCGGGAACTTTTCCACGTGGAATTGTTTAACACTTCTAAAACAATAAGAATGACGTGTCCCTCACTTTTACATTATTTTACTTAAAATGCAGAATTTTGTATTTACCCAGATAGCACCATAGTTTGCAGGAAGTTCGCAGGGAGTTCGTAACGCGAAGTTAGAAAAATGTCCTACTGGCGAGGAGTTTGCAATGCGAACTCGCTGAGAGCTTAAAAAAAAGTTTGCAGAATGTTTGCGCCGATAATTTTTTATCAAATATAAACTCAAATTTTAAGAATTAAATATATTAAAAAATATAATAAAATATAAAAACTTCTCAAAACTGTTTGTTAATTTTTTTTAATTTGTAAAAGAATAACAATTTAATTTACCATATGCAATTAAAAGTAGAGTAAGAAGGGATAAAAAAGGAGAAAGATTTATAACAATTAAAAAATCTATACAAAGCCAAAATTTTACCATTTATTTCTTTTTTTTCTAGAAATCATAAACGCATTAATTTTTTTAAATTTACTTACATTTTCAGTCTTATGATCTAAAATTTATAAAGCCTTAAAATTAATTCATTTATTAAATAATAGCAAAATTTTTGTAAGTCCATAGACTAAAATTTAGAATTATATGTGTCTTTTTTATTGTAAATAATTTAGTTAAATAATTAACTCTTTTTGTTTCCAATATAACATAATGTATTAAATGTAGTTACAAGTGTACATATTTATCATATACTCTCGCTTTTCCTAAGGTATTTTGTCTATTTTTTCCCTAAATTGATTTATTAATTACGACATAATATCTTTCTCAAGAATAGAAGTTATATTCCAATTTGTTAATATAAATGAATTTCTCTTTCAATTCGCTAGCTTTCCCGACTATGTTAACAATCTTAATTATAGCAAAATCTCAATGTGATTCAAATAATATAACATAAAATATTAATAAACTTAATCAATTAACTCTGAAATAAAAAAATCTTTTCCCACAAGAAAATCTTTTTCTTATAGTATATTCGTTTCTAAAATGCAGAAATTTTTTAAATTGATTCATTAATCACATTGAAATTTATTATTAAGAAATTAGTTAAAATTTGAACAATTAATTCACAAAACGAATTCTGAACGAATATTCTGTTTAATAATAAGGGCATCAGTTTTAATGAATATATTTGGCGGTACAAACAATGCAATTTGCTTCTTTTCTTTAAATTATCGAAGATTAGATGCCTTTAGTGTGAATTTCCTAACAAGAGAAGCGTGCATAAATGGTGTTAGCAACTTATCATTATTGATCCTCTTCTCATCCAGTCTTTCGCGTCTTACAAATACAGTGCGATCATCACAACTAACAGTGACTGTCATAAATTGACCATAGTGTATTTTTTTTATTATGGGTGCCATCAAATCTCCAACGTCCGCAGCCGATGCGCCATTCAAATTATTTGCTTTTATCGATCCAAATAGTCCTGAACCTGTGAGACCCTATTAAAAAATTGATTCATTAAAATTCATTTTTACTTTATAAGGATTGTCACAAAAATTTAATTGTTGTTTTTATTTCCAGATAAAATTTTGACTTTTTAAATTAGTTTAATGCAAACATAGAGAATTTCTTAAATAATTAAATTAAAATTGAATTCTACAAAAATATTTCAAACAATTCCTAAGGAATTTTCAAAAGGTATTTTAGAAAATAATTAAATATTCTTGTATAATTTTGTCAAAATTGTTTTTAAATACTAGAATTTTATTTAAGGAAATTTAATTAAAATAATAGAATATTAAAAATCATTAAATTGAGAAAATTTTTGAAATTTTTCCATAAATTTTTATTAAAAATGTTTTAAATAATTGAATTTCATTACTTACTTTTGAAAGAAATTGATTTCTTGTGATAAATATTTGTTATTTATGTAATTAATTGACTCCCTCCAAATGATTTTATTATTTATGAAATTAATTAAAGTATTGCAAAGAATTTAATGCCAAATTTTAAAACATTTAATTTTTTTGAAAAAAACCTATGAAAACTCTAGTTTAAATAATTGAATACCTATGAAATTTTTCTTTTTTTTAGAAAATACTTGAATGTTTATGTATATGTTACATCCTGTATATTTTTCTACTTTTTTTATCTCTAAAATTTTTATTTTACAAATAACTGAAACTGGACCCATAAGAGTTACATTAAACAGATTGTCCCCTGGGAAAGGAAGTTCGAATTTCATCTTAGCAGTTAAACTTTGAATTTTCAGAGAAAATGCTTTTTGGGAAAAATGTAAAGGAATACATAAATTGAAATATAACCCCTGGTAAAAATTTCGGACTAATTCCGGATCAAATACAGACAGATTAGTACGGATTAGTCCGAAAATTGTACTAAAAAGGTTCGAAAATGATCCGCGATAGTCTGATATCAATCCGAACGAAAACCTGAATCCGAAAACACTCCGGAGTAATCCTGAATGTCTACGAATTCAGTCCGTAATTAGTCCGCAAGAATCCGAATTTATTACCGGTGAAGAATTCTTCTAAAATAACTACGGAATTATCCGATATCAATATGTAAAGAATACGGAATCAGTCCGCAACAATCCGAGTTTAATCTAGTTAAAAAACCTTAATCCGCAAAATGTCCGGAGCAATCCGAACTCTGTAAGCAAGAAATCCGGTATTAGTCCGCAACAATTTGAAACTAAGTGTGGCAAAATCCTTTTCAGAAAGAAGTACGAAACAATCCGAAAACTGTATGATAAGAATCCGAAAATTGTCTGCAACAATCCGGATTTAATCCAACTAAAAGGTATAATCCATAACAAATACGAAATAATCCAAAATCAATATGTAAAGAATAGGAATTCAGTCCGCAATAATCCGAATTTAATCCAGTTAAAAGAATTTTAATCCGAAACAAGTATGGAACAATCCAAAATCTGTATGCAAAGAATCCGGTAATAGTCAGCGTCAATCCGAATAATATCCGATCAAAACACCCCAGTCCGAAAATAAGTCTTATTATTATAAGATTTTGTAAATATGTACAATCCACAGACAGTTCAAAACAATCCATATTCAATCCAATTCAAAGACTTAATCAGGAATGATTTTGGTATAATATTGAATTTGTATATTAAAAACAATTTGTATAAAATGCAGATAAATTCAAACTATAATTATTATTTCGTGTGACAAAAACCTGACCAAAACCAGATTAATTTCGGATTTAATAATTTCACATTTGCAAGTTGCGTATTATCAGACTAACTTCGGACTAGATCGAACTAATTCCGGATTCACTGGTTTTACACAAACCGCATTGAGTTTGAATTTATCCGGACAAATTCCGAGCGACAAAAACCTGTCCATAAGCAGTCTGTTTCGGATTAGCTGCGGATTCACTGGTTAAACCAACCGGATTACTTCTGTATTTACTAGTTGCATATGATCTGACTATAACTGCAGACTAAACCGGACTAATTACGGATTCAATAGTTATAAAAAACGGTTTTGATTTCAAACTTAATTCATGGTGAAAAAACTCCACAATAAACCGTACTGATGCGGACAAATTCCGGATTAGTCTGAAATCGGTCCCACTTTTTATTCAGGGTATTTACTTACGGTAAATAAAATATTTAATTCTGCAGTCAGTTTGTTTTTATAAATTTACTAGTAGGTATTATTAGTTATCTTGTTTCAATATTAAAATTAACACTGATGTGTTAGTTTCTTGTCATTTCTTTTTGTGGCACTTCATAAATTCTATTATGAATTTGAACTTCCATGCGAGCGTGGTATGGTGGTTAGTGTATTCGATTTCGGTGCGTTATAATGTTAGATAGGTGTAGGTTCGAATCCCCAAGCGTTAGAAATTTTAAGTTAATGTAAATAAAATTGCGATAGGTAAATCGAAAAATATGACGAATGTAGCATAAAGTAATAATAATTAATATGTAAAACTTGTATAATTTTTTTTATTAACATTCACTAAATTGTCCGGATTAACTTTTGACTGTTTCGGACTAATTCCGGATTCACTAGTTAAAATTAACTGATTAATTTCGGACTTCATCGGACCAACTCCGATTTCACTAGTTGTTCACAAACCGTATAGAATTCGGATTTTTCCGGAATAATTGCGGATGACAAAAACCTAATCATAAACCGCATTGTTTCGGACAAATTTCGGATTAGTCCGAAATCTGTCCGGTTCTTTAACCAGGGACCTTTGGGCCAGATGTCATAAGAACGACCTTTTTAAGGGTACGGTCGAGAATATATATATATATATACAGTGTCGCTCAATAACTTTTGCCCACCCTACAGCGACTGAAGACTTTACAAAAAGTTTTGTATTTTTTTTACTATTGAAGTTACGAAGCTAAAAAAAATATTGTTTGAAAGCTCACTTCCTCAGCTTTAGCATTACATAAAATCGAAATTAAAAAATAATTTTGTTAATGAGTAAATAATGTTATTGCAAAATAAAATTTTCCGTTTTTTTTTGTTTTTTTTAATGTGATACAGTTTCATTAGAAATCATCACAATTTAATGCCAGACATATAATTTGAAAGCAAGTTTTATCACCTTTAAAACGCATTTTCTAAAATTTTTATACGATAATTTTTAAGAAAAATATGATCTTTTGTTTAAAAAATCAGCCATTTTTTTTAATTGTTGATATCTCAAAAACAATTACTTTAGGAAAAAAATTTTAAGAACATAAATTGTTCCTTTCTATGTACAGAATTAAAAAAATTTTGTTTAAAAAAATTTTTTTTATTTTTTGAAAAAACTTTTTTTTTACATTTTTCAGATTATTAAGTCTTTTGTGTAGAAACTCGCTTTTTACACTCATTATAACAAGAAAACATGTTTTTTTTCGTATTTATTCAATTTTTCCAAGTATTTTAACTCACAAAATCATTTGAAGATTTGATATAATTTCCGTTTTTAAACAATAAAATAA
The DNA here is from genome assembly GCA_032873175.1 of Leptopilina drosophilae. NCBI lineage: Eukaryota > Metazoa > Arthropoda > Insecta > Hymenoptera > Figitidae > Leptopilina > Leptopilina drosophilae. The sequence goes on from CM065478.1 coordinate 29,569,808, forward strand.
ATAAACGTATAAGAACTTATTTAATAGATTGACGAGATAAAATTGTTTTAAAAAATTGAATAAATACGAAGAAAAACATGTTTTCTTGTTATAATGAGTGTAAAAAGCGAGTTTCTACACAAAAAACTTAAAAATCTGAAAAATGTAAAAAAAAATTTTTTTCAAAAAATAATAAAAAAAAATTTTTTTAACTTCAATAGTAAAAAAAATACAAAACTTTTTGTAAAGTCTTCAGTCGCTGTAGGGTGGGCAAAAGTTATTGAGCGGAACTATATATAAATATATATATATATATATATATATATATATATATATATATATCACAAAAAGATATCGCCGCCGCTGTTTCAAGATTCTGTAAGGGCGCCCTATCCCAAAGGGGCCGTCAAAACTTATGTCAAAATTGACCTATTTTTGACCTATAGGTCAAAAAGAGGATAAATGACGGCCTCACATTACGTTAAAATCTATGTCAAAATTGACCTATTTTTTTACCTATAGGTCAAAAGGAGGATAAATGACGGCCTAACATTACGTTAAAATTATGTCAAAATTGACCTATTTTTTTACCTATAGGTCAAAAAGAGGATAAATAACGGCCTCACTTAAACTTATGTCAAAATTGACCTATTTTTTGACCTATAGGTCAAAAAGAGGATAAATGACGGCCTCACATTACGTTAAAATCTATGTCAAAATTGACCTATTTTTTTACCTATAGGTCAAAAAGAGGATAAATAACGGCCTCACATTACCTCAAAACGTGTGTCTAATTTGACCTATTTTTTTACCTATAGGGCAAAAAGAGGATAAATAACGGCCTCACATTACGTTAAAATCTATGTCAAAATTGACCTATTTTTTGACCTATAGGTCAAAAGGAGGATAAATAACGGCCTCACATTGCCTCAAAACCTGTGTATAATTTGACCTATTTTTTGACCTATAGGTCAAAAAGAGGATAAATAACGGCCTCACATTACCTCAAAACGTGTGTCTAATTTGACCTATTTTTTTACCTATAGGGCAAAAACATAAATCAAACCATATGTCAAAATTGACCTATTTTTTTACCTATGTCATCTGTATTTTACCAACAGGTCACAGCTTGCACCCTCAAATAGAAGCGCGAAATAGGACGTCAAAGCCTATCCAAAAGAAATTTTTTTTTACTTGCAGGCTGGTATGTTACTTCAAAATTGATGACAAAGATTGAAAATTTAAGAATGGCTAATATCATAAGATCGCATTTCACAATCTTTATATTATCCATAAATAGAAGTAAATATAAAATCTGGGGGTTGGCGCGCGAAGCGCGCAGGGGGGCGGAGCCCCCCTAGTATATATATATATATATATATATATATATGAGGGGCTGGATGCTATAAGGGGATACGCGTGAACACACGGCCAGTCAGTTCGGACGTAGAGATAAAATTTTGAAGTTGTTCAAAATGAATTTAAAATTATTGTTTCTTGTTCAGAATTTCAAGGCGAAACTTTTTTTCTAATAAAATTTTTTTATATAATTTTTTGTTTTTAAGTAAATTGAGAAAAAAGTGATTTTTTAACCTAAGAAATTTTAATGAATTTTTGACTTCAACTCGTGATTACTTCGTTAAATATTAATATTTTTCCACGAAATTTACACACAATATTCTTCAAACTATACCAAAAGTGAAACAATATTTAGTATTTTTTCAAAAAATTCTGCGTCTAAGTAAATAATTATTTAAACAATTTTGCCGGAAAAATGATTCTCCTATTTTCAATTGAAAAAGTTGAGTGACGAATTTTCGTTTACAGAAAACTTCCAGTGACAAAAATGTTCATCAATATGTTAGGAAGTTTTTCGGAAATTTTTTCGTCATTTGATAATAAATTAAAGAAAATAGAGCAATTTTAACAGCGTCGCGCTATGCTGTAAAATTACGGCGTGGCCGCGCACGTGTAGAATGGCCGCCATTACAAGACCAATGTATACAGTTAGACATTGTTTACGTTTACAGCATAGCGCGACGCTGTTAAAATTGCTCTATTTTCTTTAATTTATTATCAAATGACGAAAAAATTTCCGAAAAACTTCCTAACATATTGATGAACATTTTTGTCACTGGAAGTTTTCTGTAAACGAAAATTCGTCACTCAACTTTTTCAATTGAAAATAGGAGAATCATTTTTCCGGCAAAATTGTTTAAATAATTATTTACTTAGACACAGAATTTTTTGAAAAAATACTAAATATTGTTTCACTTTTGGTATAGTTTGAAGAATATTGTGTGTAAATTTCGTGGAAAAATATTAATATTTAACGAAGTAATCACGAGTTGAAGTCAAAAATTCATTAAAATTTCTTAGGTTAAAAAATCACTTTTTTCTCAATTTACTTAAAAATAAAAAATTATATAAAAAAATTTTATTAGAAAAAAAGTTTCGCCTTGAAATTCTGAACAAGAAACAATAATTTTAAATTTATTTTGAACAACTTCAAAATTTTATCTCTACGTCCGAACTGACTGGCCGTGTGTTCACGCGTATCCCCTTATAGCATCCAGCCCCTCATATGTATTCTAAAATGTGCTCAAATATTAAAAAGCAACGTTAATTTCCATCTTTAGAATAAATATACATTATTAATAATTATTAACAATAAATAACAGATATTGACATATATACATTACAAATTAAATAATTTCATATTTCACAATAATAAGTATTTTAATATTATTAAAAATGTGTCTAAATAAATATTTGTTATTTATAAAATAATTAATAATAATTAAATATCAACCAACAATAAATAAAAACATTCAACGAATTGTAATTCACAAAATTTTAATAACAAAATATAAAACATTAAATTTTTCTAAAATGGAAATAAATAACTAATTAAACCGACAATTATGTTAAAAATTACGATAAAATTAAAATTAATTAATAAATTAAAGTTAATTAATTAAAATTAATTAATTAAAATTAATTAATTAAAATCAATTAAAATTAATTAATTAATTAAAAAATTAATTAAATTAATTAAAATTCAAAAACGTACGCATATTTAAAGATTATCATCAATTAAACTACGCTATAAAAATCAATGTAAAATTATTATTAATTAGTTTATAACAATATTTTGTAAAAACTCAAAAATGTGAAATAATATCCCTACTCAAAATGAAATCAAAAGTCAAAATCCCTACTTTCTGAAAATAGACACTGACCTAGGGAACGTTCCTTTAAGTCACACCCTACAATAGAGGGATGGGTCTCGAAGGCCCAATCCTGAAACGACAGACTATAATTTTCCTTAATTTTCTCCATTTTCTTTCTACCATTTTCTGCCGGAAAACCAATCCTAAAATTATCCACCCTCTTTTTCCATCCCTCTAGAAATATTTTCCCAAAATTTGGAAACTCCCAAAAATCTTAGTGGGGACAATACTTTAAAAACAGTATCCTCACAAAACAAGTCAGTTAGTTCTCTATTCAGAGTTCAATTCTCAAGCAACTACCCAAGTAGAAATGTAATACTGGCATTGTACTAACCCAGTACTGACTGGCAGTATAGCAGTACTGACTCCAGTACTAAATCAGTACTGGGAAATCCCTGGCTGGTAACGCTGTCCAGTACTGATTTTTTACCGGCAGTCAGTACTAAGTCAGTATAAAAATATCACTGTAAGAACACCGCCTAATTACTGATTCGCAGCTAAAATTTAACAAATTTGGAAAATGCTGTAATGCGTTCTCTAGAAGAAAATGTACCTTTAGAAGCTTATATTAATTTGTTACTTGATTATTAAAGAAGAGGGAGTAATTTACTGAGTACTAATAATTATTATTAATATTTCTGTAGTAAATAAACTTTTATGAGTATCAACAAAAATGTAAATAATTATAAAAATTTCTTTTATTAAATTAAGTTTTTAAAAAAAATTTTCTTATCTTTTTCATTAATTTAGACAATCTTATTTATTTAAATTAATTACTAAATTATTATTATTATCTATTATTATTTAAATTTATATTTTATGTAATACTGTTGAGAATTATACACTAAACACTAAACCCTACACCTCGAGGACGCAAGTCGAATACACTAACCACACAGCCACGCAAGCTTGACAGTATTTTTTTTAAACTTTCTTTTGAATTATACGAAGGATATATACAGTGCTATAATAATGAATTCACTGTATAATATATTTATTTAATGAAAAATTATTATAAATATATGTTTTATATATTTATATACATTTTAACAAGACATTACATATTAATTAATAGGTATAGCATAAAAATATGGTAAAAATTATTTATTTAATTATTTATTTAAATAATAATAGAAAAATGTATACATTTTTACATTAAAAAAATTTTTTTTTAATTTATTATTAATAACACATAATAATAAAAATAATTAATAAATAATAATTTATTATTATTATGATATACCTATTAATTAATAATTAATAATATGATAATTATTATTAACATAATAATAATAATTATTATTATATTGTTATTGTTGATGAATAATGTTTTTAAAAATCTTGGAAAATATTTTAATAGTTAATAAATCAAACAATGTTGTTATTAATAGTGGCCAGTTTAATGCCATTATAACAAAGTTTGTTTGTTTTTTATAACTCCTTCGCAATAGTTTTCTGCCAGTACTGATTTTAACTCTTTTTTTACTCTGACATATTACTGATTCGGTTTTGGAGTCAGTATACTCCCAGTACTGATCGGGTTCCGAAAGTCAGTACCGACGGTCAGTACTGAGTCAGTACCATGCCGGTGTTTAACTCCGTCATAACTCCGGACATTTCTACTTGGGTATCTAAGCAACTTTCCAAGCAACTATCCAAACAAAAATTCCAAGTTCTTATTTCCAATTACAAAAATTCCAAATTCTTATTTCCAATTACAAATTCCAAGTTCTTATTTCCAAATTACAAAATTCCAATTTCTTATTTCCAATTACAAATTCCAGGTTCTTATTTTCAATTACAAAATTCCAAGCTCTTATTTCCAATTTAAAAACATATCTCGAAACAACAAGTCTTATTTCCAAGTGAAAAGTAATGCGACAAATTTCAAGTATTATTTTGCGAGTGTCAGAAAATCAAATTAAATCCAAGATTCAACAGTTTCAACTATTTTCTCGAACCATATATCGATTATTAATATCGATACCTCGATTTTCGATATATAGATCGATATAACACCAAAATTCAAATTATTCCACGTTTTTTTAACGGAATATAATAAAATAAAAGTGAGTACAAATAAATAATCAATTTTCATTATTAAATTCATCTTTTTCTTTTTAACTTTACTCTTCTTAATTTCTCAAATCCTATTATTCTACAAAAGTGAGAATATCCTTTACCAATACCAATTTTTTGAAAAACCTTTGTGACTCCTTAACGTGTTACCTATGTTATCGAAAGCTGTTACTTTACTTTATTGTGTTCTGTGATTTGCTTTCATTCCGTCTTAATTAAATTTCCAACAAATCCCAAATTTATTACAAAAACAAAATAAAACTCGAAGTGTCCCGAACTATTAGGCGAGAGTCTAGGTTCGAATCACACTAATTATTTATTAAATAATTATTTATTTAATAAATAAAAATAATAGTAATTATGTGCAGTACATAGGACGTAACATATAATTTTATCAAAATTTGTGTTTTATAATTGAATTCTTTTGGGAAATTTTATTAAAATAGTAAAATATTGGAAATTTTTGAAATTTTGGATATGGTTTTGAATATGTGTCCTGTCGCGGTGAAAGGAACCTTACGCCCCAAAAAATTAATTTTTAGTTATTAATGCCATTATATCGATTGAAAAAATCTGAATAGAATGGTATCAATAACTCAAAATTAATTTTTTGGAACATAAGGTCCCTTTCACCGCGTCAGGGCACATATAATTTATTTCTAAAATGAATTTTAAAAAAATTACTGAATATAATTTAATTTCGGCGAAGAATTTTATTATTTATGAAGATAAATAAAATGTTATTAATTTTTATTTATTTTTTGTGAATAATTGAATTTCTGGAAAAAATTTTCAAAAAAATTTACTTCGTGGTTTATGGACGAACCCTAAGGCAAATAAAAGAACCCAAAAATTTAGAATTTTCTTATAAATTCCAGGCATTTTATTTCTTTTAGTTTTTTTAATAAAAATTCCTGACATTTTTCTGACTTGTGTCAACTTAGTTGATTACAAATTAACTGAAAATTTTATTTTCTTAAAAGAGAAAAATTGATCATTTGAAATTAAGAATAATTGAAGGTATCAAAATTTTTTATTTAAAAGTAAAAGTATAAAATTAATTAGGAATTAAGTTAAAAGTAATAAAGATTTTTTTTCAAAATTGATACACTTACCTGTAAACTAAAATCTCTCTCGGCAGCGATTGTTTTGGCAAAAGAAAAAGCAAAAATGCTGTCACCAACACTTGGGGTTGGTCGAGAAGAAGGGGCTGCAGGAAATGGTTGAGAAAGTGAAGGTGCAGAAATAGGCAGAGAAGAGTGAACTTGAAGAAGTAATAACTTTGATCCATCATCCTTAAAGACCTTAAAAGCCGCAACATTTGCCTGATCACAGACAATAAAACAAATATAAAATACAATTTTTATTCGCCAAATGGGTTAACTTCATGCAAACTTGTACACATAATACACACACACACACATATATATATATATATATATATATATATATATATATATATATATATATATATATTCTTAATACAAATACCTTTTCAAAAATGTTGCAAATCTCAGTTGAATAACTATTTTTTACAATGTAATATGTTGCAAAGGAAGCAATATAACTCCATCTGGTGTTGGAATTCTCCACGTTTTGCACAAAACATTTGTTAGAGAGTTTGAAAACTGTTCTTCCTCTGATAGAACTCCTTTAAGGATATTAATACATATTGAATCCGGACTATTATATAAAAAGCCTGTAGAATTAATTTTTTTCAATATTAACCCATTAACGCCTGAATGCACTGAATTTTTAGTCTGACTTCAATCTTGAATATTTTCTAATAAACATATTATTTTCTCTTCGATAAATAATTTTTTTTTGCATTGATGTGTCCTCTATCCGAATATGATATTAGAAAATTAATAAGAAATTGTTTAACAATATTTTTTTGCTTATAATTAAAAAAATGCATGATTTTTTAAAGGTTTTTTATTACAAATTCTTAAATTTTTAAGTCAAAAAATTTTTTTGACATCTAATATTACCATAAATTGTGCACTCGATCGTTATACTTTCAAAAAATATATTGACTTTTTAAATTTAAACATTTGATTTTTCAAAATGGCACCTAAAAACTAAATTTTATTGAAAATTTGAAATTTGATGCTTGATAAACATTTTTTTAAACTGTGGTTTGAAAATGTTTACTCGGGGGTTTTCGAGGTCGCTGATTGCAAATTTGATATTAGTTTTTCAAAATTCAAAATGGCGGATCTAATATGGCGGACGAAAATTTCAAAAATTGGTTGGATTCTCATACAAATCCGAACACAGGGGTTTTTGGGGTCGCTGAATACGAATCTGATATTAGTTTTCGAAAATTCAAAATGGCGGATTCAATATGGCAAACAAAAATTTCAAAATTTGGTTGGATTCTTTTATAAATCAGTATTCGGAGGTTTTTGGGGTCGCTCGTCGTGAATCTGATATTATTTTTCCAAAATTCAAAATAGCGGATGTAATATGGTGGACAAAATTTTGAAAATTCTGTCGGATTTTTTTAAATCCTTACTCAGGGATTTTTCGGCGTCGCTGATTAATTATAAACAGGATTTTAGTTTTTTAAAAATCAAGATGGCGGATCTAATATTATGCAATTATTATGCTAATAATCATTACATTTTATTATATTTATTTAATAAAATATTTGAATTATAAAAAAATGAAAAATTATAAATGTGAATATAACAATAAAAATTAATAACTATTTATTAGTAACAAGAATTTTTAATGTTAATGACGACAAATTAATTGTTTGATATTAATTAAATTTTATCTGCACTCTTTTACATGTAAAGTTTTTATCTTTTTGAAAAATTCGCACATTTTTTGTTATAATTCTCTTTTCTTCCGCCAGGTGGTAGAGATGTATTTCAAAGGTAAGTGAAATTTTCTTTTTTTCCTAATATTAGATCCGTTATTTTGATTTTTAAAAAGCTAATATCAAATTCGTAATGAGCGACCCCAAAAACCCCCGAATATGGATTTGTATGAGAATCCAACCAATTTTTGAAATTTTTGTCCGCCATATTGGATCCGCCATTTTGAATTTTGAAAAACTAATATTAAATTCGTAATCAGCGACCCCGAAAACCCCCGAGTAAACATTTTCAAGCTAAAGTTTAAAAAAATGTATATCGAGCATCAAATTTTCAAAAAAAATTTAGTTTTTAGGCGCCATTTTGAAAAATCAAATGGTTAAATTTAAAAAGTCAATATATTTTTTGGAAGTATAACAATCTAGTACACGATTTATGGTAATATTAGATGTCAAAAAAATTTTTTGACTTAAAAATTTAAGAATTTGTAATAAAAAACCTTTAAAAAATCATGCAATTTTTTAATTATATGCAAAAAATATTGTTAAACAATTTTTTATTATTTTTCTAATATTATATTTGGATAGAGGACACTTTAATGCAAAAAAAATTATTTATCGAAGAGAAAATAATATGTTTATTAGAAAATATTTAAGATTGAAGTCAGACTCAAAATTCAGTGCATTCAGGCGTTAATGGGTTAAGTGTGTTTCGTCAGCACATACAACAATATTGAGAACTTGACCAAAGGTTCCATTCTTTAATAAAACACAACTGTTTTTCGGCTCCAAACAGTTCAATTTTAATGTTTTATTTTTTAAAATTTTATACTGCTGTTGAACAGTGATATCTTTCACTAATGGTCCAGAATTGTGTTGATGTTCTAAAATCGTTGTGTTTAGAATCTTAGAGCCCTTTAAAGTGTCTTCACGCTCGGAATATCTCTTAGCAATTTGCTGAAGGGGCTGGTGTCCTTTCCTAATCCACTTTTTTACAGACGATAGGTAGTTTTCGAAACGGAATGAACTAAATTTGTCCAAGTTCCCAAACTATTCAACATCACAACACAAGTAAAGTAAATTATGTATGTTGTGAGATACATACTCTTTTCCATAGACTTTTTGGAATCCTTCAGTGAAACGAACCAAGAGCTTATGAGAATTTTGTATGTTCGAAGGAAATTGCAAAAATAAAAAATTCTCGTACATATCTTCACGTATTATATATTTTAAAACCACGACACTTATATAGAGAAGAAATGTTCGGTATTCCGTTGCTTTCCAATGGGAATATTCCCACAAAGACCGAGGTCTTCTTCCGAATTCAGCCGGTGCACTAAGACGAAGAGTTACCAACTTTTTTGAAATCTTATTAATTTGTTTTGTGGTTAATTTAACTTTGAAGGGTCCTTTTATCCATAATTGAATGAGCCTTTTTACGACACCTAGTAGTACTAGATGCATATAGTCCAATGGAACATTGGATATGCATCCGCAATTGGGAATAATTTCCAAAATGGTTTCCCCTCCAATATCTACTTCCTTGTAGTCATTCCTGTTGAATACATTACATCCGTCTTCAATTTTGCCGATTTAGTTCCTGGAAAGCATACTGTTCCTCTTTTCCATTTTTTTAAAAATTTTTTTCTAATGTATTCGCCAGTAACTTCACATTTTGAGCAGCTACTGTATCCCGTATGCCCTTTTAAATAAAATGCAAAAGATTTTGCTGGTGCATCGCAGACGATACATTTACTGCAGATCGATACATTGGTATCTTTTAAACCGTTGTTGCATAAGTCGATTAATTCCTTTACGAATTCATTCATAAATTCGTTAGCATCAATGGGCTTTCTTTCTCCGTAAAAAACCCCTGCTGGATAAATTAACTCACCATTAATGTACAAACATAGAATTATCCAGAAACTATGTGTTCCAGATTTAGAAATTGGTAATCCATCGATGTTTATTACCAAATGAATTTGTTGCACTGTTTTTCCTATTCTTTTAAATTCTCGCAAAATTTCCCTCACAGCTCGTTCCTTACCGAAATGGTGATAGGTACCATCGCCTACTTGGGATTATATCAACTTTCCTTGCTGTTTTCATTATAGTTCTTGCATCCAAAGGTAAAGGAAAATTGACCAATGGCTGCAAAAGTAATAGTAATGCAGTCAAGGCTACAAGAGTGATATGAAACATTATTGCCCATTTTTGTAATGTTTCTTTAAACGAATTTTCTACGCTAGAATTATTATCAAAATCATCATCATCACTTTCTTCGTCAACAGACACATCACTATCTGCTTGTTCGCTTTCGCTAAGAAAAGTATCTTCTGATAATGAACCATTAGAAGTCTCGATGTTTGAAATGACGTCTTCAATGTCTGGATTAAATACTTCGCTTTCGCAGAAATCCATACTAAATAATATGAAAAATTAATTTGTGTTACATGAGAAGAAAAGATTTTAGTTTTTACTCTAAAACGTATATACTTTTAATACTAAAATTACTTTAGAAATCAAAGGTTGTAATAATTTTATAAATATTACATTATTTTAAAAATTTAATTAATTATTAATTACATCTTAACTTTAAATTATTTGAGCAGTAAAAGTAAAGAATTTTCTAGTGAAAGAACATAGCAAATTTATATTTTAAAACAACTATTAAACTATTATTCTAACCAAATAAATTTCCTTATTTCATTTAAAAAGTAATTTTACAATTCAATTTATTCAATTAAGACCTGATTTTAAAAAGCAATCCTATCGTAATGGGTTCATGAATTTATTTGATTTTTCAAATGATAAAATTATAATTTTTCCAATTTGTATCTTGACACTTTTTTGCAATGTCATTCTTTAAATATGATAATAGAGAAACATCAAATTTAGAAAAAAAATTAATAATAAACTTTTAAAAAATTTTCTTAACATTGTTACTGAAATTAACAGTTACTAAACATTGTAGGTCAATCTAGATTTTAATAAAATTTTACTTTTTTAGTAATACCTGGAATTATCGAATTGTTCCGTATTACTTTCATCAGTAGCCACATCAGTCTCTTCGAGAAAGTTGTTACTGGTTTTTGATGAATGAGGGGAACTAGTGAACCTACAATAATATAAATAAAATATAATAAAAAAAATGAATTTATTTAAAAGAAATAAGATTATTTGATTCGTCTCGGAGAAATAGAGAAGTATTTACTCTCTAAATTTGAATCAGCGAAAAGTCGCTGATTCACCAGCACACAGTATGCAGCTGAGTCAATCAGCGAATATACACTGATGAAACAGCGTAGGGGAGACCGGGGCGTAATGGCTATGGGGTGTAATGGATAATTGTAATTTATTTAAAATTGGCAAATCGAAATAATTTCGCTCTATAGACAAGTTACCGTACTTGGTATACTGCAACTTTGTACGATGTTTTGATAATATTCATTCACTATTGTAAGAAATATAGTAGAAAAACTTTTTTTGACATACGAAAGTAACTTTTCAAAATTTTCATTTTTTCGTTCTCATTCTTTCAAAAAAAGCTTTGAAAACAAAAATCAAATTGGGTTTTGAGCTTAATACATTTGTTTTTAAGGGCCAATTGGAGATTTTTCATTTAAACTTTCTGTATTGATAGAAAATTACAAAATATTGGCCAAGTACCCCTGGGGCGTAATGGATAGTTTTTTTCCGGGGCGCGATGGATAATGCACCGCGCTCTGTATAAGTAGAAACCAGGTAAAGTAAAATTCTTTTTTAATTAATATTTTATTTTATCTTGCAAAATATAACCTAAAAAACAAAATATGACTTCTGCGCTTTTTTCTGATTTATTACTAGACAAGAAAAGTATTTCGAAAATTTTTATTTAATTGTTATTATTTTATAAATTAAAATAAATTTACTATACAGTTACTTACTTTTCTTAAAGATTACTAAAAAAGTTAATCTTCTGGTTTGTAATTTTGTTATATTAATTTTAAAAAATAACCAAAGAATATTTTTTTTCATTTGTGAGTACTGTAAAAGCAAATAATTTTGCTTGTTTACTTAAGACAGAAAAAGTATTTTAAAAATCCTTATTTAATTGTTATCATTTTATGAATTAAATTAAATTTCCTATAAAGTTACTTACTTTTATTAAAGATAAAAGAGAAAGTGAAACTTCATATTTGTAATTTTGTAATATTAATTTTAATAAAAGAACCGAAGAATACGTCTTTAGAAAATAATTGTAGTTATATTTTTCGATCTTTTTTTCTATACAATAATTATATTTATAATATTTTTTATATCAAATTTAATTCACAAACCTTAATGTACAATATATAATAAGATTTGAGGCCGTAAATATTAATTTTCACTCATTATTCATTACGCCCCGGGAGTTATCCAATACGCCCCAGTCTGGGGCGTTTTGGATAGCTTTGCATTGCTCCAGAAAAATTATTGTAGAAAAAAAACAAGAGTCATATCGAGACGTTTTTTTAAAAAGAAAGCTGAGGTACCAGAGTAACTTTTCCAGAAAAAAAACATTTAATTAAAACAAAAACGGCCGAGAAAAAGCACAAAGAGTGAAAAGTTAGCCATTACGCCCCGGTCTCCCCTATATGCACTGATTTTCCAGCGTATATACGCTGTTTGATCAGCTGCATACTCTGGGCTGGTTTGATTTTGATTGAATCAGCGAAAAGTCGCTGATTCAAATTTAGAGAGTAAAAAGAATTGAATTCATTAAAAAGAATTTCATTAAAATTTTTGAAAATAATTGAATTTTGGAGAAAAATTTTAATATTTATTGAATGTTTCTTCAAATTTAATTCTCATAAAAAATGTTATCAAAAAATTTTTAAGTATTTATGAAAATAATTTAATGATTGCGAAGAAATTTATAAACAAATTTGTAAATAATTGAATTCCCATGGAATTATTATTATTTTATGAAAATAGGAATTAAATATTTGCGTAGACTTTTATTAATATTTTTTTAAAGAGTTTTGTTTTGGATTTTCTTTTGGGAAATATTATAAAAATAGTAAATATTTAAAATCAATCAATTGAGGAATGTTTTTAAAAATACTTGAAATTTGGCGATGAGTTTTATTATTTATGTAAATAATTGAATTTCTAAAAAAATATATTATTTATGAGAAAATAATTATATCCCTGAAAAAAAATTTTTTATTTATGAAAATAATTGAATTTTTGTGAAGAAATTTATAAAACAAAATTTAAATAGATGAATTACTGTAAAATTCATATTATTTAGGAAAGCAATTAAATTTTTTTTAAATAATTGAATTTTTTTGATAAATTTTTGAAAATAATTGAAATTTTGGTACCAATTTTATCAAAATTTTTAAAAGTAATTGAATGCCTAAAAATAATTTATTAAGAAAAATTTTTATGCGAAACTTATTGAATCGCTGTAAAAGAAAGTATTGTTTATGAAAAGAATTAAATGTATGCGTAGAATTTTATTAATTTGTTTTTAGATAATTGAATTCTTTTAGAAAATTTTATTAAAATAGTAAATATTAAAAATGATTGAATTGAAGAAAATTTTGGAACACGGAGAGAGATTTTGTATTAATATTTGTTAAAATTGGTAATAGAATTTAATATACTTTTTTTCAATTTAGGGAAATCGTGTTTTATATTAAAAATTAATATTGTCCACATTAGTAGGCAGCTGTTAATATATTTTAGAAAAATTAGTAAAAGAATTATAATTTTTAAAACTGACTATATTAAAATTATAGTCCGAAAAAGTATTGAAAGAATACCTTTAATATAGCCAATACTAAAAATTATGAGTGAGTCGAAAAGGATAGAAAATAAAAAGACGTAAGAAGGAGAAGGATATAATAGCGTTTCGAGAGTATTTCACACACACATACACACAAATAAGTCAACGCAAGCATTATACTATATACATATAAACACAAACTATACACTGAAAAAAAATTGTAATTGAACCAAGTAAATGCATTTACTTGGCAGAGTTTATTTGAATCAATCCCATATTTATTTGAGGAGAGAAATTAATTTTCTTGTGCCAAGTAATTATTAGCATTGGATAGAGTTCTTAAATTAATAATTCAGTATTTGGTGGAAGTAAATATGTTATTGATCAAATCAAATATCCGAAGTACCAAAAAGGATTGAATCAAGAATATTATGTTCTTAAGCGAAATAGTAAAGTATTGTCTGGAGAAATCGTTTTTCTTAAATCAAATCATTTCATTCATTTGATTTGAAACTTTTTTTTACTTAATACAATGCCGGTGTTCTTGATCCAAGAAAATATTTCGCTTCAAATGGATGTGCAACTTAAATAGCAGTTTTTGAAAACTGTCCATTGAGGCTTGGATGGCATAGTGGTAACGGTACAGCTTCTGATGCGCGCAACCCGGGTTCAATTCCTCCGACCGAGAAAAATTTTCTTTCAAGGTATATTTGTTGTATTTGTGTTAAGTATTAATTAAATGTAAATATATATGTAAAATAACAATTATTTAATTATTTAAATAAAAAATTAAAATGTTAATTAATTAAATAATAAAAATGTTTGACCTAAGTATTAGAAATGATGGGGTAAGGGGGGGGGGAGAATTTAAGTAAATAATTTACTTGAATTGAGTAAATATTTTTTTTTATTGAAATTTATAATTTTCTCAAATCAAGAAAACATTTTCTTGATTTAATTCACAAATGTTCTTGAATTAATATAATCTGCATTTCTTTCGTGAAACTTAATTTCTTGACTGGATTCCATATTTTCTTGGATCAAGAACATATACTCTCCTACCAAGTATACTATGTCAAGAAAATCGTTTTCTTGAATCAATACTATAATACTCTTGGCCGTATTCAATCCCACCATTTGCTTCAACCAAGAAAAATTTTCTTGGTTCAATACTATTTTTTTTCAGTGTATACAATTTCGGAGATATATGTTAAAACCTAAAAACGCATACATATAAACTTAACCGATACAAATAAACGCAATGTCGCACGCACGCTGTACATTGGGAGATACAGTTCTCTACTTCCTTATATACTAAACTCAAGAAATTTTCTGAACTTGTGAGAAAGTAATATTTTCTCAATATTTTGTTAAACAAAGTTCTTAATTTATTTTAAGTTATAAATAAATAATTTTGTATGCTGGGTCAAAATCTTATTGAGAAATGTTTCTCATAATACTGTTTTTAAAATTGTTTGTTTCTGGAAACTGATTTCTATTAAAGTTATATCCAATTTTAAGTTATTTGAAAAAACTCATCATTTAATTTAATGGCATAAGAATTTTTATGCATTTTATATAAAATGCAGCATTTCTTAAATCATTTTTTAATATCTTTGAATGGACTAGTTTAGTTAAAAACTCTAAAAGAAATTGAATTTTGAAGAAGTTACAAATGATTGCAAAAATTAAATTATTTTCAAGGCAGTAAAACCATTTTTATAAATAATAAAACTCAACACAGAATTTCAATTATTTTTGACACAATTTTTAAAAAATTCTTCGAAGAAATTTAATTAATTTCAATAATTTATCAAAATTCAATTATTTTCAATATCTACTATTTCAATAAAATTTCACAAAAAAATCCAATTATTTAAAAAGAAATATATTATTAAAATTCGTCTTAATAATTTAATATTATTTTTCAAAGTAATAGATAGATTCCTTCGCAGAAATTCAGTTATACAGTCAAAAAATTAAAAAACTTCCCATCAAAATTTAATTCATTATTATAAATAATAACATTTTTCTCCAGAATTCAATTATTTTCAAAAACTGTTCTGAAATAAAGAATTTTTAATATCCACACGGAAAAAAAAATCAAGACTTTATAGCATGAAATAGACTGCAACTACTTTTGTATAAACTTTTCTAGCCAATGGAGCAAAGAATTGAGAATTTTTAGCGTAATATTTTTCCGTACTAAATATCCGTAGTACATATGCTTCTATAGTATGAAAAGTGTGGTTTAATAGCAACGACGCCACGCGGAGATTGCACGTAACATCGTCCTACTATGATTGCAGAAGTTCTATGCTTTTTCAGTATATGTGACGCGACACGAGAAAAGGGACCTATCGCCTCAAAAGAGAATTTTACAGGGGTGGCGTTTAAAGTGACGCCATGAGCAGAAAACCCGTGTATTTACGCGGACACGTTCAACTTTCGGGCTTTATATTAATTAAACTATTTCAGATTTTTAATTTCTGATTTTTTTACGTGAAAGAGCGACTCAAAATCTATGGAATACGACTAGAAACTCAAAAATGATTTTTTTTATCGATAGGTCCCTTTTCTCGTGTCGCATCACATATAATTCAGAATAATATTCGTATATAAATAATTAAAAGTGCCTCTTTTATGTAATTAATATGTTAAATCTTTAAAGTAAAATATGTCTCTCAAATTTAAAGCAGAATAATAATATTTATAGATATAGATAGAAATTAGTACCTAACTTTAATTTTTTATTAATTTAAATTATAGCATAGACACATTATACAAAAATATTTTTTGAAATACGAGCAATAAACCGGCAATTGATAGGTCCTGAGTTTTGATCTCGAGCAGAGTTAATTAATAAAATTAAAGAATTAATTATCTAAAAATTGTATTATCTCAAACATCTCCATTTAAAATTTTTAGCGTACAAATATAAGTCAAATTTAAAATTGAATTTTTTATTTTTAAAAATATTGCTTTTGAAAATTTTTCAGCACTTTGATTGTTTTTCCAGAGAGATTTTTAAGAATCCGTATTATATTTATAAATTAATTGTAAAAATCATTTTTACAAATTACATATAAAATTTAAATTTTAATTAAATTCGATCAAAAAAATTGATTTAAAAAATTTAGCACTTTATTACATGATGTGATTGGTAACAACATTATCACAGTTATATAATTAAATAAAAACTTGTTATAAAAATTAAATAAATATAATTTTTATAAAATATGTGTATGCACAAGTAAGAGAACATTACTACCGAATCACGCACATTTGTATGTAAATACTCACTCACACTTACACTTACTTCAAACAGTATAGGTAGGCGTGGCCTAATCGCCAGTTGCAAGAGTCTAATACCGAAAAAGCATAGAACTTCTGCAATCGTAGTAGGACGATGTTACGTGAAATTTCAGCGTAGCGTCGCTGAATTTTAAGTATAATAAGTATACAATAAAAGGCTATATTGACAAACTTTATTAGCATTGAAAAGTTTCCTGGTAAATAGGCATTACGTTGTAAATATTATAAAAGTTATAACATATGATTTGAACTACTCTCTGCATTTTACAGGGTTGAGACTGTCATTAAAATAGAATAATGCCTGCATTACTGTTCTTTTTTTAATTTCTTTATTTTATATTTTTTTTGTAATTTTTAATATTTTTAAAATTTTTTTTATACTTTCTTATTTTCTTTTTATTATTTTTTTGTTACTGTGTAATGCTTGCATTATTGTTCTTCTTTTTTTTAATATTTTTTGTAATTTTTAATGTATTATTAATTTTTTTACACTTTTTTGATTTTTTCTTAAAGTTAAACATTAAATAAAAAGGCTGCAAAATCATGTTTACATCATTTTTATTTCGATTCTGCATTTACTATTTTCTGGTTCCTTTTTGAACTTTTTTATTTGAACCAATTTTTAGAACTTTTTTCTTAGGAACCTTTGACACCGCAAATACATCATATTTTGTCTCTAATAAAGTTTTCTTTAGAAGTAATTTACCATCTTTCGTAGGTAGAAAGGCATGATATTGTTTTGTTCCATTTATTGTGACGGCGTTTTTGAATCGTTTTTCTATTTTTTAAAATCTAATTCCTGATCTGCTTTCTTACTGAAAAAAACTTCTGTTTCCTTGCAATGTTCTCTGCTCCATTGAAATAGAAATTCAGGCACAAATAATATTTTGACTTTTACTTATTTATATTTAAAGAGAAATTAAACTTAAATGTCCGAAATGCCATGAAGTTTGGCTCGGATAATTTCGGAACTGCTTGACTAAAATGTTCGGCTAATCTCGGACAGTTTCGTAACCACTCTTCGACAGCCGAAAGCCTGCTATTAGGCTGGTCATAATTTTTAATATAGTCGATAACACTATTCGTTACTAAATTTACAATTTATGCAATACTTCGATAGTATTTAGTATAATTCTCTAGTAATACTTTTTACTATTGCAGACTTTCTTACTTATAATATTAAAATTTCTTACTGACTATTCTAATTTCTGTTACTTCAGAATAATACAAAGTGATTATTTGATTATAAATTTTCTTAAAAATGGTAATAATAATTCATAAAAGTGCACGATTTCCCCAAATTGCAATCGGTTTTACTAAATACTAATATAATAATACGAAATATTAAAACGAAATTTCTCTCCGTGAAATAAATTAAAAATTTGCCAAGAATTCTATTAAAATTTAATTGAAAATAATTAAATTTTTGAGAAACCTTTTAATATTTATAAAGATAATTCAAATTTCGACGATAATTTTTTCAAACTTTTGATCATAATTGAATTATTTCAAAAAATTGTATTACATTTGAAAATAATTGAATTCTTGCTATGACTTTTATTATTTATGAAAATAATTGTAAATCTATAAATTTTTTATTATTTATGAAAATAATTATGAGATTAAAAAATGGCACACTCAAAGAAATTATTTAGTTTAATGGTTTTACTTTAATTATGATTATTCACATATATTTTTGTAATAAATAAGCAATAGTAAATTCAAAATGTTTATTTTGGTTAAATATAAGCATAACTTAAGGTTATGTAGTTAAGTGGTAACGTGCCCCATATACTTTTCTATGAAAAAACTTTACACTGAATAACATGACCTCAAGGGGATCTCAAAGTCGATGCGATTTTCCCATTGAAGTTCAATGTAAAAATCCAATCGAGTTTGACACCCCCTTAAAGAAAATTTGTTTATTTTAGAATTATCTTAGAAGCCTCCTCTTTTTAAAATTAATATTCTTGGCATCAGTAGAAAATTTCCTTACCTGTCAGTAATCTCATTTTCACTACTGCTGTCACTCAGAGATCCATTATTGTCCGGCAAGTTTGCCGGCAAGTTTTGTTTTCCGGTACTAGTCGATAATTCCTTCTGCATGTGGTTCTTGATAATTCGTCGAAAATGTCGTGTAGAGAAACCACATGAGCGCGGTGTTTTGTGTACTTTATTTTTTTTCATTTTGATATGCTAAAAAATATTTCATGTAATATCATTCCATCTGACTAAAATTACTTATATATGAGTGATTTTCCCGAAATACTCCTTTTTGTGAGTTACAAACAGAAAAGAAAAAAAATTTTTAATTGTGGATTAATACAGTCAATTATATTGAGCTTTCAAAAATCTACCACCTCTATAGCATGATCATGCTAACTTTTAGCTTTTAAAGTATATATTTTAAATTAAAATTTACAAAAAAATTAAGAGGTTAAAATTTGACGCCAGCGTTTTTTATTATATATATTTTTCTATTTACAAAAAGTTATTTAATAATCATAATTTATTAATTATTAATATTATCTATAAATTTTATAGATTTTGAAATACTTACAGTTATCAAACATCTCTTTTAATAATTGGCAAAAATTATTTTCCATACATTTGAGGTTCACTTTTCACTGGCAGTTTGTAAACAATCGACAATCATATCAATTTTTAATTTTCATTAAAAAAAGTGAGAGGAATGACAATTTCAACATATTTTAATTTTATTTAATTGACAAATAATTTTCCTCCAACTTAGAATGCCCTATCATGTTTATAAAGGATAACTTTATGTGAAAAAAAAATTGTGATCAATTTATATTTATTAATATTTTTTTTATTAGGGGTGAGAGGAATGACGCTTTAGGTTGTGAATCTCTGCTTATGTCTCAATTTTTATTTTTTTAACGCAAAATAATGACATTTTTTTAAAAATAACTTAAGAAATTAATATTAGAGATGTTAATTTAGATATTGATCACAATAATTAATCAATATCTCTACCCACAGCAAAAATATTGGATAATATTCAACGAGTGAGAGGAATGACGCAGTACTACATGACAAATTTCATTTTCTATATTTAAAAAAACTACACGACATATTTTATTCATATTTCAGAAAATTATTCTTAAATATCATAACTTTTAGAAAAAATTGTTAAAGTACCTATTTTCATTTTTAAATAATTGTTTTACGTATTGAAAAAATGAAAAACACTTAGATGACAGGATAGAAAATCAATTTTGAGGTGGTAAAATATTTTAAAAATGTATTAAACAATAAAATTTCACAACTTTTTCTTGCAGAACATTTAGAAAAAGTGATAAAATAGGGAAAAATAAAATAAAATATTTTCACTTTTTAGATCATCATGGACGACGACATAAAAAAAACATATAGCGTTGTTTCTTTTGACGATGGAATGGCAATCATATGCACGTGTTGGGCCGTGTTTCGAGGTGATCGCATGTATGCAAGCTATTACCCATGAGCCATGTAGTGAAAATTCGAAGGAAACATTAAAATTTTTAATGGAAAGGCAGCCACTTCATGATGGTGACCAGGAGAAAGCAAAACTTTATGAAATTGAGAAATTTCACGCTTATGCAGGAATAATTCCAATTTCGAAAAAAATAAATTAGTAATTTATATTTGTTCTCTAATTTCGAAAAAAATTAGTAATTAAAATTTTTTCTTTAATTAAAAAAACATTAGTAATTTAAGTTTTCGTCTAATTTCGAAAAAACACACTAGTAATTTGAAATTTTCCTCTAATTTCGAAAAAAATAAATTGGTAATTAAAATTTTTCCTCTAATTTATTTTCTTTTTTTTCAAGTTCATCAATAGATTTAAAAATTGATTTTTGTAATTTTTGTAAAAAAATAAAATTTTTTAACTAACGAAGGTAAATTTAAAGAAAAAAAAATTCGTTTCTAATCAACAATTCAGAGATCATTAAAGTATCGATTATTGGAAATCGCAAGATTCTGGCTGCTTATCCCTGAGCGGAGAGATACTTGTGTAAGATCTATTCTCTTGTTGTTTCACATCTTAAAAATTATTTTCTGCTGATGTTTTGCATATTTACCAATTTTTTAAAAATTACAGAAAATTTCAAAAATCACGTTTGCTGCATATTTATACAAACTTCAGAAATACTTGCACAATTCTCTTTCTTTCATTATTATAATTTTTGGAAATATGAAAAATCTTCATTTCTTCCAAAAACTATTTTTTTTCGAATAAACAACTCTTAGAAAAAGAAAGTATCGATTGCATTGCATCATGTTTGGTTTTTTTCGAATCTTCTTTTCAATTCTATTGCAAAAATTATAAAAATTTTCTCAAAATGTAATAAATATTTAAGCCTTGTTTTCTGAAAATTTACAGATAGGTACGAAAAGAACTAGATTTTCGATTATTTTAATAACGAATTTTTTTAAAATTTTTGTTTTAGGTTTTTAAAAAATTTTAATAATTTAAATTCTTCTGAAATTAGTTGAAATTTTTAATAGGTATATATTTAATTAATTTTTAAAAATAATTAATTTATAGAAGAATTTTAGTAACAAACACTAAAACATTGAATTTTGAAGAAGTAAAGAATAACTACAGAAATTTAATAATTTTCAAAAGTAATAAAATTATTCTTAGAAATTTAATTTTGTTCTAAAATTAAAAAAATAATTCTTAAAATTTCATTATCTTTGTAAATTAAAATATTTTTTAAAATTCAATTATTTTCAAACTTTTAAATAAATTTCTTAACAAAATTTGAATTATTTTTAAAAAATTTCTCTATTCCGTGATTTTCAATATTTTCTACTTTATTCAAAGTTTCCAAAAGAAGAGAGATTTCGCTTGTTAATTAAAATTATTTGTTACAGCCACTTACGAGATAGCGGTAAGAAAATTATCAGCGTACGAAGTATTAACGGACGTAGACAGTGATGAATAAGTCATCGCTGAGAAATTAAAAAAATCGAGACACTCGAGAGCAATAAAAGTGGAAAAGGATTTCGTATGTAAAATTGCGACACAGAGAAAAAATGTTTCAATTAAGTATTTGAAGATCTCTATGGAAAACGATCTATGATATATATATGAGGAGTAAGTTTTCAAAACCTAATAAATCCAAATTTTGTCTTTTCGAGAAATTCAAACAAATGACAATTTTCACATAACCATTAAAATTATCTTTAATGTAGAAGAATTGTAATAAAGTATTCATTTTTTAATATTTTTTCTATTTAAAATGCTATGTTTGTAATTAAATTAAATTGTAATAAGGAATTTAAAGGTTTTGGTAATGTTTTCCAATAAAAAGATAAAAATAAAAAATCATCAAGATTATGCCAAAATATTTTTTAAACTAAAAATTCTTTAATAATAAATTTTTTTTCTTAAATTTAACAGTGATAAATGGATTTTAAGGATTTTAATATTTTAAATATGTGCTTATCTTAATTTTTTTTTAAAATGGATTTATCAACTTTTGAAAAATTGCTCCTCATATATATATATATATATATATATATATATATATATATATATATATATATATATATATATATATATATATATATATATATATATATATATATATATATATATATATATATATATATATATATATATATATATATATATATAAATAATATAATATTATATATATATATATATATTTATATAATTGACATAAATAGTTATTTCAACTAAAATATCTAATATAAATTGCATTTACGTTAAAATGTGCCATATGTCGTTATTCCGCCGAGGTTTCCATTTATTATATATAACGTACTTTTCATTTTATAATATTTATTCTATATTGCAGTTCAAATTGGAGAATCTTTGCAGAAAAATGGAAAGAACAACGAACAAAATTATTCAGGGATTTTGAAGAAACAGACATGAATATTGCACAAAAGAACAAGGAGGATTTTAGCAAGTTTTTATTTTGCGAAAACTTGTTTTAGATTAATTTTATTATGTTTTTTTGTCTATTATAGTTCCAACTAAAAATCCACTCTGGCTAGATACAAATGCTGGCGTTCAAACTGACCCAAACCCGGAAAACATCGAACAATAGAAGAAGCTACCGTCGATCGATAGATTTCACTGAATGTGAAAGAGTTAATTAAAAAAAAATTAAACAAACCAAGCACCGCGAATACAAACTTAAAGAAAATGATGATCAATGATGAGGGTAATGTATTCTCTCTTTTAAATCTATAAAATTAAATAATAATATATAAATTAACAACAATAGAAATTTATTTTGATATTCTTTTAAAGGTTTTCTTTGAGACCACTTAAGTATTTCGTAAACTTTTGAGAGAAAAAATTGCGCTAGTTCTCGTAAAGTATCTTACAAAAAAATAGGTGGAGGATAAAAAACCTGAAAATATGCTTACGTTATATTTGATTGGTCGTCTTTTCATTTATAAAGATAATTGAAATTTTTTCAAGAATTTTATTAAAATTTTTTAGAATTATTGAATTTTGGTGAGAATTGACTTTAAATGAGTTGCTTAAATAGTGGCTTTAAATATTTTTAACGATCTTTGTTGAAATTTTTTTATAAAAATTGTAATGATAAAATATTTATATTGGTTGAATTCAAATTTTGTGAAGTTTATTTTTTTAATATAAATAAAAGCATTAAAAAATTTCTCAGTTTAATTCTACAATATTATAATCGAGATTTCTTAAAATTATTTCAGCAATTGATACAAACCCGGGAAATATCGAACATCATATGGAGCCACAGTCGAAAGATCAGAGTTCACTAATTGTTAAGGAGCCAAATGACAGTAGAACATTTTTTTGATAGTCTTTTAAAAGTTTTCTTTGAAACCACTTAAGTATTACATAAACTTTTAAGGGGGAGATGGGGTCATTTTCATTTAAAAAAATCGCGCTACTTTTCGTAAAATATCTTTTAAAAAATGGGTGGGGGATAAAAAAAAACCTGAAAATATGTTTACGTTATATTTAAATGGTCGTCTTTTCATTAAGTGTATTTGCAAAAAAAAAAATTTGTATAGATTGCAATTAGTTTTTTTAAAAGTTTTACAAGAAATTGACTTTAAATGAGTTGCTTAAATAATGGCTACAAATATTTTAACGATCATTATTTAAATTTTTTATAAAAATTATAATGAAAAAATATTTATAGATTGAATTAAAATTTGTTATGAAATTCAATTTTTAAAGTATAACTAAAAATATTTAAAAATTCCTCAGTTCAATTTTACCATATTACAAGCGAGATTTCTTAAAATCATTTCATCAATTTCTTCGAATTAAGAAAGAAGGCATTATAATATAAACGAAAAAATATTTATTAAGTAATTAGTTTTAAAATAAATGTCACTATTTGTAATATTATTTTTACAGAAGTGATTGACGCAAAATTAGTTTACAAAAAACTTTGTAAAATTGATTTGAAATTGTCACATGCAACTGGATATTTGGGAAGTGCCAAAGATGCAGTAATGAACTTTGAAGATAAGGCTTTCGAAATTTTTCCAATTAAAGCTTAGAGGAAGTTACAAGCGTTGAACAAAAATTACGGTCTAAGAAATTTCGAGAAAATTTAGTAAGTGCTTTATCACATTATAATTAATGGAATAAATGATTATGCTACACGGAAAAAAAATGCTGTTGAATCAATGACATATGAGTTTGATTCATTGAATAGTGTCATAACGGGCTGCCAAACGTATATGCTGTTGTTTTGAAAGCACCGATTCTAATGATTCGATAGTATCACTTTCATTGAAACAAAAGCATATTTCTTAAATTGACAGCATACTATGTTAATTTAAAGGTATTCCTTTTGAATCAACGATCAAAATTTTTTAATTTAACAGTATATGATTTTGAGTCAATGACTATAGTTTTTCAATTTAAAAGCATTATTTTTATGATTCAAAAATTTGTACTTTTAATTTTTTTAGTTGTTGCTATCGATTAAATAACACCATACTGTTAAGTCAATTCTTTTATGTGGTTAAAGATATACCAACGATAAATTGAAAAAATGAAATTTTTGTTCACATATTTTTTATATACTAATTCTCACACCTTTAACACAATACTTCTATATACATCTTTTTTTCAATTTTACACACTAACATACACATCTTTATTATTTTTTTCATTTTTTCTAACGACAAACACACATACATACACATTCAAACACACTTTATAATTTTTTGTGTCTGAAAAATACGCTGTTCCCAATCGGTCACCCATCCAGGTAGTAACCGCGACAAAACGTGCTTAACTTTCGTGATAGACGAGAACTGCCGCGCTGCAATGTAATACATTCGCTTCTTACATTGAGCAGTTACTTTGTAGTTAAATACCGTGCGCGAGATTTTTCTCGTGAATAAGGGAATTTATGTTTAACTAGTCCTTAATTCTTTAAAACAATTTAAATAATAGTTTTTTATATAAGAATTTCAAAAACGACAGGTTTAATAAATATATAAATATGTGTGAATAAGTATTTCAATAAATTTAGCACCTGTCAATGTCTCAAATACATAGTGTCCTTATTTTTATAGCATATGCTATTGGCAGTCCGCTATAGCACCACTCATTGAAATGAAAGCATATGCTTTCATTTTCAAAAGCGCGCTTCTTTGGAGCAAACAACTTTTCATTTGATTCAAATTTACACGCATTTTCTTCAAGTTTATCTATTAGATGTTTCAAATGAATAATGTCAAAGAAGCAATAAATTATTCTGTTGCTATATATAGATGAACTATAGAAACAATTTGTAGAATATCATTAATTTAACAGTACCGTACTTTTAATTTAAACAGTTTCATTTTTTCGTTTTAAGCAATATACTGTTCGATTAATAAATGTGTTATTGAATTAATAACGGGAAATTCAATAGCATGAAGCTATTTGATTCAACAGCACTTTTTTTTCAGTGTACATAGAATATATTAATTTATGAAATGCATTTTTATAGGTAAAAAGCTTAACTTCGTTAGGTAAATTACAGAATTGTAATATAACTGTCGCCAACATGCTAAATCATGTATTAACTTTTGAAACTGGTCAGAAGTATTCTTTTAAGGGGCGTAGCAACAAGAAGCCTACCTTCGAAAGTTTAAAGTTATGTTCAGTAATAATACGTAAGTAATAGACAAATTATATAAAGAAAATAAAAATATTTTAGTTTAAAAGTAATAGAGATCACAATGGTTTTTGTACTTCACATTAGGTAAAAAAGCCTTAAGCTAAATCGCTTAAATTTAGCGTTAAAACTGTAAACTTTTAAAATTAAAAAGAAACAACAATATAGTAGATACCTCATTATCCAGACTAATGGATGCAGGCACCTATCAGATAATCGAACAAAGTATAAAATAAATAAATTTTCCATAAATAATAAATTTATTTGCATAGGGGAGAATGGGGAGTTATGAAGCATGGGGAGTTGTGAAGCACGGCCATAGATCTCGCATAGTAATTGTTTTGATAGATGTCACTTACTCTGAATATTTTTTCACCTAATATCTTCGTTTTGTAATTGGATTCATTTCGATAGAAGATATTTTGCATATCTTTCAAGACAATGTGTTCAATTTTTCGTTTATAAAGTTTTTTTGTGTGCTCCATTTTACAGAATTCTTACAAAATTCGCGAACAAATCAAAAAGATAAGTTCACCCATATAATACCCAGCAATGATTAGGTTCTCGAAATTTAAAACGATTTATGCAAAATCGCAATAAAGAATATTTACCAAAAAATATAATTTTTAGCGATTTTTAGTAGTGCTTCACAACTCCCCATGATTTTTAAAAACTTGAAAAAGCAGCTTTTTAGTCCAACTGAAAAAAATTGTCGATTTTATTTTATTTCATGCAAATTCTTCAACCAGTAAGCATATTTGAAGACCGTCTAGAGATTCAAGTGGAGAAAATTTGAAATAAAAATTTCTTTTTGAAGTTACAACTCATAAACAAAGCGTGCTTCATAACTCCCCATTCTCCCCTATGTATTTAAATAAGACTGAAACAAAATAAAACTCGTAAAGTTAATACTCATAGGTGTTTAAATAAAAATTTAAGTAGAAATTTCAAAATATTTACATAAAAATTTTCTTAAAATCATTAAAATGCATAAAAACGCAACGCTTCGTATGAAAATGTAATATTTATGATATTAAATGGTTATAAACTTTAAAATTAAAAACAAAAAAAATATTTAAGATTTGTTCGAATAATGGGGTCTCTACTGTATTTGATTTAAAAAATTTTTAAAAACTGGTATTTTCTAAAAATATATTATATAATCACGTAACCTACAGCACACAAAAAAACCAAATGAAGTAATAAAATAATTTTTCATTTAGAAGCTGCGAAGGAGTTAACGAAGCAGGACGAAGAGGCCATTAAAAAAGGCATCAAGGCTTGGCTCCATCACTCAAAACAGAACACAGATCGTTTAAGGTAAATTACATTTTTATTAAAAAAATTGTATCAAGAGGACTTTTTGGTGACGAATTGGTATAACGCAAACTTTTTTAATTCTTATTTTTCAAAAATGGTTTTTAATAATATGTGCCCATAAAAATTTTTATAACAATTTTCTTTTGCACATTTCTTAAAACTTGTTTTGAGACAATCATTTCATGATTCTAAAGAACATTTTTAAACAAAAACTTTTCTGAAATTGTTAAGCAGAAAGTCCTCTTAATGAAGTAATTTTTTAAATATTCTTATACCATTTATTTCATATTCGTATAAAGCCACAAACATTGAATAATTTTTACATTTTAGAGCTGCATTGGACAAAAAAGCAGAAAATGAAAGATTGGCCATATTAGAGGAATCTTCTAGTGATGAAGAATAAATTTCTATTATAATATTAAAGTGTTATTACAATTAAATAAGAAAGAAGCTATTACTATTATTACTATTATTACAATTATTATAATTTATGTTAATGATTTTTAGAAAAAAAGAAATAAATGGTAAAATTTTGGCTTTGTATACATTTTTTAATTGTTATAAATCTTTCTCCTTTTTTATCCCTTCTACTCTACTTTTAATTGCATATGGTAAATTAAATTGTTATTCTTTTACAAATTAAAAAAAATTAACAAACGGTTTTGAGAAGTTTTTATATTTTATTATATGTTTTAATATATTTAATTCTTAAAATTTGCGTTTATATTTTATAAAAAATTATCAGCGCAAACATTCTGCAAACTTTTTTTATGCTCTCAGCGAGTTCGCATTGCAAACTTCTCGCCAGTAAGACATTTTTCTATTTCCCATAAGTTCGCTTCGAGTTCGCCATGCAAACTTCCCAACTTCGCGTTACGAACTCCCTGCGAACTTCCTGCAAACTATGGTGCTATCTGGGTATGCGTGTTTAAAGATTTATCCAAGGAGCAAAAGTACTGTTTTACTAACGAGTCCGCAGCAGAAGATAATCACCAATCAACTTCAAAAAAATTGAATGCCTTGTTTCGAAATGTGAAATTAATATTTAATATTCAATATCAGAATAAAATTAAAAATAGTTTTCAATTCTCTTTCGAATGAGACCAGAATTGTCGATATAAATATAACCTGTTCATAGATATAAGCAAAAACGAGCAAAATGGCATGAGTGTCTCACAAAGGAGGAGGTCCCTTGAGGCTTATATTTTGGCTATTTGGGATTTTGATTTAAATAATAAAAATGTATATTTTCATAAATAAGAATTATATTTCTGTCGATTTTAGTCGAAATGGGGGTGTTTTGGCCAGATTAGCCTTTTGATACTATTTTTTTTTCAAAAAAAGGATGTGGAAAAGGCACAACAAAATTACTAAATTATAATGCAATTGACTTAAAACTTTCTACTCGGGGGTTTTTGGACTCGCTGATTTCGAATTTGAAGTCGGATATTAAAAATTAAAAATGGCGGATCTAATATGGCGAATGAATTTTGTAGAACTCATAGAAATAAATTAAAACTTGTTACTCGGGGTTGCGGATTACGAATCTGAAGTCGGCGTTCGAAAATTCAAAATGTCGGATCCAATATGGATCCGACGTACGAGTTTTGTAAAAACTTATGGAAATCAGTTAAAACTCGTTAGTCGGATTCCGACATTTAAAATTCAAGTTCAAATTCGTAATCCGCGATCCCGAAAACCCCCGAGTAACGAGTTTGATCTGAATTCTATGAGTTTTAGAAAATTCGTTCGCCACATTGGATTCGCCATTTTGAATTTTTAAAATCTGACTTCAGTTTCGTAATCAGTTCCCCTAAAACCGGAGAGTAACAAGTTTTATGTTAATTGCATTAGAATTAAAAATTTTTTTGTTTATTTATGCAAGTCCCTAAAGCTCAGTTTAGATTCTTACTCTATTAAAATAAAAATGCACACAAACATGTATAAAAAATTTCCACCACATAAACTTTGTTGGAGAATTAATGTAACAATTTAATTTAAATGTGTTGACTATTTTTTCCCAACGAATGTAATGAGTGTTGTATTATGTCATGAGTGTCCCAAACCTTTAGCCCAAGTTTTACCTTCGAACAATTCTAAAATGTTAAATAAATATGCAAAAAACTATTTTTCTCAACTTTAATAATCCATTAATAGTTAGAACAGAGTCATAAAATAATTTATTATTAGCTAATTCTTATTTTATTGGCGAAATGAAAATGTCATTTTTTCTCACTTTTCTCTGCGTTTTGCTTAATTTAAAAATTTCTCCTTTATCAAACGTGACCTTATAGTGAAATTTATGGTTCGTTTGAGTTTCATAATTGTAAGAGTAACGAAACAATACTTGTCCCTAACAAATTAATCATCATTAAATGGAAGGTTTGCAGAAAATTTATTTTTGAAAAATTTTACTATTTCTGACGAAAAATGTCTCTTATGTGGAATATATCACTTTAATAGCGCGACCACTATGAATTTCGTAAATGTGATATATATATATATATATATATATATATATATATATATATATATATATAACGGTTTAAAAATTTGGTTTAAATTACAGAATCAAAACTTGCTACTTCAACTTTTTTTGTGACTGAAAGTGACAATTTAAATGAAATGACCTATATTTCAATTGTTTAACTAGATTTTAAATAAACGAAATATTTTAACACTATTTACTTATACTTAACTTAATCCTAATTTATAAAATTGAAGAATAAATAATTTAAAAACGTTTTAATTATGAAAATCAAGAAAAGAAATTTTTTTTTGTTGATTTAAATAAATTATTAAAAATTATTATTTTTATATCAAAAATATAATTATTATTATTATTATTAAGATATGAGGGTTGTGAACCTATGACCGTTCAGGTCATACCACTAACGCTTGGGTAATCCCTTTACGTTCCCCATAACCACCCCTATATCCGAAGCCCTTTCCACAGCAGGAGGACTTCGGCTAGGTTTCTGGTAGCAATAACGATCTTCCCCAGAAAGAAGTAGCCCGTAATGTGTATCGAGGATTCGTGTTCCTTTGCACACTTACGGCACTTCGGGTCGTCTACAATCACCATTTTGTGGCGATGATAGCGCAGATCACGATGGCCAGTTAATAGCCCTGTTATGATCCTTGCATCTTTCCTATTTAATTTGCGGAATTCCGCTTTCCTCATAGGGTTAATACTGGTTCCAATGAGTACCTTGGCTTGTCTACAGCCCTTAGTTGCCCGCCACTCCCCTTGGTGTTCCGCAGCTATCCACTGTTTAGTTTCCAGTGTCAGATATTAATTGGAAACACCATGTGGCGGTTCGGGCCCAATAAGTTGTTTTCTAGCCCCTTCTTTGGCTAGCTCATCCGCCCTATCGTTTCCTGCGAATCAACTGTGACCAGTGATCCAGAGAAGGGTAACGCGGTTAGTTTCAGCTAGTTTGTTAAGTGCCTCATGACAGTCACAGACCAGCCGTGATGTTGATACGTATAGTTTCAAGAAGAAAATAGCTGCCTTGCTATCCGAAAGAATAAAATAGTTATTTTCATATCAAGGGCGCAAAATAGGTGATTGCGACGATGACGAAAAGAAGGGACTAAGGGGACACAATTTCGCGCCCGAGGCGAAGCCGAGATAGCGAAATTGTGACCCAAGGTCCCGAAATTTCGCCAGAGGCGTAATCACCTTTGCGCCCATGATGCTAACATAATTTTTTGTCCAAACTGCAGGGAAAGTATGTCATTGAGGGCACGAACGATTAAACGCTCAGTTAAAAATTAAACTCTATATAAATGTTAACTCTTTGAAGTCTATAATGATACAAGTTTTAATATATAAATAAGACCACAATGTATTCTGAAAATATAGTAATTGCCAATTTTTTTAACCGAAATGTTAACAAAACCAAATGTGTCATAATTTTTTTTAAAGAAAATCGAAAAAAATTGCACATTTTTCTAGACAAAATAAAACAAGTTGAAAATGTTTGCATTTTTATAGTCAACATAAAAAAATTCGAAAATATCACATTTTAATGAAGAAAATCGAATAATTAACATGTGTGCGCAAAATACTCTTCTGCCTGCTCTAAGGTAGGGGAAGCGGGCGCAAAATAATTTGCGCCCGCTCGGAGGTTGGTGAGCGGGCGCAATAGTATATTGTGCATCTAGGGAGAAAAATGGGTGATTTCCACTAGTGTAAAGTTTGCAGTTCGAGGCGCAGCGAGCGCACGAGCCGATAATTCCATTTCCTCCATTTTTCTCCCGAGTTGCACATACTATTTTTTCTAACACACGTATACCGAAAGTACAAATATCTGATGAAAAATTGAATACATGTCCGTAACGGTTGAATAAAAATAAAAAATTTGTTACGTAACTGTTGAAAGTAAATGAAAAAGTTAGTTACGTAATTGTCGTATGTAAAAAGTTAATTGCGTAAGTTACGTAAATTACGTAAGCAACTTAACAAACATCAGATACGTAAGTTACGTTACAAACATCACATACATATGTTACGTTACTAACATCACATACGTAAGTTACGTAACTAACATCACATGCATAAGTTACGTAACTAACATCAGATACGTAAGTTACGCTAGTCGTTTAAGTTACGTATCTCACGTAATTGATTTACTAATGGTCCTACTTTGATTTATACATCGCACCTATTAATAACATTACCGAGAAGGTAATTAACAAACTGAATTTAGTTTCGAGTCGATACAAAACTAAACTAACTAAATTATCACGTCCTGGCACTTTTTCAGGCGACTTGTCATCCTGACACCTAAACAGCCTGCACTAGGTAAATCACTAGGTGTCACTAGGTTTATCATTATAGACTTCAAAGAGTCAACATTTATATAGAGTTTAATTTTTAACTAAAATGAGCGTTTAATCGTGCGTGCCCTCAATGCCATACTTTCCATGCAGTTTGGACAAAAAATTATGTTCGCATTATGGGCGCAAAGGTGGTTACGACTCCGGCGAGATTTCGGGACCTCGGGAACACTTTCGCTCTCTCGGCTTCGTCTCGGGCGCGAAATTGTGCCCCCTCGGTCCCTTCATCTCACCATCGTCGCAATGACCTATTTTGCGCCCTTGATACGAAAATAACTATTGTCGTGACAATTTTTCAAGGCTTCAACAGCACCATAAAGAATCGCCACAATTTCGGCTTGTAACACAGTAACAGTGGTCCCTAACTTAAAAGAGTGTCCCACTTGAGAGGTTACATGATAGATTCCTGCACCAACTCCATTCCCGCCTTTTGATCCATCTGTGTACCCAATTATTCCTCTAAGTACCATCCCACTTATCCTTTCCAATTCTACTTGTGATGTTTTTAATTCAACTCTACTTCACCAGACTACACAGGCATAGGTCAGCCTAGGGAGCAGAATTGCATCATAGATTCGCAATAGTTTATCAGGTTTAAGACCCCAGCTACCACCTATGGCTCTTCTACATTGCCACAGAGCAGCTGTAAGTTTCCTGCACTTCTCCTCCAGGTGCTTTATCTAAAGCAGTTTACTATCCAGGATTACACCTCAATATTTTGCCTGCTCTGTATATTGGATTTCTTTTCCGGACAGCGTGAGTGAGCACGAAGCTTTCCACTTATACCGTCTGGTAAAGATAACCGCTTCCGTTTTCCCCGGATTTACAGGTAAACCCACCTTCTTACACCATTCGTCTACCTGGTTTAAAGCCTTTTAGGCCACTTCAGAGTTCTCAGTAGTTCATCCACCACCAAGGATCAGAGCAAGGGTGAAAGAACACCTTCTTGGGGGCATCCAGAGTTAACTGTCCCTTTCATGACTGAGTCTCCTTTAGTTTATAAGAGGTTTCTGTTTTTTAACATGTGATTATCAACCACTTCTGTAGGAATATTAAAAGCTGTCATAGCTCTTCTTATTAATTCCGGAGAGGCCTGACTAAAAGCTCCTTCTGTGTCCATAAAAAACACCTACAGTAAAACCCTGATTCTGCAGTTTCCCATCAATTAGGTCAACTGCTCTCGCTAGAGCTGTCTCCGTAGAGCATCCTGATCTATACGCATATTGGTCCTAATTTATTAATATTTAATCACCGACGTAAATGATACTTTCATATAGAAATCATCATTTGATTTTTTATCATAATACTTCTCAGCTGTCGGTAAGTAAGCTGTTTTAATAACCTTAAAAGTAGAAAACTTTTTTATTGTAAACAAAGACCACATCAAATTTTTAATTATCTCTACTTTATTGAAAATTAACATTATTGCTTAAAGAAATGTATTCACCTACGTGAATAACGTGCACCGTCTCAATTAACTACTGTTCAAAGTCCAGTGAAGTATAAAACTCTTTACTTTCATCTTTAAAATATCTGTCGAATTGGGTTGATCGCGGAACTATACATTTCTGAATTCAGAAATCAGTCCAATTCGAAAAAGTCGTTTTCTCGAATTCAAGAAACGACATCCCAATTCGAAATCCCGGACCACCTAATTCTTCTTTTTTTACAGGGTTCACAAAGGTACGCGAGTATATACTCTTACTCCACACTTGTGACACCCAAGAATTCGTTGTTTTCAACTTACTACCTGGTGTTGAAAGTATTAATTACAATATATACACATTATTTAAACAATTACACTGACATTGTTGTAATATTATATAATGCAGGAATTCGTTGTTTTAAAACTTAAGACCTGAATTTTATAATTTATAACATAATTTCACACTCATAATTATTATATAATACAGGAATTTGTTGTTTTACAACTTACTACCTGGTAATTAAACAAAAATTATCAACAAGGTCAAGCCCTGGTAGAAGTGTTTGGGAATTTACCAAGAAATTGGTTTACTACTTCATAATATGAAACCTTAAGGGGCAATAAAAGCAAATCGTAAGTTTATTGAATATTCTTGTGCTGCGTTCATATAATAACACAGCCACACAAAAAAAATAAAGTGTCTTGATCTGGGGTCGAGACATATGTATTCCGATGTATTTCGATGCGCTGAATCCGAATCCGCCATCAGAATTTGGCCAATGGGTCCTGGTTTCGCCCTAACCTCAAAAAATACCCTAAAATCGTTAAAATGGTCACTTTTGATTTATCAAAATTGAATGTAACCACATGTTGACAATTTTTTTATGATCCCTTAATTTAAATAAACTATTTTATAAACTTTTCAATTGAAAATTCATATAAAACATTAAATAAATCGAAACTAACCTCAAAAACACATCTAAGATTCCAAACAAACAAATTATACCATACACAGCGCAATAAAAAAGGTAAGCTCATGAAAGTTACAACTTAGGTGTTTCTATGACTGCTGATTACGAAGCCGGTGTTAGATTATCAAAATCCAAAATGGCGGATCCAATATGGCAAACAATATAATTAAAATTTGTTTGGATTGGCTTGCAAATCGTTACTCGGGGGTTTTCGGGGTCGCTGATGACGAATCCCATGTCGGTTTCTAAAAATTCAAAATGGCGGATCCAATATGGCTGTCTTTATTATCAATTTTTATAATCTTAAAGTCTTACGAAATGTTAGACCAATCAATTTTTATAAGTTATAGCAATTTTTATAATCTTAAAGTCTTACGAATTGTTCGACAATTCGTAAGACTTTAAGATTATAAAAATTTATATACGATTTGTTATCAAAGGTCCCGAAAAACCGCGAGTAATAAATTTAAAAAAATTGTTAAAATAATAAAGACCGACATATTGGATCCACCATTTTGAATTTTTAGAAACCGACATGGAATTCGTTATGAGCGACCCCGAAAACCCCCGAGTAACAATTTTCAAGCCAATCCAAACAAATTTTAATTATATTGTTCGCCATATTGGATCTGCCATTTTGGATTTTGATAAACTAACATCGGATTCGTAATCAGCAATCATAAAAACACCTAAGTTGTAACATTCATGAGCTTACTTTTTTTATTGCGCTGTATATGGTAAAATTTATTTTTTTGGAATCTTAGATGTGCTTTTGAGGTTAGGCTTGATATATTTAATGTTTTATATGAATTTTCAATTGAAAAGCTTATAGAATAGTTTATTTAAATTAAGGAATCTGAGAAAATTATCAATATGCGGTTAGATTCAATTTTTAAAAATCAAAAGAGACCATTTTAACGATTTTAAGGTGTTTTTTGAGGTTAGGGCGAAACCAGGACCCATTGGCCAAATTCTGATGGCGGATTCGCGTTCAGCGCATCGAAATACATCGGAATACATGTCTCGACCCTAGATCAAGACACTTTATTTTTTTTGTGTGGCTGTGTAATAGACTATATCGATATGACAGTTTGAAAGATTCAGAAAATATTGATCCCAGACCACCAAATTATTATTTATAATAGGAAATAATTGATTCATTTGAATTAATTATTTAGTTAACTTTTCAGAGAAATAATTAGATTTCACTACCCAAAAAAAGTAATATTAATCATTTTTTTATATTATATAATTTATATTATCTAAAATAAATCAAAAATTGCAAAATTTATATTATTGAAGAATATTTATTTGAGTAGAAAATAGTTAATTCAGGGAATAGGGAAACTTGATTTTTCGTAGACAGGATTTATAAAATTGAATTATTAAATTTTACTTACATTTTTGTTTTGAGAAAAAACAACGAATTCTACTGAAACTGGTTACTCGGGGGTTTTTAATGCCGCTGATAACGAATATATTGGATTCTCAAAAAAAAAATTTATCAGTTTAAAGCATTTGTATACGATTCAGCGTTCAAGGAAAAATCAATAGATTGGTTAATATTTTGAGCCAAGATCAGTAGCTGACTTAGCCGTCTAAGGTAAACTCAGTAGCTGATCATATTCGTTATCAGCGGCATTAAAAACCCCCGATTAAGCAGTTTCAAGAGAATTCGTAGTTTTTTAAAAAAATGTGTCCTCCGTAACGAAAAGCCGAGCTGAACATAAAGTTTTCCCTAAATGTCTTACCTTAGTTATATAGTTATTTTAACACAATGATTTTCTGCGACCAGTAAATCTCTTAAATTCGAAA
Organism: Leptopilina drosophilae; assembly: GCA_032873175.1. Classification (NCBI taxonomy): domain Eukaryota; kingdom Metazoa; phylum Arthropoda; class Insecta; order Hymenoptera; family Figitidae; genus Leptopilina; species Leptopilina drosophilae. Next base: position 29,606,531 of record CM065478.1, read on the forward strand.
TTTTCTACATATTTTTTGTTTTTCTTAAATTTAAAAGCTCAAATACAATCGTGTAGTTGAAAACTTCAATTACTCTACTTTTTACCTAATTTTATGAATTTTTCGCTATTTCATTCACAGTGAATGTTGGTAATGCTTCTTAGATTATTTACTGGAACAACATTTTTTAGTTGAATTTACATTTTTATTAAAGACAGATTCATTATTTATAGTTTTTTACGGTCGTTGTAATAAGATTAATCCCAATGAAAATATTCCGTATTAGAACAACAACCCACACAGCACCGAAACTTTCCTAAATATTTAGTAAATATTTACTTGCAAACTTCGAAGTATTTACTGGAAAAGTTTAAAGAAAATTGTACAAAGATTTAAATGTCCCGCTTCAATGAATGTTTAGCGTGAAACTTTCCTGAAAATTTAAATTAAATTTTCAGGAAAGTTTCGTCACTCAAATTTGACTGAAAATTTAAAATAAATTCTCGTTAAATTTTCATCATGAAAATTCCCCCAAATATTTAAATTGAATTTTTTTAAATATTCATTGTAAAAATTAGATAAATATTTAAATTAAATTTTCGTTAAAATTTCGTCGTAAAAATGCACTGAATATTTAAATTAAATTTTCTTCGAATTTTCAAGGCAAAATTTGACTGAACATTGAAACAGAATATTAATGAAATATTTTTTTTTCAAAATATTAGTAAAAATTTAAAAAACGATTTTATAGAATTATTGTGAACAATGCAGAAAATTAAAATAAATACGGAAAAATAGAAGTAGGGTAAATAAATTAGACAGTATAAATATAAAGACATTTTTTTATTAAACTATATTTGTCATCAAATAATACGTAAGTATTCAGATCGTAAGTAAATTCCATTTAAGACTTTGGTTTTTCGCACATTTTAATAAACTTCTATTAAATCTCACTTATTTTAAAGTAGACGAAAAAATATATAAATAATAGTCAAAAAAATGTAGTTTTGTTCAGAATTTTTTACAATTAAACAAGAATGTAAACATTTTAATAACATTTTTGGTTTTTCTAAAATATATTTAAAAATATTGATTTTAAAATTATACAAAGAAAAATACTGAGCAGAAGAAACTAAAATTTAGAAATGTCTTATTGAGTTTAACTATATATATACTAAATTTAAAATCAAAAAGTTGTGCAATGTCAACTTGAAAACTTAAGATTCAAATAGAAAAAATTGAATTTTTAGAATGCTATTTTTTGAAATCTCTTGACAATTTTTTTCTATGTCTGTGGCAACCTTGCAGATTCATTCGCCTCTGACTCTATTTCTACCTCCTCCTCATCACCGGTAAGAAGTTTTTGTGCTTCTTCAGCCTTGTCTCATTTTTCAGCATGTTTCTGTAAAAGATAAGTTGAATTATTTATTTTTTTATTATTATTATTAATTACTATGTTTTGAACGATTGTAGGACAAAAGTCCAAAAATAAAAGTTCCAATACACAAAGGTATATTGGAACTTCTGAGGTAAACGAGCACTCTGCATTAATTGAGATATATTCTTAGATAATATGGAATAACTCGGATAAAACAGACAAAGCTACTATGCCTATGTTCTTTGTTTAGAAACAGTGCGCATATTTGAAATACTTTAAAACATAATATTTAAAACTTTTTAAATATGCGCGCTTGTTTCTACCCATGAGAGAACTCATTTTCTTAAGCCATATTAATGATAACTTAAAAACAATAATTTGTGCACCAAATATTTGTTCAAATTTTTATACCATATTAATGTTAAATTTCATTCTAAGATTTAAAATACATAAAAGATAATTAACAGTTGGGCGTTCCACAGTTGGAAGAAATTTGAATCTCAGATTTTGTTTGTACTTGGATAATTTGTTGTGTTTAGGGTGCTTTTAAAGTACACCCAAGGATTTTGCAAAATTTTTATTATTTTGCAAGATATTGTTAATTAAACTTTTTGATCACTTTTTCACGTATTTTTATCTTGCAAACTATTGGTCTAGAGAAAAATGTTTTAAATAAAAATTGAAGAGAATGTATTGAATTTTAAAAATATATTATTAAAAAATAATTTTTTAACCTTTTCGACAAATTTGTTTAAACAATTATTTTTTATAGTTGTTTTTTTCATGAAGGGAATAACCAAATTTCATAAAAAAATATTTTTATTAAAGCTTGGAATGTTCTTAAAAATTACAGCAATTTGTAAAGATGTGCTTTTTGATATTCTCGAGAAATTAATTTTTTAATTTTTGATTGCTCAGCTCGGCAAAACTGCAAGGCAAGCCGTATTGCCCATACCGATCAATCAAAAAGTTCAAATTTTTTTAAGTTTATTCCAAGCTGTAATAAAAATATTTTTTTATAAAATTTGGTTATTCCCTTGATAAAAAAAAAAACTTAAAAAAATAATTGTTTAAACAAATGTTTCGAAAAGGTTAAAAATTATTTTTTAATACAATGTTATTAAAATTCAATACATTCGAGTACTCGGTTGAATTCGAGCTTATAAATGATTAAAAAAATAATAAGTAAAAAATATTGAATTCTCCCTAAATCTCTTAAGTTAGTTAGTAGGTTAATTATTTTAACACCTAACGATTTTCTACGATCAGTAAATCCCTTGAATTCGAAATTTTCTACTTCTTAATAGTTTTTTGTAATTTAAAAGCTCGAATAATTTCGAGTACTCGAGTGAATTCGAGCACTCGTTTCCAATCGAGTACCCGAAAAATTCGAGTACTCGAAATTATTCGAGCTTTTTATGAGGCTCGACTCGGCTCGAGCTGATTAGGCTCGGCTCGGCTCGAAAAATAAAAAGCTCGAAAATACTCGATCGAGCTTCGAGCTTTTTGCACAGCTCTATTTAATACAAAAAAATAATTTATTGAATATTTGAATGTTTCATCAAATAGAATCATCATAAAGAATTTGAATTTTTATAGATTTATTATTTTATAAAAGTAAATAAATATTTATTAAAATTTTTTTTATAATTAAATTGTTTTGAAAAATTTTACGAAAATAGTGTTTTTCCTTTTGACATTTATCCCAAGATTGTTTGTTTTCTAACCCAATTCTTAATTGTTTTTAAGTTTAAAAAAATTTATCATTTTCTTATATAACAAAGCACCTAGTTACTAAGAAAAAAATCTGAACTTTTTGAATTCAAAAGTTCTTTGAAATTAACAGTTTTTTCTGTCTCCTGTAAAATTTTAGAAAATTGAGTTCATTCCTTTTCAAAATTCAAGATTCAATTCTCATTTAAAATGTTTTGAATAGGACTTCAAATAATACAAAAAATTAATTAAATTAAAAAAAGTAAATTGGTATTACCTATTGTTATACCTAAAGGCGTTGAACATCAATAACTGTTGACTCTAGGTGGTACATTTCATTTGAAGCTTGCTCTTGTGAATTTCATTTTTCAATTCATTCTACTTTTTACGGGAACCACAGAAACAAACAATGCTTTCCTAAAAATGAGGTTATTGTTTCTAAAATGGTCAGCAAAACAGTAGCCCATGGAATTTATTGGTAATCAATCAACTTCTAATTAATCATAAATCAAAAGTAGAAATGTTCGTCGAATTGTAGAATATAAGCTTAGCTGGAAATTATGAAAATTTCGGATTATTCAATAACTTTAAATGTAAAAATATGCTATTTAGAAAATATTTACTTTCATTTTTAAAAAACTGATAAAATTCTGAAAAAATAACATCTGAATGACAAAGAATATGGCAATTTAAATTTTATGAAATATCCAGTTGGAAAATTATGAAGTGAAAAAGACAAATATTAACTTAATATTTTTGAATTGTAAATATCTTGAAGAAAGTACCTGGATGTTGTATACATTTTATCTTAAGGATGATGTGCCAATGGAATGACCATTATTCCTCTCCTACATGGTACTTTCCACGCTTTTGTGTGCACATTCTTTAAATTAATTAGTTGCCTTTCTGAACTGATTTCTGTTGCAACATTAATGTTGAAAAGACTGGAACGAGGATTTTCATATATGTTATCAATCGGGGAATATTTTTTTCCAATGAAACAAATATTTCCATTCTTTTCCTTAACAATATTTTCTATTACTGCGAAATTTCCGTCTTTTAGCAATATGCAAGCATCTTTGGAATTATTGCAGTTTAAAGTAAATGCTTCATTTTTGTATATTTTAAACTGTCCGACACAAGATTTTGTTTCCCTCGTGAGTGGTCCTTGGAAATGCTGATCTTTTAAGTTAAATTTTGATGTTAAATTTTCAGCATCTAAGGTAACTTCTGCTTCCTCTTTGGCCTTTTCTATTTCGCTCATTCTTCGCGCTACTTGTTGCAGAGGTTTCTCTCCTTTTCGAATCATTTTCTTTATCGTCATCATATAATTCTCAAATCGAAATGCGCTGAATTTATCTAATGGTCCATAAGCTTTTACACATTCACAAATATGTAACAAATTATGCACATTTTGTGATACATATATTTTTCCATAAACATTTGGAAACTCAGCTACAAATCGATTTAAGAGATTATTAGCATAACTTATATTATTAGGGTCACGAATATGATTTTCATTTACCAATATAGTTACTGCAATGTGGAGAAGAATGAAATGTTCATATGCTTCAGGCTTTAAAACATTTCTTAAAGCAATGGGACCTGTGTAAAGAAGGAACGTTCTAAATTCGGTAGCCTTCCAGTGTATGTAATCAAAAAGTCCCCTTGGACGCCTTGCAAATTCTGAAGGACAGCTGTGACGTAAAGTTAATAACATTTTTGAAATTTTATTAGCTTTTTCTAGGGAAAGCTTTACTTTAGTAGGTCGTTTCACCCAAAGTGTTATTAACCGTTTTACGACACCTAACAAAATTAGATGCATATAGTCCAAGGGGACAGAAGATATAACACCGAATCCTGGAAGGTCTGCTATAAGTGGACGAATATTTGATTCTAATTTATCATTGTTGGTTTTTAATTTAAAAGGTCCAGTTCCGGGAAAACAAACTTGACCCTTCTTTTTTGCATTCTTCTTTTTAGGATTAATGGTAATATAAACTCCACTTATGTAACACTTTGTACAACTGTCGTATCCTGTATGGCCCTTTAGATATAATACGAAAGCTTTTGCAGGAGAATCACAACTTATGAAACTGATGGATATTTTAACGTTCCCTTGTTTTAGTCCACTATTTATCAGTTGAACGGCTTCGTCGACAAATTGTTTTAAAAATTCGTTGGCACTCTCCGGTTTTCCTCTACCAAAAAAGGCCCCCACTGGATATACTTCTTTTGAGTTAACTTCTGAGCATAATATTAACCACAGTCCTTCACTACTAGATTTGAAAATAGGCAAACCGTCAACATTTATAGCTAACTTTACGTGTTTCAATGTTATTCCTTTACTTTTATAATCTCGAAGAATGGATCTAACGGCTCTTTCTAATCCGAAATGTAGATATTCACCACCGATAATTTGTGATGTTTCTGTCTGTTTGTCAGTTTTAAGTAAGGTTCTTGCGTCGAGTGGTAAAGATGTGTGTTCAGTGTAGTTTCTTAAAATTAACAGCAACGCTGTTAGTGCTGCTAAGGTGATTTTGAAGTTTAGTGCCCAATCACGTAACATCGAAATAAAACCTATTTTTTTTGTATTTTTATTCTCAGATGCTGCATTTTCCTCTTCATTTGAGTCAGAGTCAATTGAACTGATATCGGATTTATCTGATAAATTTGGTTGATTTTCAAAGTCACTTAGATCTAATGAAGAGTTGTCATCGGAATCATCGGAACAGAAAAATTCGTTATCAGTAGAATTTATCATATCTGGCGGAATAAAACAAGACTGAACATCGACATCAGTTTCAGAAGAATTGAAAGCATCATATGAAAATTTATTTATTGAACGTGAAGTCATTGGAGAATCTAATGTTTTGTCGTCCACGGAATGTTTCAGATGTGATTTCAGATAAGAAAGTTGTTCATCGTCGTCAGATTCAGATGTACTAAAAGGATCGGTTACACATTTGTTTAATGTAATGGTAGAGAATCGTGCAGCTACTTCTTCCTTGCTACAACTTGCTGCATTTAATGAAACTGGACTTATAGAAAGGGCTGCTTTCTTCGGAGTGCTGACTTTCTTTTTAATGTTTTGAATAGCTTGGCAATCTTTTTTCGTTTTATTTTTAATTATACGATTAAAATGCCTTTTCGTATAACCGCAATATTGTGATGTACTATCCTTTTTGATGTGCACACGTTTAACTAAAAAAAAAATTTAATGAAATTTTGCTATAGTGTTCTAACAACTCTTTAGAAAGAAGTTAAAAAATTGTAAAAGAAAATGCAATTTTTTTTTTAAAACTATGTTTACTTTGCAAAATATATTTGAAAAACGAATTTGAATGTTAAAATAGGATTTTTGGGAAAACTGAAATTTATCAACCACAATATTGACTTTTGCATTTAAATGTAAATTGAATTTTGAAACAGGGGAAAGTCCTACAGTACAGGCCAGTCAGGGGGGGGGGCAAACTAAAACCTACGATAACATATTCGAATGTTAAAAGCATTAAAAGAATTGTCAGTCCCAACAACAAATTTCAAAGTTTATAATTTTCAGGTATTTAATATTTTCTTCAATTACGAAGAAAACATGGTTGCCACAAAATCTAGATTTCAAAATTCAAGGCTTTTCAGGTAAAACATATTAAAAATTCCAGGTTAAAATGTAGGAATTATTTGTGATGAAACAACAAGTATTTCACAAAACAGAATTAAAAATATTCATTATTATTTAGTTATAAATTAATGTTCCATACTCAAGAGTAAGAATTTAAGTTGCGCAAAATTAATTTAAAAATATTAAAGTCTTTCTTCTTTGAATTTTACTAGGGTCGATATGTAAAATTTGAATATTTATAAAAGCAATAATATTCCTCCTTTTTATAAATAATATATAGAAAAATTAAATATCAGATCTTTAACTTTATTTTAATGTGCATTAAAATTTTCTTTTAGGATATTTTTAATGTGTAAAAACATCATTAATCATCGTGAAGTAATTTTAACTTAAATTGAAGACAACATTTAAACATTTTTATCATATCAAAAACGGAGGTCCAAAAATTTTTAAAATGCACATAATGATAAAAAAACATTGTATTTTCTGGCACTATTTTTTAAAAATTTCTAAGAGTTTGAAAGAAACCATAAAAATTTAGTTTTCTTATAGAAGTCCTATTTGAAAAATGTTAAAAAATGTTAATCTTTAAATTTTCTTCTAAATCTCGAACAAAAAGCAAGTAGTAATAAAAAATTTTGACAATCGTAATAGTAATGAAGATATAAATTCCTTTTTTTAGAACAACCTTAACAACATTTTTCACAGTTTTAGTCAATAATTAAAACGAAAAATTAAATAAATTTTAAGAGAAGATAACATGGTGAAAGAAAATTGTATGTTAAAATTTTTAAATAAAAATAACATTTTAAATGGAATTTTTCTTAATTTCTTTCATTAACCGAAAAAATTTCACAGATTTTTGTTCAAATTCCATTCTATTTCCAGGTTTTCCAGGTTGTGTGGCAACCATGAAAAAATAATGTTAATCAAAATCTTAATAAATTCATATTACTTATTTTACATATAATTTTATTTAATGCAGTTTTTTTGTCAATAGGGTAAAGGTACTAATTAAGGCGGGATTAGCCGCCTTTTAAATAGAATATTCCACAATTAAAATGAAAGAAGTAACTTTAAGGCTTATCAAACTAAAAGTTCTTTACATTTAGATAATAAAACATTAATACTAATTTATTATTTAAACAATTTCAATTAACAAAAAATGAGATAAAAACGGTAAATTACGGCGTCAAAAATAACTTGTATTTAGAGGTTAAATTCGCGCTATAAATGAAGCACATACATTAAATGAAAATGTGCCAATTGCTTAAAAGTACTAAAAAAATTTAAATAAACTTCAAAGGGGGTGGTAAGAAGTAGTAAGAGGTCATCCATAAACTGTATTACTAATTTTTCACTCTTTTAGATCCCTCTTTATAAAAACCTGTCTCACTCCCACTCCTAGACTGAGACTGACGTGGTAGCTTTTCTTTCTGTATATTTTAGTTGAAAATTTAATTTAATGAAGTTAATTTTGCTTCTTTGTTTTCTCGTGAAAGAATCTTTAATCAAATTATCCTTAGCTAGGTAGGGGGACACTTTTTCCAAAACAATTTTCCCAACGATTTCTTTTCCCAAAAATCTTTTTTCCCAAAAAAACTTTTCCCAAGAAATATGACTTCCCCAAAACCTTTTCCCAAACAAATAAAAATTGTCTCATAGAAATTATTCATATTCGAAAACATGAAATTCAAATTTTGTTTAATTATTTATTTTTTGCAACCACCTTCATTCGTTTGTCAGTTCCGCAGTTAAAATTGTGGTTACCTTTTCTAAAAGATTCTCAAAATTAGTAGTATTTTTCGTAATACATACTAGTGATTCTCCTGAAAGGCACCTGTTTTTTTCCAAAAACTAAAAAAATTAATTTTAAAAAATAAGCCTTCAGCATCATTTTAATAGTGTTTTGAAGGTTAAATATACTGTAATCAATATTAGGGTATTATTAAAATATTAAATTTTTACGAAGAAAAACTTTAAATTTTAACATTGCAGGATTATGTCAAGATAAATAATGTTTCGTAGATAATGGATAATTTTTTTTGAAATTTATACTCAACAAAATATCAATAATAAGTTAATGCAAATATTGAACTTCACGTTGGAGACACGGAAAGTGGTCCCTTTCAGGAGAATCACCCATACAGACTGTTGAGTATCACAAAAAAATTTAGCTGTCATAAATAAGTAATTAAATTATTCAAACTTTTTAGGAAAATTGTCTTTGGAAAAAGTTTTTTTGGGAAAAAAATCGTTGGGATACTTGTTTTGGGAAAAGTGGCCTACAATCCCTTAGCTATTTATAGGAATTTGTTTAAAATTTTAAACTTATTTTTATTTTTGACAAAATTTTACATTAATTGAAAATTTAAATAAAAAATGATAGTATTAATGCTTAATATACGTATACTAAACATGTTAATTAAAACCTTTAAAAGACAAATTTTTCTTTTGATAATTATTAAATTATTTTCAAATTTTTATAAAAATTTATATTATAACGCATTTAATATAAAACTATAATCTAAAATTTCAACTAAAATTCATTTTTCAGTCAATTCTTATTGGAAACTTCTACAAGAATTCAATTATTTAAATACAAAAAATTAATTAATTGTCAGAATTAAAAAGAATGCTTATGAAAAATTTTGAAAATAAATCATTTCTTCCGATGAATTATAATGAAAACTTTAGAAAATAATAAAATTACATCCTGCAATGAATTTAATTATTTATCAAAATAATTTAATCGTAATAAAAAAATTTCTCACTGGAAGTTTTTGTACCTTGAAATTTCCTAGATAAACAAAGCGTTGAAAGTAAAAAAAACATTTTATGCAATGCCTTTCGAAAAAATTAATAAACTTTTCATTAATTAAGATTTTGCAGTTTTAAAAATAGAGTTGGTTTCAGGAAAACATAATTTATTAGTTCGTTTTTGTATGATTACAAAATATGAAACATCAAAATATCAGGAGGAGTTAAAGACGTAAAACATTTTTGGTTTCCAAAAATTTAGTTGTTTCTCATTATTTTATAAACTGAAAAAGATATACATTTATTTCTGCAAGAAAAAAATATGCGCATTTTCATTGTGTCTAAATTTGTCTCGTAGAATTTGAAGAATGAAAATGTTTTAAAATCACACTATTAGTCATGATCACACTATTAATCCCCTTTTAGAAGCCGTCCCCTCAATTGATTTCTTTTTATATTTCATAAAATTTTAAAAAATATTTTCATTACTTCAAATATCTTAATTTAAATTGTATTTAAAAATAATTTAACCCTTTCTGATGAATTTTACTATTTATGAGAATAATAATTTAATTCTTATTAACAAATTTAATCAAGATTTTAGAAAATATTTAATATCTTGCAAAGAATTTTTTTAAAAACATTTAAGCAATTGACGTCATTTTGAATTTGAAATAAATTGAAGAATGTTATCATATTTTCAATACAATTATTATTCTATTCTTTGAAATCATTTAATTATATTTAAAAATTTTGATTATATATTATTTTTATGAGAATTATTAAAATAATTTCAAAGAATTGAATTAAAATTGTATAGCTATTGAAAATAATTTTATAATAGATTTGAATACAATTTTAATTCAATTCTTTGAAAGAAACAATTAAAGTTAAGAAATAAAAAATAAAGTTTAACAATAGAAACAATGTTTAACAATTTTAATTTTAAATTATTCTTATTTCAATAAATTTTAAGAATTGAAATACTTTATTGGAAATAATTGAATCCCTCTGAAAAATGTAACTATTTATGAAAATAATTAAATTTTTTTAAGAAATTTTATTGAAATAGTAAATATTGCATTTTTTTTCCTTTAAGCAATTTGTAAATAACGATTACATAAATATTACGTGTTAATAAATTTACAAAAAATTACCTTTCCGTTTCTTCTTTTTAAAAGTGTCTTGTTTGCCTTGTGTCAAAGGTGAAGGATTTAATCTGCTCGATGATGGAATTGATGAATTTTTCTCATTTATTTCCTGGCTCGAATTTCCTTCCGACATATCTACACTGCTCACTGTAAACATTTTATTATTAATAGCTACATATACTGTATATTTTCGGAACAATTTAATAAACTACTGAATTTTGAAAAATAGAAAAAAGAAAAATATTTATAAATTTAGTAGTACTATTAATAGAATAGCTTTAAAATTGATTTAACTATATAATAGAAACCATGTGGTAGTTGAGGTTAAGAACCTTTTAACAGTTACATTTTTAAATTAAAAAACACTTTAAAAAATTTATTGTAATACTAAAAATGGTTTTACTAGTGAATTTTATAAAATTGTATTTAAAATATTTAAATATTAAAATATAAGTAGGAAAAAATATTCAGCACTTACTTGTTTGAAAACGCAGAAAGCATAACTGATAATCACATTTGTACACCTCAACAATAATAACGTTGCAGGTATACTTTGCAATTACAAAAGCGTTAGTTTATTGGTGAAACATAAATTTCTGTCCAGTTTGGACCAATACGTTTCTTTCCCATAGGTAACTAAAGGAAATCACTGCGTATGATAACTAGACCGACAAAAACACTATTTTCGCGGGAAGCCGACCGGCATGTGTGTAATGTGCTTCGTTTTCTCTATATCGTGATGGTCGTGATTTAGAGATTAAAACTTGTGGCGTGTTTATGATTATGCATTGTGTTAAACGAATGGAAGATTGTTTTATTAAATTTCTTCAAGAAAGGTAATATTCTTATTCTTAATTTCTTATCTTTAAGTTCAATTCCGCTTAATGAACAAGGTAGAATTCATAACCTTGAATTTGTCACATGGCCATGGATTATGTTCATTAAATTCTTCTCTGCGCAAAAAATTTTGTTTAGCTTTTGTATCATTCTTTTAACATTTATTTTCCTTTTCGTAAAATTAAATAATTAAAAGTAATTCTAAATACAAAAATTATATATTATTCCAGAAATAGTTCAAACTATTTCAAAAAAATTAATTTCGAAAACTTGAATCATGTTTTTAGACAATAAAGTTTTATAATTCGTTTTTAATTTTTGTAATTAAATTATCCCCAAAAAAGTAAATTAAAATTTTTAAATAGCTTTTATTTTATACTTATTAAAATTATTTAGAAATCTTGTATCGTTAAATTAAATTCAAATGATAGAAATTGTACAACTTTTAGAATTATCAACCACAATTATTAATTGAAAATGAAATAAGAAATTTCAAAACAATTTTATAAAATGAAGATAAAAATTTCCATAATGTTGATTTATCAATCAAAAATAGTTTTACTTAAATATTTCAAAATTAATTGAATTTTTTAAAAAAGGGAAAATTCTGTCTGTAAATCTGGGAAAATACAATTCTTGTTGTGCTATTTCTATATCACGTACTGCTTATGTGTCTAATTTCATGCACGAAGATTCAAATTACTATGATAATAAATTTTTTTTTAATTACTTTTTTAAAATTAAATAATGAAAATAAATGAGATTGTTAAGATGGTGCGGAATAATATCTTTTTTGTAGCCATTAGAATATATATATATATATGTGAAAAAAGCAGAAAAAGTTCTTAAAAGTTCAAAAAAATATTTATTCTTGTCTAAAATTAAAAAAGTATATATTCATTGCTTCAGCAGAACATACGATGCTTGAAGGACACGATTTTGTTCCCCCTCCATTTGCTATTGTCGAATTCGAAGATGGCATAGCAGTCATTAGGAGAAATTGGGCAATATTCAACAGCAAAGGAGAATTAACATCTAGTTATTATCCTGATGCTGATAACGATAAAGAACTTAAAATACATCTACTTGCAGAAAATTTCACACCAGACGATAAATATTGGTGTAATAAAGATGGAAAACCCCATGTAGTTAAAAGACACATTCGAAACTCACGTAAGTATAATTTACGACATTGCAACAGATCAGGGAAAATGAAATTCATTAAACAGGATGTCAAACTTTCAGAGAAAAGTCAGAGAATTTCAGAAAATGTCATTCAATGTCAAGGAAATTTCTATAAATTTCTATAAATATTGCAATTTTTTGTCAGGGAATTTCTTTGTCTATCCTCATTAGACACCCTGTCTAGAATAATATCTTATTAAATTTTTTTAATAACTAAAAAAAATTCTGGTTCAATAATTTTATGATAAACTTTCTTAAATAGTTAATTTTTTGAATTTTGAAATATTTAAAAATTTTCAAAATTTGTATTGATTTACATAATATTTTATTAACTAGAATAATTTTAAAAATTCCTTAAGAGGGTGTCAAAGTCTAGGACGGTGTTACATAGAAAATATGATCTGCTATTTTGAATTTAAAAAGTGATATACAAATGTTTTAATACTTGTCTTTTTTACAGCAAGTTATGAAGACGCAGAGACAAAATTAAAAGTAGCATTACAGATGTCAGAAGTTGATACAGACGACAGTGTCAATAATTTGAAAATGAAAAAGAGCCGTCATAGTAGGCATAAGAAAAATACTGAAACTTCCGATCCAAGCTCAAATTGTGTAAAGGATGCTGATAATACAGGTTTTAACTCTCCTAGGGTGAACAAAAAAAGAAAACTTGAAAATGGTAAAATTAATTGGTTATAAATTATTATTTACAAAAACTTTAATTCTATTTTTAATTGTTTTCAAGAATATTAAATAATTCTTTGTAACCCTTCGACCGTAACATGGTGAGGAGTTTCCTCGCTCACTTTCTATATTATCTATATTATCATTACTTTTCATGACACTGTTCTTTGGTGTTGCTACAGTTCAGAGAAATCAGGAAAAGAAGAATTCGTCAGGGAATTTTATTGAAGGATTAAAAATTAATTTACAGTCAAAAGGTTTCTTAGATTTTTAATGGGTGTTGCTTTCCTGTGACCAACTGCGTTACAAGAAAAGAGACGGATGGAGGGTTAAATACATAAAAGTCATATAATTTTGTACATTATAATTCTATTGTGTAATATAATGAGATTGAAGTCCGTAACCTTTTTGAAAACGAAAATAAAATAGTGCGACGGTTTTTTTTATTCTAAAACATGTTATTTTTTAACAATTCTCTTAAGTAACAATTAATTTCTTAAAAATTAACGCACAGGAAAATTAGAAAAATTAGAGACATTAACAAAGAAAACATTGTTACAGAGGAATTTTTTAACGATTTACCAACTGAAACTGCCCAAGAGGTCATAACTCAACATCCTTTGGAAACTGTTCAACATCGTGAATCTGATCAAACTATTGAACCTCATGAAGTCAGTGACAACAACATTGGTAGAAGTGATTTGGCAGATAAAGAAGTTGTAACTCAAAATGAAGTAAGGTTTTACAAACCTAATATTTTACTATTTATTAATATTATCCCAGGATTGTCACAGATAAGAGAAATTAGGCAAATATTAAAAAAAAATTCTCTTTAATATTTCAATTATCTTTATAACTAGCAAAATTCTTCTCCAAAATTCAATTATTTACAAAAATTTTAATGTAATTCTTGCAAAAATTTCGATTATATTAAAAACTTCTTAAATTAAATGATTTTCAATGTGTACTATTTTAATAAAATTATCCAAATAAATTTATTTAGTAAAATTTTTTTTATAAAATTCGCAATAATTCCATTATTTTTAAAAATGGATAATAAAACTCTTCACAGAATTAAAAGTATTTTTTATGCAATTTTAATCGAATTCCCCGAGAACTGTAATTATTCTTAAAGATTTTATTAAAACTTATCGAAAGAATTCAATTTTAGAAAACAAACAATTATTCGATAAATTACTTATATTTGTAGTTTTAAATTTGAAATATTTGAAAATATTAATTTCTATTGGGAAAATAATAATAATTATAAATATTTATTTTAAATAAAACTATCGATGTTTTCGAATAATTATACAATTGAAAAAATTCGTAAATAAATGTAATAGAAATTTTTTTTGAGGATGTAATAATTTCTTACTGTGAATCAGAATATTGTTTAAGTTCAAGAAAAATGTAAAAATAATGTCTGTAAATCAGGGAACAGCAAGGAAAAAAATATATATTAAATTTTTGTGACAACCCTATATCAATTAACTTGTAGAACTCATTTCAAACATTTTCCTCAAACAGGGTGAATTGAGAGAAAATGAAGACGAAAATGAGAGGCTCAAAAATTTCACAGAATACCAAAGTCGAAACGGACGGAAATCAAAATTCTTTGACAAACCTGAGGAAATTGAAAAATGGGAATGTAAGAAATCCATTTTATGATACAAAAATTTAATGGTAGGAGAATAGGTTCGGTTGTGGGCATACTTTCGTTTTTGACTCATAACTTGTGTCCAAGTAGATATTAAGTGAACATATGTGTTATTTATTTTAAAAAGCACAGGTATCCAATCACTTTTATATTCGCTTAAAAATCTACTTTTAGTCATGACATACACGTGATATTTGTAAGATTTTACAAATCTCATTTCTGTTAAAAGTTTTGCGGATGTGTCCATAACCGAAACTTTTCCCCTAATTTTTGAAAAGAGCTCAACTTTGTATATTATTGATCATGTGAATTGTCTAGGCTCAGAAAAGGACATTAGAGTACTGAAGAAATTGAACACAATTGGGGCGATGGTCGAATACATCTGTAAACATTTAAATGCTTTGGAGCAACGTCCAGGAGCTGAAGAAGAAGAATCTGATGAGGAGTTCGAGGACTTGCAGGCAACTACTGAAGAAGAAGTTGCACTGCTTGAAACGAAATTAAAAGAAAAACGCTATTGTAGAAAAGTTGTAAGTACCATTAAACATACATACATACATACATACATACATACAAGAGTAGAAAAGTCAGAGAATTGAAATTTCTCTCTTATCCCTGTTGTTACTGCCTGCGCAGGCAGTTAGCCGGCAGAGGTGGAACCATAGCTTTATGCAGGTCCACTTTTTAATGAAAAGTTTGTTTATAATAAATGGGTAATATAGGTTAAGGAATAATTTCAGTTTTAATTTATTAACTATTACATTATTAAACATAGAAGGTTGATATAACATCTTTGAAACTAATTTTAATAATATAATTTATTTGCAGGTGAAATTCTTAACATCAATGGGAAAATATACGACACTAAGCATGACTATTAAAAATCTCTTAACCAAATTACTGGCTCCGGAGATGGGTATTAAATATACTTTCCTAGGTCGAGGTGGGAAAAAGAAAGCATTCATTAAAAGTGAATTTTATAGTGTGGTGTATAGTAAGTAAAACAATGAATGTAGCTTACAAACTTGCAGCAAAATGTTTCTAAAATTTCAAATATGATAGGGACAGTTAAAAGGGACCTACTGGTCGAAAAAATCGATTTTGACAATTCTATTGATTATTATAGTAAACGGTCTGCTCTTTCTAACGCAATGTACTACATATTTACAGTTGCATTAGTATTTTCACAATTTAACTTCAAAGTTAGTTACTTTGACAAAAAACAATGCAAAAAAATTAACTTCGTAAACTTCATAATCGTTTTTTTTTTGATAGTAGGTTCCCTGTATCAGTCCTTGTCACAAATTATTTAAACAAAACTGGTACTGCAAGCTTTCAAATTTGGGAACTTAATCTGTAATGTTACGTTTTAATTTTAGAAGCTGTTAGAAAATTGTATTTTAAAAAAGTGACTGCGAGCGAAATCAATCGTTGGGTTCAGGATTGGCTCACCCAAAGTTCTAATACTATGAATAGAGAGAAGTATGTATAACTTTCTTAAGAGGTCATTCAAATACCACGTGAACAGAGTTTTTGAGTTTTGAGTTGTTTGAGTAAAATAAAAAACTTCTATACAGTTATATCTGCGTGCTATATGGACAACCTGAAAGTTGTTGTTTAAAATTTATCAACTATTAATAATAGTAAAATAAAAAATTCAATATATCTTTTACAGAAAAAGGTCTGAAAAAAAATAATAATAGAAGAAGAACAAAAACTTCTTACTGATGATGATGATGATAATGAGGAGGAGGAAAGAGAAACAAATTCAGAGGATGATGAATCTACTAAAGAGTAATTTTATTACTATTTTTGAAAAAAATAGTAAATTATGTCATTTACTTTATCTTTTATCTACTAATCTTTAAAAATAAACGAACAAAATCTATCCAAAATGTTGCGAAAAACCAAAGTTTTGAATCAGTATTATTTGATGACAAGTATAGTTTAATAAAAAAATGTCTTTATATTTATACTGTCTAATTTATTTACCCTACTTCTATTTTTCCGTATTTATTTTAATTTTCTGCATTGTTCACAATAATTCTATAAAATCGTTTTTTAAATTTTTACTAATATTTTGAAAAAAAAATATTTCATTAATATTCTGTTTCAATGTTCAATCAAATTTTGCCTTGAAAATTCGAAGAAAATTTAATTTAAATATTCAGTGCATTTTTACGACGAAATTTTAACGAAAATTTAATTTAAATATTTATCTAATTTTTACAATGAATATTTTAAAAAATTCAATTTAAATATTTGGGGGAATTTTCATGATGAAAATTTAACGAGAATTTATTTTAAATTTTCAGTCAAATTTGAGTGACGAAACTTTCCTGAAAATTTAATTTAAATTTTCAGGAAAGTTTCACGCTAAAAATTCATTGAAGCGGGACATTTAAATCTTTGTACAATTTTCTTTAAACTTTTCCAGTAAATACTTCGAAGTTTGCAAGTAAATATTTACTAAATATTTAGGAAAGTTTCGGTGCTGTGTGGGAATACGCCATTACTACACCAATATATTTGTTCCAGTAATGGAAGTCTAGTAATGGCCCAATGTTGGCACAGTGCTGATTGGAAGAATTTAAAATGACTTTATGAAAACATTAATTTTATTGTACTATTATTTTTTAAAGGGGCAGTAGGGTCTAACGGGTGAAAAAGGGTCTATTTGTAAATTTTTATAGGAGAAACGGTAAATGGTAACATGTTAATTTTTTTGCATATTTAAATAGAACTGGGACATTATTCCGTCATTAAGGCTAACAAAGAATAGAATCTTTAACCAGAACCGCAATCGTAAGCGTAACCGTAAGAATGAGTTAAAGAAGGATAGGTATATTGTTTATCCTTCTTTAACTCATTCTTACGGTTACGATTGCGATTCCGGTTAAAGATTTTATTCTGCGTTGGCCTTTGTTGTGTCTGTACCGCCTGTCAGTGCTGCACTAGAGTAAAAAGCCAGTACTGTTTATCGTTGTCATCCCGGTATTACTGCAATGTCGCGCCACTACTGGTATACATTACTACGTCGGTAATGCTATTAGTCGATTTTCATTGCGATATATGTTGTTAATAAATCGTAAAATTGGTTAAAAACTAATTTTCTTTATTTTTACTTAAGTGCTTATATTCTACATGTTCAGTTCAATTTTAATCTGCGAAGGCTTATTTTCTTCCTATCAAATTGTACTTTGACGTCAGAGAAAGAAACCCGATGTAATCACGTTTTTAATGACGTAATTAACCAAAAACGTCAATCGTTTTCTAAAATTTTGTATAAAATTATGAGAAATTACAAACAAATTCATAAATTGCTCCTAAACCGTAAGTCCCATTTAAAATTTTGTAAGTACTTTTTTTATGAGAAATTTAATTACCTTTAATTTTCTTCAAAGAAAACTGAAATCGATTAACTACACGGAAAAACTTTGTATATTAATTCCTGTTAAACTCACAATGTATTTTTAGTAAACTGACTACTAAAGTGGGGAAAAAGTGGTCACTAGACGAGATTTATAATTTAATAGAAGTTTTTGTAATACTATATGATCTCTTTTTTTGCAATATTTAGTAGTCAAGTTATGAGAAACTCGCCTATGATATACGAAAGAAAGTAGATGTAGAAAAAGTGAATGCCAAAATTTTTATTTTCTATATTCGAAAGAATGATATTTTCTTCGCGCCGCGTTTACAATTTAGTAGTCAAACGATCAAAACTGCACGCATACAAACGAGCACCGCTGTTCGTGTAGTAACACATAACCACTCAATCTCATATACATATGCTCAAGTCAAATGGCTGCTGTCATTCCACCTGGTTCTCTTTTAATAATTTAATAATTCATTATACAGAGAAAAGTGGATATTAAGAATTTTAATGCATTAGATATTAAAAAAAGGATGCTAATGCATATCATCTAGATGTTGTGGTTTAACATCTCAGATGTTAAAAAGTATAATTTGTAAATGTGAGGTTATGTGTCAACAAGTCTTCCGGATTTTCCAATATCGATCTGTGGATATACTACTTGAATTTCAACACTGCAAGATATATTTCACAATTTTATTTAGGAGGATTTTTCTAAATTTCTCTATGTTTATATAATTATTTTTAATAACGGAGAAAATTGTAATTGCCGCATTAATGTGAATTTTTTTAATAATAATAAATTGAAATGTTTCTTTTAAATACATATAAAGAAAACTTATTCTGATTTCATAGTTTTTAACTTAAAATTATTTAATTTAATCTTTTTTTATGTTTCACAATATATGCAAGAAATAAACTTTTAAGTTAATAAAAAATATTTATTCTAAATCTTAGCTATAAATTTCTACAAAGAATAAAAATTTAATCAAAAGGATAAATAATTTTAGGAAATAATAATGATAATTCTGTTAATTTCAAAAATTGACCTTATTAATTTTAAATATAATTGATTTTGTGAATTTTATTTAACAAACAAATATTATTTAATACAGCATTTAACAAATTTTCTCCCAAGTGTCAATACAATGTTTTGGATTAGTATATAAGAACAGTGACTTACTTTCTTGATATGAATTGTATATGCGTTCCGTCGATTAAAGTGTGCGTTACTTTATCAGTATGTTAGGCATTAGACTAGGTTGCGTTCAAATAAGTTATCAATCGTCATAGGTAAAATAGATTTCTACCTGACTCATTAGTATGAGATGGGGTGACAGTCTGCCCCTGTCACTGACATTCGACATTGTTTTTTAGTGAAATCATGAATTTTAAATTTTCATCAACTGACTACTAAATTTTAAAAGTCTGGTTCTGTTCCGTGTTTTAATAGTCAGACTACGAAATATTGATACCGTCGCAGTTTTTCCCCACTTTAGTAGTCAATTTACTAAAAAAACATAGTGTGTTTATCACAAACTAGTATACAAAGTTTCTCCGTGTATACATACGGAAATAATTGTAAATTAGTGAATCTCGAAAATTGTTCTACTATCTTAATATCTGACTTCATATTTGGATTCGGGGGCAAATTTTACATAAGAAATAATATTTAAATGCCGCTGGTCAAAATCTTTGTAAACCAGTGTAATCATAGACCCCCAAAACCTTTTAATAAAAAATTTTATTAAAATCCATTAATTATTTTATTTTTATGTTCCTATTTTGGATGCACCATTTTGAATTTATGAAATCTAACTTAATCAGCGATCCCAAATTAATTAACTTTCACGTTTAAATGAGCAAGAACAAATTTTATTCTAAAAAATATTTAATAAATATAAAATATATTTGCTTGTAAATAGACTATCATTCTTTTCGAAAATTTGTCATAAACATGAGTCATGCATACCTTTTCCAAAATGATTACATTTTACAAATTATATT
This sequence comes from Leptopilina drosophilae, assembly GCA_032873175.1. Classification (NCBI taxonomy): domain Eukaryota; kingdom Metazoa; phylum Arthropoda; class Insecta; order Hymenoptera; family Figitidae; genus Leptopilina; species Leptopilina drosophilae. The sequence continues at coordinate 29,626,883 of CM065478.1, forward strand.
ATTCGCACAAGATAAAACAGATTTCTAACAAAAAGAATACTCAACAGCAAAATGCTGTGAATGCACAGCCAATCAACGTGTCAGAAGAGCTCCCTGGCGAATGTGTTTCATACGAATATACGACGAATTCGTCGTCACTTCGTCGTCAGTTTGTATTACGTTAGAATATTTGAATAATTAGGCAAAAACAATTAAAGAAAACTATTGAAATAAATAAAGGAATACCTAAGGATTAAATTGACATATTTTTTAGGATAAATTAAAGTTAAATTAATAAGAAATTAATGTTTAAAGTAGGAAATGTCAGTTTTAGTGTAGGATGTATGTGTGTGTAAGATCGATATTGGAATGAACTGTTGATATGTCGCCGCACATTCTGCGCGACAGATAGCAGGGGTGACATTTGTCCATGGCTTTATATTACATGCTCATACATTAAGAAAGCTATTTTTTATTTGTTGGTAGATTTAAATAAAATGGAGAAAAAACATTCTATCTGAAAAATAAAACATAATTTCAACCCTCAAAAGAAATAATGGATGTTTAAGACCAATAAAAAAAACAAACTCCTCCTACTTTTAAAATCAATTTTTCTATTTGTTTCTAGGTTTAAACAAATAGAAAAAAAAATTATATTTAAAAAATAAAACAATATTCTAACCATCAATAGAAATAATGGATGTTTAAGATCAATAAAAAAATTAACAAACTCCTCCTACTTTCAAATTCAATTTTTCTATTTGTTGCTAGGTTTAAACAAAATAGAAAAAAAATATATTTAAAAAATAAAACAATATTCTAACCATCAATAGAAAAAATGGATGTTTTAGACCAATAAAAATAAAGTTGAAACTCCTCCTTCATAAAGAAAGCTTTTTTTATTTGTTGGTTATGTTACACAAAATGGAAAAAAAATTATATCTGAAAAATAAAACATATAAAAGAAAAAATGGAAGACTTATACGTCACTAATGTTTTCTTTTAAGGGTAGGAATTATATGTTTTATTTTTTAAATATAATTTTTTTTCTCTATTTTGTTTAAACCTAGCAAAAAATAGAAAAATTGATTTTGAAAGTAGGAGGAGTTTTAACATAATATTTTTGGTCTAAAACACCCATTATTTCTTTTGAGAGTTGGAAATATATGTTTTATTTTTTGAATATAATTTTTTTTCTTTATTTTGTTTACATCTAGCAACAAATAGAAAAATTGATTTTGAAAGCAGGAGTTTTAACTTAATATTTTTGGTCTAAAACATCCATTATTTCTATTGAGAGTTAACCAAAAACAAAAAAAAAAAAAAAAAAAAGGAGGAGTTTAACTTAATATTTTTGGTCTAAAACATCCATTATTTCTATTGAGGGTTGGAATTATGTTTTATTTTTTAAATATAATTTTTTTCCATTTTGTTTACATCTAGCAACAAATAGAAAAATTGATTTTGAAAGTAGGAGGAGTTTTAAATTAATATTTTTGGTCTAAAACATCCATTATTTCTATTGAGGGTTGGAATTATGTTTTATTTTTTCAAATATAATTTTTTTTCCATTTTGTTTTAACCTAGCAACAAATAAAAAAATTGATTTTGAAAGTAGGAGGAGTTTTAACTTAATATTTTTGGTCTAAAACATTCATTATTTCTATTAAGGGTTTAAATTATGTTTTATTTTTCAAATATAATTTTTTTTCCCTTTTTTTTAACCTAGCAACAAATAGAAAAATTGATTTTGAAAGTAGGAGGAGTTTTAACTTAATATTTTTGGTCTAAAACATCCATTATTTCTATTGAGGGTTGGAATTATGTTTTACTTTTTAAATATAATTTTTTTCCATTTAGTTTTAACCTTGCAACAAATAGAAAAATTGATTTTGAAAGTAGGAGGAGTTTTATCTTAATATTTTTATTGGTCTAAAACATCCATTATTTCTATTGAGAGTTGGAATTATGTTTTATTTTTCAAATATAATTTTTTTTCCATTTTGTTTTAACCTATCAACAAATAGAAAAATTGATTTTGAAAGTACGAGGAGTTTCTTAATTTTTTTATTGGTCTAAAACATCCATTATTTCTATTGAGGGTTGGAATTATGTTTTATTTTTTAAATATAATTTTTTTTCCATTTTGTTTTAACCTAGCATCAAATAGAAAAATTGATTTTGAAAGTTGGAGGAGTTTTAACATAATATTTTTGGTCTAAAAAATTCATTATTTCTTTTAAGGGTAGGAATTATATGTTTTATTTTTTAAATATAATTTTTTTTCTCTATTTTGTTTAAACCTAGCAAAAAATAGAAAAATTGATTTTGAAAGTAGGAGGAGTTTTAACATAATATTTTTGGTCTAAAACACCCATTATTTCTTTTGAGAGTTGGAAATATATGTTTTATTTTTTGAATATAATTTTTTTTCTTTATTTTGTTTACATCTAGCAACAAATAGAAAAATTGATTTTGAAAGCAGGAGTTTTAACTTAATATTTTTGGTCTAAAACATCCATTATTTCTATTGAGGGTTGGAATTATGTTTTATTTTTTAAATATAATTTTTTTCCATTTTGTTTACATCTAGCAACAAATAGAAAAATTGATTTTGAAAGTAGGAGGAGTTTTAAATTAATATTTTTGGTCTAAAACATCCATTATTTCTATTGAGGGTTGGAATTATGTTTTATTTTTTCAAATATAATTTTTTTTCCATTTTGTTTTAACCTAGCAACAAATAAAAAAATTGATTTTGAAAGTAGGAGGAGTTTTAACTTAATATTTTTGGTCTAAAACATTCATTATTTCTATTAAGGGTTTAAATTATGTTTTATTTTTCAAATATAATTTTTTTTCCCTTTTTTTTAACCTAGCAACAAATAGAAAAATTGATTTTGAAAGTAGGAGGAGTTTTAACTTAATATTTTTGGTCTAAAACATCCATTATTTCTATTGAGGGTTGGAATTATGTTTTACTTTTTAAATATAATTTTTTTCCATTTAGTTTTAACCTTGCAACAAATAGAAAAATTGATTTTGAAAGTAGGAGGAGTTTTATCTTAATATTTTTATTGGTCTAAAACATCCATTATTTCTATTGAGAGTTGGAATTATGTTTTATTTTTCAAATATAATTTTTTTTCCATTTTGTTTTAACCTATCAACAAATAGAAAAATTGATTTTGAAAGTACGAGGAGTTTCTTAATTTTTTTATTGGTCTAAAACATCCATTATTTCTATTGAGGGTTGGAATTATGTTTTATTTTTTAAATATAATTTTTTTTCCATTTTGTTTTAACCTAGCATCAAATAGAAAAATTGATTTTGAAAGTTGGAGGAGTTTTAACATAATATTTTTGGTCTAAAACATTCATTATTTCTTTTGAGAGTTGAAATTATATGTTTTATTTTTCAAATATATTTTTTTTTCCATTTTGTTTTAACCTAGCAACAAATAGAAAAATTGATTTTGAAAGTAGGAAGAGTTTTAACTTAATATTTTTGGTCTAAAACATCCATTATTTCTATTGAGGGTTGGAATTATGTTTTATTTTTCAAATATAATTTTTTTTCCATTTTGTTTTAACCTAGCAACAAATAGAAAAATTGATTTTGAAAGTAGGAGGAGTTTTAACTTAATATTTTTGGTCTAAAACATTCATTATTTCTTTTGAGAGTTGAAATTATATGTTTTATTTTTCAAATATAATTTTTTTTCCATTTTGTTTACATCTAGCAACAAATAGAAAAATTGATTTTGAAAGTAGGAGGAGTTTAACTTAATATTTTTGGTCTAAAACATCCATTATTTCTTTTGAGAGTTGGAATTATATGTTTTATTTTTCAAATATAATTTTTTTTCCATTTTGTTTAAACCTAGCAACAAATAGAAAAATTGATTTTGAAAGTACGAGGAGTTTCTTAATTTTTTTATTGGTCTAAAACATCCATTATTTCTATTGAGGGTAGGAATTATGTTTTATTTTTCTAATATAATTTTTTTTCCATTTTGTTTTAACCTAGCAACAAATAGAAAAATTGATTTTGAAAGTAGGAGGAGTTTCTTAATTTTTTTATTGGTCTAAAACATCCATTATTTCTATTGAGGGTAGGAATTATGTTTTATTTTTCTAATATAATTTTTTTTCCATTTTGTTTTAACCTAGCAACAAATAGAAAAATTGATTTTGAAAGTAGGAAGAGTTTTAACTTAATATTTTTGGTCTAAAACATCCATTATTTCTTTTGAGAGTTGGAATTATATGTTTTATTTTTCAAATATAATTTTTTTTCCATTTTGTTTTAACCTAGCAACAAATAGAAAAATTGATTTTGAAAGTAGGAGGAGTTTTAACTTAATATTTTTGGTCTAAAACATTCATTATTTCTATTGAGGGTTGAAATTATGTTTTATTTTTCAAATATAATTTTTTTTCCCTTTTTTTTAACCTAGCAACAAATAGAAAAATTGATTTTGAAAGTAGGAGGAGTTTTAACTTAATATTTTTGGTCTAAAACATCCATTATTTCTATTGAGGGTTGGAATTATGTTTTACTTTTTAAATATAATTTTTTTTTCCATTTTGTTTAAACCTAACAACAAATAGAAAAATTGATTTTGAAAGTAGGGGGAGTTTTAACTTAATATTTTTGGTCTAAAACATTCATTATTTCTATTGAGGGTTGAAATTATGTTTTATTTTTCAAATATAATTTTTTTTTCCATTTTGTTTAAATCTAGCAACAAATAGAAAAATTGATTTTGAAAGTAGGAGGAGTTTTAACATAATATTTTTGGTCTAAAACATTCATTATTTCTTTTGAGAGTTGAAATTATATGTTTTATTTTTCAAATATAATTTTTTTTCCATTTTGTTTTAACCTAGCAACAAATAGAAAAATTGATTTTGAAAGTAGGAAGAGTTTTAACTTAATATTTTTGGTCTAAAACATCCATTATTTCTATTGAGGGTTGGAATTATGTTTTATTTTTCAAATATAATTTTTTTTCCATTTTTTTTAACCTAGCAACAAATAGAAAAATTGATTTTGAAAGTAGGGGGAGTTTTAACTTAATATTTTTGGTCTAAAACATCCATTATTTCTATTGAGGGTTGGAATTATGTTTTATTTTTTAAATATAATTTTTTTTTCCATTTTGTTTAAATCTAGCAACAAATAGAAAAATTGATTTTGAAAGTAGGAAGAGTTTTAACTTAATATTTTTGGTCTAAAACATCCATTATTTCTTTTGAGAGTTGGAATTATATGTTTTATTTTTCAAATATAATTTTTTTTCCATTTTGTTTTAACCTAGCAACAAATAGAAAAATTGATTTTGAAAGTAGGAGGAGTTTTAACTTAATATTTTTGGTCTAAAACATTCATTATTTCTATTGAGGGTTGAAATTATGTTTTATTTTTCAAATATAATTTTTTTTCCCTTTTTTTTAACCTAGCAACAAATAGAAAAATTGATTTTGAAAGTAGGGGGAGTTTTAACTTAATATTTTTGGTCTAAAACATCCATTATTTCTATTGAGGGTTGGAATTATGTTTTATTTTTTAAATATAATTTTTTTTTCCATTTTGTTTAAACCTAACAACAAATAGAAAAATTGATTTTGAAAGTAGGAAGAGTTTTAACTTAATATTTTTGGTCTAAAACATCCATTATTTCTTTTGAGAGTTGGAATTATATGTTTTATTTTTCAAATATAATTTTTTTTCCATTTTGTTTTAACCTAGCAACAAATAGAAAAATTGATTTTGAAAGTAGGAGGAGTTTTAACTTAATATTTTTGGTCTAAAACATTCATTATTTCTATTGAGGGTTGAAATTATGTTTTATTTTTCAAATATAATTTTTTTTCCCTTTTTTTTAACCTAGCAACAAATAGAAAAATTGATTTTGAAAGTAGGGGGAGTTTTAACTTAATATTTTTGGTCTAAAACATCCATTATTTCTTTTGAGAGTTGAAATTATATGTTTTATTTTTCAAATATAATGTTTTTTCCATTTTGTTTACATCTAGCAACAAATAGAAAAATTGATTTTGAAAGTAGGAGGAGTTTAACTTAATATTTTTGGTCTAAAACATCCATTATTTCTTTTGAGAGTTGGAATTATATGTTTTATTTTTCAAATATAATTTTTTTTCCATTTTGTTTAAACCTAGCAACAAATAGAAAAATTGATTTTGAAAGTACGAGGAGTTTCTTAATTTTTTTATTGGTCTAAAACATCCATTATTTCTATTGAGGGTAGGAATTATGTTTTATTTTTCTAATATAATTTTTTTTCCATTTTGTTTTAACCTAGCAACAAATAGAAAAATTGATTTTGAAAGTAGGAGGAGTTTCTTAATTTTTTTATTGGTCTAAAACATCCATTATTTCTATTGAGGGTAGGAATTATGTTTTATTTTTCTAATATAATTTTTTTTCCATTTTGTTTTAACCTAGCAACAAATAGAAAAATTGATTTTGAAAGTAGGAAGAGTTTTAACTTAATATTTTTGGTCTAAAACATCCATTATTTCTTTTGAGAGTTGGAATTATATGTTTTATTTTTCAAATATAATTTTTTTTCCATTTTGTTTTAACCTAGCAACAAATAGAAAAATTGATTTTGAAAGTAGGAGGAGTTTTAACTTAATATTTTTGGTCTAAAACATTCATTATTTCTATTGAGGGTTGAAATTATGTTTTATTTTTCAAATATAATTTTTTTTCCCTTTTTTTTAACCTAGCAACAAATAGAAAAATTGATTTTGAAAGTAGGAGGAGTTTTAACTTAATATTTTTGGTCTAAAACATCCATTATTTCTATTGAGGGTTGGAATTATGTTTTACTTTTTAAATATAATTTTTTTTTCCATTTTGTTTAAACCTAACAACAAATAGAAAAATTGATTTTGAAAGTAGGGGGAGTTTTAACTTAATATTTTTGGTCTAAAACATTCATTATTTCTATTGAGGGTTGAAATTATGTTTTATTTTTCAAATATAATTTTTTTTTCCATTTTGTTTAAATCTAGCAACAAATAGAAAAATTGATTTTGAAAGTAGGAGGAGTTTTAACATAATATTTTTGGTCTAAAACATTCATTATTTCTTTTGAGAGTTGAAATTATATGTTTTATTTTTCAAATATAATTTTTTTTCCATTTTGTTTTAACCTAGCAACAAATAGAAAAATTGATTTTGAAAGTAGGAAGAGTTTTAACTTAATATTTTTGGTCTAAAACATCCATTATTTCTATTGAGGGTTGGAATTATGTTTTATTTTTCAAATATAATTTTTTTTCCATTTTTTTTAACCTAGCAACAAATAGAAAAATTGATTTTGAAAGTAGGGGGAGTTTTAACTTAATATTTTTGGTCTAAAACATCCATTATTTCTATTGAGGGTTGGAATTATGTTTTATTTTTTAAATATAATTTTTTTTTCCATTTTGTTTAAATCTAGCAACAAATAGAAAAATTGATTTTGAAAGTAGGAAGAGTTTTAACTTAATATTTTTGGTCTAAAACATCCATTATTTCTTTTGAGAGTTGGAATTATATGTTTTATTTTTCAAATATAATTTTTTTTCCATTTTGTTTTAACCTAGCAACAAATAGAAAAATTGATTTTGAAAGTAGGAGGAGTTTTAACTTAATATTTTTGGTCTAAAACATTCATTATTTCTATTGAGGGTTGAAATTATGTTTTATTTTTCAAATATAATTTTTTTTCCCTTTTTTTTAACCTAGCAACAAATAGAAAAATTGATTTTGAAAGTAGGGGGAGTTTTAACTTAATATTTTTGGTCTAAAACATCCATTATTTCTATTGAGGGTTGGAATTATGTTTTATTTTTTAAATATAATTTTTTTTTCCATTTTGTTTAAACCTAACAACAAATAGAAAAATTGATTTTGAAAGTAGGAAGAGTTTTAACTTAATATTTTTGGTCTAAAACATCCATTATTTCTTTTGAGAGTTGGAATTATATGTTTTATTTTTCAAATATAATTTTTTTTCCATTTTGTTTTAACCTAGCAACAAATAGAAAAATTGATTTTGAAAGTAGGAGGAGTTTTAACTTAATATTTTTGGTCTAAAACATTCATTATTTCTATTGAGGGTTGAAATTATGTTTTATTTTTCAAATATAATTTTTTTTCCCTTTTTTTTAACCTAGCAACAAATAGAAAAATTGATTTTGAAAGTAGGGGGAGTTTTAACTTAATATTTTTGGTCTAAAACATCCATTATTTCTATTGAGGGTTGGAATTATGTTTTATTTTTTAAATATAATTTTTTTTCCATTTTGTTTTAACCTATCAACAAATAGAAAAATTGATTTTGAAAGTAGGAAGAGTTTTAACTTAATATTTTTGTTCTAAAACATCCATTATTTCTATTGAGGGTTGGAATTATGTTTTATTTTTCAAATATAATTTTTTTTCCATTTTGTTTTAACCTAGCAACAAATAGAAAAACTGATTTTGAAAGTAGGAGGAGTTTTAACTTAATATTTTTGGTCTAAAACATTCATTATTTCTATTGAGGGTTGAAATTATGTTTTATTTTTCAAATATAATTTTTTTTTCCATTTTGTTTAAATCTAGCAACAAATAGAAAAATTGATTTTGAAAGTAGGAGGAGTTTAACTTAATATTTTTGGTCTAAAACATCCATTATTTCTTTTGAGAGTTGGAATTATATGTTTTATTTTTCAAATATAATTTTTTTTCCATTTTGTTTAAACCTAGCAACAAATAGAAAAATTGATTTTGAAAGTAGGAGGAGTTTTAACTTAATATTTTTGGTCTAAAACATTTAATTATTTCTATTGAGGGTTGAAATTATGTTTTATTTTTCAAATATAATTTTTTTTTCCATTTTGTTTAAATCTAGCAACAAATAGAAAAATTGATTTTGAAAGTAGGAGGAGTTTTAACTTAATATTTTTGGTCTAAAACATTCATTATTTCTATTGAGGGTTGAAATTATGTTTTATTTTTCAAATATAATTTTTTTTCCATTTTGTTTAAACCTAGCAACAAATAGAAAAATTGATTTTGAAAGTAGGAGGAGTTTGTTAATTTTTTTATTGATCTTAAACATCCATTATTTCTATTGATGGTTAGAATATTGTTTTATTTTTTAAATATAATTTTTTTTTCTATTTGTTTAAACCTAGCAACAAATAGAAAAATTTATTTTAAAAGTAGGAGGAGTTTGTTTTTTTTATTGGTCTTAAACATCCATTATTTCTTTTGAGGGTTGAAATTATGTTTTATTTTTCAAATAGAATGTTTTTTCTCCATTTTATTTAAATCTACCAACAAATAAAAAATAGCTTTCTTAATGGATGAGCATGTAATATAAAGCCATGGACAAATGTCACCCCTGCCATCTGTCGCGCAGAATGTGCGGCGACATATCAACAGTTTATTCCAATATCGATCTTACACACACATACATCCTACACTAAAACTGACATTTCCTACTTTAAACATTAATTTCTTATTAATTTAACGTTAATTTATCCTAAAAAATATGTCAATTTTATCCTTAGGTATTCCTTTATTTATTTCAATAGTTTTCTTTAATTGTTTTTGCCTAATTATTCAAATATTCTAACGTAATACAAACTGACGACGAAGTGACGACGAATTCGTCGTATATTCGTATGAAACACATTCGCCAGGGCTAGATTAGACTCGCATGCACTATTATGGCACGGTCACACCTCGGCTGCCTGCCTGCTTGCCTGCAGGTCGTCATGGCAATACATAAGAGTAAGAGAGTCAGACAATTTAAATTATTCGTCTCCTCTCTCCCACTCTCGTGGCGGCTGCCTGCGCAGGCAGGCAGGCAGCTGAGGTGTGACCGTGCCATTACACTGGAAAATACTGGGTGTTTTCGATGTTGACACTCTGAGCGCTCTGAAAGTACGAAACGTGGTTGGTTGGTCTAGGGAAATTCTGAATGTTGATTAGCTAAACTTCAGAATTTATAGTTTCATGATCTACTAGTTTCCACACTCTGTATAGCTCGGACCTTTGATATCGAGCTATATAGAGTGTGAAAACCAGTAGAGCATGAAACTATAAATTCTGAAGTTTAGCCAATCAACATTCAGAATTCCCCTAGACCAACCAACCACGTTTCGTACTTTCAGAGCGCTCAGAGTGTCAACGTCGAAAACACCCACTATGTCACCTACATGAAATCTTTGTGCTGACACAGTATGGGTATAAATAATAGTCCCATGCAATATAAACAAAATTTTTGTGCATTAGTTGGCAGCACTAAATTCTTCAGGTTATTTTCTTTGTTTATAAAGGAGATTCCAGAATAGAGATAAACGCGCTGATACTAACGCGCTCCTCCTATGTATTCCATATGGACGAGCGCGTTATGGCACGGTCACACCTCGGCTGCCTGCGCAGGCAGCCGCCTCGAGAGTAAGAGAGAGGAGACGAATAATTTAAATTGTTTGACTCTCTTACTCTTATGTATTGCCATGACGACCGGCAGGCAGGAAGCCGAGCTGTGATCGTACCATTACTATCAGCGCGTTCATACCGACGTCAACTCAATTCTGGACTCTCCTTAAAGACGAACTTTTTGGTTAGGTTTAGACGCATATAACTAAACGCGTTTGTTACTAACGAAGACATCGTTAAATTTCTGTTATAAAAACTTTGAAACCATTGTTTTTCAAAGTGGTTACAGTTAAAAGTTTTAAACATTGTGATAATTTTGCTTACATATAATAAATTAAATTAATTAAGTACGTATGAATAAAAAAATGTTTTAATACGTACTAGCAGCTTGTAAGCTTACTATGCTGGACATTAAGCAAATTATTTCCAACGTCCGACGTTGTAAATTAACAACGAAATTCCTTAGAATGTACGTTATGTCATGAGGTTTATGAATTGAAGGGTGCGCTAAAAGAACGCCTTAAGCGCCAACACGACACTTCGTCGCTTGGGGGCAGCAACATGCCGACTCAGCTAAACGGTGAAAAAGATGCCGTTTCAAAAAGAAAAGTGAAAGACATGCCATTTCGCGAAAGCGCTGAGAAACATACCTTCTTCAAACGAACGGTGAAGAACATGCCTTTTCAACCGTTAATATTTAATATAATATTAAATAAATAATTAATATAATAATATTAATAATTATAAATTAATCATTAATTGTTTATAATAAATATAATATTATTAATTATTTATAATTATTATAATATTATTAATATAATATGAATATTAAATATTAACGGTTGAAAAGGCATGTTCTTCACCGTTCGTTTGAAGAAGGTATGTTTCTCAGCGCTTTCGCGAAATGGCATGTTTTTCACTTTTCTTCTTGAAACGGCATCTTTTTCACCGTTTAGCTGAGTCGGCATGTTGCTGACCCCAAGCGACGACTTCAACTTTTCGAGCTAATTATCATTAAATAATATCAATTTATTGATAAAAAATTGTTTGTAATTATTATAATTTTTAACTAAATAAGAATTTCTTACCGATTTAACCATATATTGTACAGAAAAAGATTTATAACATTAAATTTGATGCAAATCCAACCTAAGAAAAAATGGCGCTTAATGCGTTCTTTTAGCGCACCCATGAAGTAGTATAAGGAGTACCCACTCTCTAGAAAAGTTGAAGCAAATTTTCCCGTTTCTCTTAAAACTAACAGAGGTGGCGAATCCTGCAGGGAAAGTTTGGCAACTCCGAAATTTTGTCTGCTAAAAGTGACATTTAAACGAATAGTGATTTAAACATCAGAAATATTTGCTATATATAAAAATATAGTACAAACGCAAGTAAATAATTGATAATATTGTCTTTAAGTTACTAAAATTATTAAACTTTTAAAGTTAAATTAGTAATTAATTGGGATAATAAAAGAAAATTACATATAATAACAAATAAAATAAAAGAAAAAAAATATTTTGTAATTATGATATGTTTAAATTAAAAGGTATTTATTATAAGGGGCGTCCCACGCGAAATCGGACAGTATTTGACTTTTGCATCTCAGATTTTTTCAAATATTTTTTTTCCTTTAGTGCTCATTTAAATAAGCTACCATGATTTTTTCAAATTTTTTCATCAAGTTTTTGTAAAAAACTAGAACTAAATTAACAACTTTTAGGCGTTGTCTGATTGTGGGCAAACGATGGGATCTATTTATTTCGAATTTTTTAATTTTTATATCCATATAATACAGCAAACAATAGGGCTTTTCAGCTAAAATCATTAATAACACAGGGCAACAAAAAAAGACTTACTTTTTTATGAGATTTCATAGTGTCCATTAAAAACGCTAAACATGATCCCGGATCACAAAATTGGCCATCACGTCAGGATTTTGAGAAAAGTGTGGTAAAGACCTCTAAAAATCACATTTTTGAAAACTTCAACCACATGTTTTGAAAAAATTTTTAATTTTTTTTGTTTTACGGATATTTTGTAATCTCTTGTAGTGGACAATTCAAGCTTCAATTTTAGTCTATGTAGAAGATTCTGCGCGTCAGGTTTAGGATAAAAAAATTTTGAAAACCTTCAAAAACACGTTTTTTGGGGTCTTTACCCCCACTTTTCTCAGAATCCTGATGTGATGGCCAATTTTGTGACCCGGGATCGTGTTTAGCGTTTTTAATGGACACTATGAAATCTCTTAAAAAAAGTAAGTCTTTTTTTGTTGACCTGTGTTATTAATAATTTTAGCTCAAAAGCCCTATTGTTTGCTATATTATATGGATATAAAAATTAAAAAATTCGAAATAAATAGATCCCATCGTTTGCCCACAATCAGACAACGCCTAAAAGTTGTTAATTTAGTTCTAGTTTCTTACAAAAAATTTTGAAAAAAATTGATCGATACATACATTCTTAAAAATAAATTTTTTTTAAAAAATAAAAAAAAATTTTCGTAAATTTAAAAAATAAATTTTTTTTATATTTTTATCAAAAACTAAGTGTAAAAACAAAAATTTTCATATATAGAACGTCAAATTTGGTCAATTTTTGACCGAGTTATAACCATTTCAAAAAAAAATTTTCGTAAAAAACGTGATTTTTCAAAAACCTGTATCTCTTTAACGGCTTGATGAAAAAAATCACACGGAGAGAAGAGTTACAGTTGTGACAACTAAACACGTTTAGTAGCAGAAATGCATGGAGAGCGATAGTAGCGCCCCTGGCGGTTTAGTTCCTGTTTAGTTACTCTGACTGAACGTACAGTCGTTCCTACTATTATATAGTAGATGCGACTGTTATTTTTGTCCGTTGAAAATTAACTAAACTGTTTAGTTATCACAACTGAACCGACAGTCGCCTTCACTATTCTCTTCTCTCCGTGCATGGTAGCTTATTTCAATGAGCACTAAAGTTACTGTAACCAGAAAGCATGCTACAAAGACAATTTTAAGTTGGTCCAGTAACTGCATTTCATTAACCACTTTTTTCTGGTTGTATTAACTTGGGTCTATTTCTCTCAGTGTAATAACAATAGAATAAATTTCTATATAAAAATAAGTGATAAGAAACAAAGCATAAATAATTTTTTTATTACTTACTTTAAATATAAAATGTTTAATAAAATTAATGTATTAAAATTGTTTGAAGGCAAAATGAAACTTGTCAATAATATTTACCATGCAAAGAGAGTTTCATCTGTAGGAATTATATTAACACATCTTATGTCAATGTGTGTATTAGTTCCAAACTTTTCCGGTAAGTTCGACACCTCCGTTAGTTTTAAGAGGAACGGGAAAACATGCTTCAACTTTTAAGGCTGCTTCTACAACAGCTTTTTTTTCATCGAAATCAGTGTAAAAACGTTGCGCGCGCAACGTTTTCACACTATTTTGCATGGTGCATTTTGCTCTTGTCGATTAAAAAAAGCTGTTGTAGAAAGCCCCTCATGGACTCAACACAGCAGTGAGGCCTCCTTAAGGAGCAATGCCTTAGCCTTAAGGCTGCCTGTGCAGCCAGGAGCAATAAGAGTAAGGGAGAGCACTGAGAAAAAAACAATGACAAAATAGCGCCATCCACTTATGTAGATTCAGCTTTGAATAACACCGCTATCACGACTGTGGGGAACACTACAGTTTCTGCATGAGTTTTCTGCTATTACTACCGTGTCTATAAGTTATGTGAATTTTCGTGCGCGTTGTGTTTCTCTGACACACTCGTATTTTTTTTCTTTGTCGTTTTTCCTTATTTTTAGTTTAATGTGGAAATGGATGAATTCGTAAAGAATATTTTACAGAATTGGAAACTGGACCAATTCATTGACAGATTTGAAAGTAAGTATATGCAGAATGGACGCAATCCTAACCTAAAATAAATTGTCTTTGCTTTTGATAATTATAGCTTATTTAATATTGATTAGCAATATTATTATAAAATAAATTATAATTATTTTAAAAACATTTGTTATCACTAGTAATTAACTATATGTTTACTTAATAAAGTATTTTAGAACAATTTAAAGTAACTTTCAAGTTTCTACAAAACTGCCAAAACTGCTGTGTGTCACAATGCAAAAATTACAGTGTTCCAACGTAGAAACAACAGTTTTCTGTTTGCAGTGTTACTCATGCAGAAACTGCAGGACTTTACCGCTGAAACGGCGTGTTTTTTCCTCAGTGAGGGTGTAATAAATTTTAATTTCCTTACTCTTTTACTCTTGTACATTACCATGGCAACCTGCAGGCAGACAGACAGACAGACTGCAGAGGTCTGAACGCTCCATTATACACTCAGATGCATTAATGCTGTCCTTCCGGTTTAAAGGAATTTTGAAAAATCGTGTCATTTCTATCAAATATTCTTAGTTCGTGACATACGAATGTTCTCATATGTCATGAACTAAAAACATTTTGATAGAAATCATACGACTTTGCAAAATAACGTCAAACCGGAAGGACAGCATTAATGCATCTGAGTGTACTACTTCATGAGCGCACCCATCAATTATAGACATTCAAAAGATGAATGTCACGGTGAAACTCCACGGTGAAAGGGACCTTAGCTGCTTAAAATTTTAGGTAATTTTTAGAGTAGTTTTAGCTTCATTAAAAATTTATTATTGGTTATTTAACATCAAATGCATATTTTTTTGAAAATATTGCACATAATAATGAATTATATGTGAATAGTTTGTAAAGAAAATTAGTCATTTTTATTTATTTATACTTCCAATTTTAGTTCTGTCAAACACAGCTAAGGTTCCTTTCACCGTGGAACGTCACATATGATAATATAATATTAATAATATGACAGTAACATTAATAATAATAATATTTTTTTATTTGTAATTAGTTTGAATATTTAAATCTATTTTTTAATACGTTTTTTGACTTCTGAAATTTAAAAATCACACTATTAAAAAATTTAATTCAGTACGTGTGCAGGTGGGTGTATGTAAACGTTACATTCTCATTAATATCTCAAGTTCTATAAGATCTAAAGGGATACATTTTTTTAATTAAATTGCTCCATTATTATCCGACTGGTATTATTCCTTTCAACTTTGAGCTCGTTCTGTAAGGAGCATTCAGACCTCTAATTTCAGTGGATTCCTTCAATTGAAAATCTCCCCACAGCACAGAAAATTTTCTGAAAGTTGAAATTAGCTTCACTGTTACTGATACTGCTTTTATTGCAAAGCTCATGAAACTTGAAGTTTTTCTTTAAATATTCGATTTTATTCAATATTTAACGTAAAAGTTGACTAAATATTGCATGAGAGTTGAAGAAATTTTAAACTTTTATGCAATGTTCAGTCAACTTTCGTAACAAACATTGAAAAACATTCGAAATTTAAAGAATTTCTTTAACTTTAAAGAACCTAATAACTAAAAATTCCGAACATTGCATTCAAGGTAATTTCAACTTTTAGAAAAGTTTCTAAGCTGTGTGGGTCATTAGAGCACACAAAATCAGTAGTCATTGAACCTCATTTGGCCAGTTTCATTATGTTTTTTCGTGTTTTGTAAATTTTCCAAAAATGATAACTATAGTTATTCTATTCTTTATACAGATGCTAACGTAACAGCTTAAACGACCTATTTTTAAATTTTATACGACTTAAATTAAGAAGCAATTGAAATTTAAATAATAAAGTGTCTTTTTGTGATTTTTTGACATATTAAATTGTAAAAATGTGCCAGTAATGCAATTTATTTATAATGTAGTATAATAATAATATACATAATACTTTTCATTAACATTCATCTAATTAAAATTTAAGTAATTTTTCGCGTTCCAGAAATTAAGAAGAGAGGTGAGGAGAAAGAGGAAATTTTGTATTCACATACCAAAACTGTAAATTTTCCTGTTCGAAGTTCACTCAAAAGTGGTTCCTGAGTGGGTTGTAAAAGGACTAAACCTTCTCGCTTTCTGATAATTTCATGCTGTTCGTAAAGTGTTAAAGCTCTTGCAACTTCAAATTTTCGAGCAGCTAGAAACTTTACAGCTGCGCTCCATGACACTGGACCTGCACGTCGACCTGCCCGACACTTGTTAACTGCTTCTATAAATTCCTTTGTTGTCTGCAAAAAAGAAAATTACTGTTTTCGTTTAACTAAAAAACTTTTCATTTTGTTTGTTTTGATATAAAAATTATCTTAAGCAGAAGATTTTATCTTTTTTTCAAAATGAAAATTTGCTTTTTTTATAATTTCTGAAAAATTTATGTAAAGTTAAATATGCTAATAAGATAATACCAGTCAGGTATCAGTAAGCGCCCCTGGATCTGTCACTGCTCACCCATCGTAAATTAATTCAAAATTGTTATAAAAGCCAAATTTTTTTTGGAATGTTCATTATAATTTCCAAATAACCTATTAGAAGTAAAATTAACTTTAATTTTCTGTTAATTATTAAAATAAAAAATTAATGACAAATGAAATCGAGTATACGCGGTCAGTCGCACGATGAGAAGTTTCCTCACTTTGCGTAAAAAATTCGTGACATTTGCTGCTTAAAAATTCAATTACAAAAAAATTTAAATAAGGTAAATGTACATATTTACGGCATGTTAAGGCCCTTGCTGAGAATTTTATTTATGTTATTTTAGTAAATAACTTAAAGTGCAAGAAAACATTTGCATCGTAAAAGTTAATTAATCATTCTCAGTTTTCCATTGGTTTTATCTGTTTTAAAACTAAATTTATATTAATTTTTATTAATTTTTTAAAACACTGAATTGAACGTAATTCCGTGCCAAAATTTTGTCATGTACACGGAGAAACTTTGTATACTAGTTTGTGATAAACACACTATGTTTTTTTAGTAAATTGACTACTAAAGTGGGGAAAAACTGCGACGGTATCAATATTTCGTAGTCTGACTATTAAAACACGGAACAGAACCAGACTTTTAAAATTTAGTAGTCAGTTGATGAAAATTTAAAATTCATGATTTCACTAAAAAACAATGTCGAATGTCAGTGACAGGGGCAGACTGTCACCCCATCTCATACTAATGAGTCAGGTAGAAATCTATTTTACCTATGACGATTGATAACTTATTTGAACGCAACCTAGTCTAATGCCTAACATACTGATAAAGTAACGCACACTTTAATCGACGGAACGCATATACAATTCATATCAAGAAAGTAAGTCACTGTTCTTATATACTAATCCAAAACATTGTATTGACACTTGGGAGAAAATTTGTTAAATGCTGTATTAAATAATATTTGTTTGTTAAATAAAATTCACAAAATCAATTATATTTAAAATTAATAAGGTCAATTTTTGAAATTAACAGAATTATCATTATTATTTCCTAAAATTATTTATCCTTTTGATTAAATTTTTATTCTTTGTAGAAATTTATAGCTAAGATTTAGAATAAATATTTTTTATTAACTTAAAAGTTTATTTCTTGCATATATTGTGAAACATAAAAAAAGATTAAATTAAATAATTTTAAGTTAAAAACTATGAAATCAGAATAAGTTTTCTTTATATGTATTTAAAAGAAACATTTCAATTTATTATTATTAAAAAAATTCACATTAATGCGGCAATTACAATTTTCTCCGTTATTAAAAATAATTATATAAACATAGAGAAATTTAGAAAAATCCTCCTAAATAAAATTGTGAAATATATCTTGCAGTGTTGAAATTCAAGTAGTATATCCACAGATCGATATTGGAAAATCCGGAAGACTTGTTGACACATAACCTCACATTTACAAATTATACTTTTTAACATCTGAGATGTTAAACCACAACATCTAGATGATATGCATTAGCATCCTTTTTTTAATATCTAATGCATTAAAATTCTTAATATCCACTTTTCTCTGTATAATGAATTATTAAATTATTAAAAGAGAACCAGGTGGAATGACAGCAGCCATTTGACTTGAGCATATGTATATGAGATTGAGTGGTTATGTGTTACTACACGAACAGCGGTGCTCGTTTGTATGCGTGCAGTTTTGATCGTTTGACTACTAAATTGTAAACGCGGCGCGAAGAAAATATCATTCTTTCGAATATAGAAAATAAAAATTTTGGCATTCACTTTTTCTACATCTACTTTCTTTCGTATATCATAGGCGAGTTTCTCATAACTTGACTACTAAATATTGCAAAAAAAGAGATCATATAGTATTACAAAAACTTCTATTAAATTATAAATCTCGTCTAGTGACCACTTTTTCCCCACTTTAGTAGTCAGTTTACTAAAAATACATTGTGAGTTTAACAGGAATTAATATACAAAGTTTTTCCGTGTAGGTAATTCCGTGCTAGCTTGTCCATAATTGCGGTATATTCCGTTTTTACGCATTTTTATATAAAATATCAATCTTTTTGACAATAATTATTATTCTTAATAAAATTAATAACATAATATACTTCGCGGTTATTAAATATAACATGAAAATTTAGTTCTTTAAAAACATTTTGAGCATTGTAGATGAGGATGTCGTCTCTATCAATCTGCTATAGCAAATAAGGTTATAGCACGGAATTAGGAACGCATATAAAATGTTTTGAACCTAATTCCGTTCGTAAAATTAGAGTTATAAAACAGATTATAATTAATAAATGGATAGTAAAACACTACCACGTAATTTGTTTGTTTAGAATAAAATCAAAAATCGTAATTTGTTTGTTGACCTCATTTGTTTGTTTAGAATTTCATTTTTTATTAAAAAGTGTAAGTATATTAAATATTCTTATTAGATTCATTAAAACAAGTTTAATATAAAGCAATGTAAATCCATATTTACGTGTGTCACACGGAATAATGTACTTCGTGTGAGAAGAGCGAACGTAATTTCGTGTATTTAAAAAAGTGGTTTTTATGTAAAAAAAACTTTTAAAAATTACTCAGCAATAGGAAATATCATTTAAATAGGCCTTAATTAATCAAAAAATGAAAACATAAATTAAAAAATATTCACACTTCACTTTTCTTTTCCTTAAGAAAATCACCTCTAGTCGTAGCTGTCACTTTAACCTAACTTATTGCACGACGCTTAGTCGTCGATTGACTGACACACGCAATTGTGTACATTTAGAGTAGTGTGGGGCGAAACCACAAATTCGCTTTTATTTTCGTGTTTTACGTGTTATCAACTTATCGTTCGATGTGAATAACAGTTCCGACATTCTCCGCTGGTGTCTGAAGTTTCAAGCCGTTTACCAAAATATCTGCCGAATGACAGTGACATATATGTAAAATGTTAACAATTTTCAAAAAAAAAATTTTTACCTGATTATTGAATTATTGTTAATATAATGTAAAAATTAATAGACGAATAGAATTTCTGTATTCATTTGAGTGTTCTGAACGCATTGGTGTAGTTTTTTTTAAAATTTGTTTAAGTGTTTTGGAAGTTATTAAATTTTTTCGAAAAAAGTGGTGGTGGGGCGAAACCACCAACAATGGCTTTTAAATGGGTCAAAATTAAAAAAATAAAAAAATTTCTATTTTTTATTAAAAATTAATTCAGTGAAGATTAAAAAACAAAAAAAATTTCTATTTTATTAAAGATTAAGTCGGTGAAAATAAAAAATAAAAAAAATTATTTTATTTCCGCCTTATAAGAACAACTGACTACGGTATATTCCACATTTTCTAAATATCTAATTAAAATAAATTTAATTTTGCAAAAAATTTATGTATTTGCATTTATTTATTAGTTTTTTGTTGTATTTCGATTGTTATTAATTAATTTTTACGTTTTTCATTAAAAAAATTGCAGTTGATGGTATCGCCCCACCTGGTGGGGCGAAACCACCAATTGCAGAGGTCGCGTAAAACGGCCGTATCTCGAAAACTAAAAGAGATAAAGAGTTGAGTATATTGAGTAAAATTTAGCCAAGAAATCAATCTTTCAAACCCTTTTTGATTTGGCTCCTTATTGGTTTTAGTTTTCAAGTTATAGTCCTTAAAGTGCAAAATTGGTGGTTTCGCCCCACTCTACTCTACCTTAAATAAAAACACAAAAATTGTTTCAAAATAAAGAAGAAGAGTTTTGTGAAAGGTACGAAGAATAAGAAATTAAAATTTTTTGTATTTTAAAAGTTATAAATAAAAAAAGAAACTGGGTGATGAAACTTCTCACTATGCGACGGATGGAGGGTTAAACAAATTATCGAAAAAAAATATATAATTTTTTTTAGTGTGTAGTACCCCCAAAAACTTCTCCATAGTGTGCAAGAGATTTTCCGGTTAGGTGAAGTCCGCTAGTGACGTGACGTTACAAAAATACGTCAAAACTAAGTTTTCGTTTCAATTTTCGAAACCTTATATTTTTGTAATTTATTACACAGTTTTATAAAATGTGTTTTTCGGATTTTTGTAGCTTAATTATCTGTCTTTAAGTTGCAACAGTGTATTTTTAAATTACGAGAAATACTTTTGTGTAATTTTAACTTTTTTGTTGAGAAGGAGAGTGAGGAGGAAAGTAACACGTTGTTCCTCCTCGTTTCAATACATTGTGCATACTTTATGAAATGAGTCAAGTAAATCATATTTAAAGTTACAGATTAACTTTTGTTCGTTAAATGTAATGAATTATAAGTAAATTGACTTTCGTTTTGACATATTAACATAACCTAAAAATGGTTTATTGAACCAGGCAAGTTTTAATTCTGTGTTTTTATTTTGGTTTATTCTATGTTTGCCATAATTGTTAATTTTTGTTTTAAGCTTTAAATAAAGTTCTTTTTGTGTTTTAAAATCTCGTTTTTTGATATGACAAAGGGTTTTCAAATTTTTACCACATTTAAAAGGCATCCAAAGGAACATTTTCTCAAAATTTGAAGAACATCTTTCAAATGCCAATTTTTATAAGAGTATCAGCTGGAGAACTACCCAGGTAGACAAATTTAATGGAAGCCTAGAACATGCTAGTGCCACCACTGGAATTTGCAGTTTATCTCGACGACTTCTTCTAGCTCCCCAGCAAACACGTTACGTAACTGTTACATAACAAATAGAGCATATTGTTATGTCTCACTGTAACAATCTATACACGGAGAAAAAAATGCTGTTGAATCAATGACATATGAGTTTGATTCATTGAATAGTGTCATAACGGGCTGCCAAACGTATATACTGTTGTTTTGAAAGCACCGATTCTAATGATTCGATAGTATCACTTTCCTTGAAACAAAAGCATATTTCTCAAATTGACAGCATACTATGTTAATTTGAAGGTATTCCTTTTGAATCAACGATAAAAATTTTTTAATTTATCAGTATATGCTTTTGAGTCAATGACTATAGTTTTTCAATTTAAAAACATCATTTTTATGATTCAAAAATTTGTACTTTTAATTTTTTTAGTTGTTGCTATCGATTGAATAACACCACACTGTTAAGTCAATTCTTTTATGTGGTTAAAGATATACCAACGATAAATTGAAAAAATGAAATTTTTGTTTACATATTTTTTATATACTATAATTAATTCTCACACCTTTAACACAACACTTTTTATATACATCTTTTTTCAATTTTACACACTAACATACACATCTTTATTATTTTTTTATGTTTTCCAACGACAAACACACATATATACACATTCAAACACACTTTATATTTTTTTTAGTCTGAAAATTACGCTGTTCCCAATCGGTCACCCATCCATGTAGTAACCGCGACCAAACCTGCTTAACTTTCGTGATAGACGAGAACTGCCGCGCTGCAATGTAATACATTCGCTTTTTACATTGAGCACTTACTTTGTAGTTAAATACCGTGCGCGAGATTTTTCTCGTGAATAAGGGAATTTATATAGGGAATTTATATTTAACTAGTCCTTAGTTCTTTAAAACAATTTAAATAATAGTTTTTTATATAAGAATTTCAAAAACGACAGGTTTAATAAACATATAAATATGTGTGGATAAGTATTTCAATAAATTTAGCACCTGTCAATGTCTCAAATACATAGTGTCCTTATTTTTATAGCATATGCTATAGGCAGTCCGCTATAGCACCACTCATTGAAACGAAAGCATATGCTTTCATTTTCAAAAGCGCGCTTCTTTGGAGCAAACAACTTTTCATTTGATTCAAATTTACACGCATTTTCTTCAAATTTATCTATTAGATGCTTCAAATGAATAATGTCAAAGAAGCAAAAAATTATTCTGTTGCTATATATAGATGAACTATAGAATCAATTTGTAGAATATCATTAATTTAACAGTACTGTACTTTCAATTTAAACAGTTTCATTTTTTCGTTTTAAGCAATATGCTGTTCGATTAATAAATGTGTTATTGAATCAATAACGGGAAATTCAATAGCATGGAGCTATTTGATTCAACAGCACTTTTTTTCAGTGTATATATAAGATGAGACTTTTGTCTGTACATTGCTCAGAATTTAATATTTTACACATTTATTCGTTTTGAGCATCCAGGATTCCAAAAATGTCAATAAAAAATTTCCTGTATGTATGTACACTACCGGCAGAAATTGTCGGTACGAACGACGGGCGAGCTACGAAAAACTTTTCGTAGCAACTGCTGCCGAAATTAAATTAACATATTTTATTATTGAAAAATGATAGAAACTTGGTTCTTGGATCGTTTGCAAGCCAATTAAATTCTGCGTCGTTTGATATATAAATGAAAATTATTTGATATTTTTGAGAGATTTTATCACCTAAAAGATTTTGAAAAAAATTGATTAATTTGTCTATTTTTGTGCACCATGTTTGTGTGGCTGCACATTCTAGAAAAATTTGGAGAAAAATTTTAAACTCTAGCAACTTAATCTTTAAAGTCTCAGCTTTTATTTGAGCCTTGAAAATTGAAAATCCGTTCACTAGTTTTTGAAATATCTAAAGAAATATCCTAGCATATTGTTTTATAATTTAGGCGGTGATACACACTTATTGCACACTCGCTGCTCACCTGGTTCGTTGCGGCAGGGCCGAATAAGCGGCATATAGAGTGGGGGTCATATTTAGAGCCCTTATTAAGTTTTTGTAATTTTAGATTTAATATTCATTATAAAAATTTAATAATTGTTAAAGTTAATTATAATATACATAAATGAGTTATCATTTTATAAACTTTCATGATCAAAGAGTCGTTTAATTTGGGAAAAAAGTTAGAAAAGTGAAAATTTGTACGTAGAAATAAACAACTATTTGATCATGAAAGTTTGTAAAATGATAACTTATTTATGTATATAATAATTAACTTTAACAATAATCGGTTATTTGAATTAAATAAATTTTTTTCAGTGTATCTATTATCATTTTTGTGTAACAAACTATCCGGTTTTCCTATCTTTGTCCAAATTTTTCCATGTGTATATTTTCTCAACAAATAAAAATTTGTTTTATAAGAATAAACGATAAATAAAACTACAAATGGCTACAAAAATTTACATATTTTATGAAAATACTCTTCGACGGGTTTTTGTTTTTACAAATACTTTTAACAGGGGTACTACCAACTGGGCAAAACGGTAAATATGCAGGAATTTTATTTAATCGGGAAAAATTGTGAATTCAGCTTGCAATATAGGTCTTATTTTACATTTAAGCAATTATGATACAATTAGTGGGAATTTGACTTTACTATAACTCCAAAAACTGGTAGAAATTTAGGATTAACTTATAATACTATAATTAAATTTCTACAAATAATTGACAAACATTGTTTTCTGTATTTTAATAAATAAAAAATTAATTATTATGATAAAAAAAATTTTCCACTATTTCCTATTTTTCGAGACTGGTAGACACACTATTAAATGTATCTGTAGAAACTAAAACCCGTCGAAGACGGGTACGACAGCTAGTATTGTTATATAACCACTACATAATGAGATAGTAACACTGTTCTATAACACTGTTACTATATTATGATATAACGGTTACATAATTTTTTCAAAACACTATTATAAAACTGTGTGACATATTCATTAAATCACTGAATTATAATTTTCTTCTTGTTACATTGTTCTCTAATTGTTACGAAACTGGGTGACATTACAAATACAACATTTTGTTATAATTAATAAAGTAGGTAACATAATAAAGGTTTGCGATATTTTTCAATTCCAATCGTTAGGTTCTAAAATATGAAAATATCATGCACACTTACTTTACACGGAGAGAGATTCTGTATTAATATATGTTAAAATTGGTAATAGAATTTAATACATTCTTTTTCATTTTAGGGAAATCGTGTTTTATATTAAAAATTAATATTGTGCATATTAGTAGGCAGCTCTTAATATATTTTAAAAAAATTAGTAAAAGAATTATAATTTTTAAAACTGACTATATTAAAATTATAGTCCGGGTCGAAAAGGATAGAAAATAAAAAGACGTAAGAAGGAGAAGGATAGAATTAGCGTTTTGAGAGTATTTCACACACACATACACACAAATGAGTTAACGCTAGCACTATACATATAAACACAAACTATATACGTAAAAACGCATACATATAAACTTAACCGATACAAATAAACACAATGTCGCAAGCTTGCTATACATTGGGAGATACAGTTCTCAACTTCCTTATATACTAAACTCGAGAAATTTTCTGAACTTACGAGAAAGTAATATCCCAACAAAACATCTATGATGCAAAAACTTCCGCCAAGTAAAAGATTTTGTAACTGTCCAAACAATTAGTGAAATAAAAGTTTACCAAGTAAAATTTATAATTAAAATTTTAATAACGATTTATTTTAAATATTTCCTCTGCTACACAACTCGAAGTACATATTGTAGTTGAAAAAAATAACCCGAGATTAGCTGCTGATATTGCACATTGAGGCTTAATTACATTTCCGAATTAAGTCAATGTTCTTCACTGCATTTTGAATTGTAACAAATAAAATTAACTTCATAATTTACATTAACAAAAAACGAAATCCAATTATTCATCATAATAAAAAATTTCTATATTAGCAATTTAAAAATCTTGGCGTCAATACTTTCATTAATTACAAGTTAGAAGCATTATTGACGCCAAGATTTTTAAATTGCTGAAATAGAAATTTTTTATTATGATGAATAATTGGATTTCGTTTTTTGTTAATGTAAATTATGAAGTTAATTTTATTTGTTACAATTCAAAATGCAGTGAAGAACATTGACTTAATTCGGAAATGTAATTAAGCCTCAATGTGCAATATCAGCAGCTAATCTCGGGTTATTTTTTTCAACTACAATATGTACTTCGAGTTGTGTAGCAGAGAAAATATTTAAAATAAATCGTTATTAAAATTTTAATTATACATTTTACTTGGTAAACTTTTATTTCGCTAATTGTTTGGACAGATACAAAATCTTTTACTTGGCGGAAGTTTTTTCATCATAGATGTTTTTGTTGGGATTTTAAAACTTTTTGCGTCATCTCAACTTTTTCATCAATAAAATAATTAATTGTAACAATATTTTGGTCTTTGATCTAATAATTTAAAATAAAATACAATTAAGTTTTAAATAAGAATTTATTTAAGATATGATACTTTACATTAAAGTTTTTAAAATAAATTTCAAGCCTATCAACCCATAATACTATTTCAAAATATTTTAAAAATGTTTTTAGCAGTTTAGTATCTGCGTTCATCTAAATGTCAAAAAATTCAATTTTTTTGAGAAAAATCAAGATTTTTCAAAAAATACAGAGTGTATTAAAATTTCCAGGAATATATATCCAGATTTTAACCCAATGAATAATATTTTAGAAGATTTCACATAACCGTTTAGAAGTTTAGTCTCTGCGTTTGTCTAAATGTTAAAAAAATTTAATTTTTTTTGAGAAAAATCAAAATTTTTCAAAAATTTGAAGTGTATTAAAATTTTCTGAAATGTATATCGAGATTTTAACCTAATTAATAATATTCTAGAAGATTTCAGCAATCCATTTAGGAGTTAACGCTCGACGTTTGTCTAAATCTCGAAAAATCGCTATTTTATCGGTTTTTCTAGCCTAAATTCTATAAAAATATATAAAATATTGAATAAACTTAACAGAATTCTTTCTTTTTTGATTCTTTATCCGACAAAAAAAGAATGAGCCAATCGGTTAAGATTTACTCGAGTTATTCAATTTTATCGAAAAACAGCCGATATTTCGAGAATATATATCGCGGTTTTTTGTTTTTATTTGGCTGTGATTCTCTACCGCGAATCTTGATTTTCTCAATATTTTGTTAAACAAAGTTCTTAACTTATTTTAAGTTATAAATAAATAATTTTGTATACTGGGTCAAAATTTTATTAAGAAACGTTTCTCATAATACTGTTTTAAAATTGTTTGTTTCTAGAAAATGATTTCTATTAAAGTTATATCCAATTTTACGTTATTTAAAAAACTCATCATTTAATTTATTGGCATAAGAATTTTTATGCATTTTATATAAAATGCAGCATTTGTTGTTGACAATGTCGTTTCTTAATTTCTAATATTATTTTTTTTGTTAAATTTAAGAATTGTTATATAATTAATCTCATTTTTCGAAACCCATGTATGGTCCATTTTGGACTGCGGGAAAGATGATGTAAATAAATAAATAAATTTCTTAAATCATTTTTTAATATCTTCCAATAAAATAGTTTAGTTAAAAACTCTAAAAGAAATTGAATTTTGAAGAAGTTACAAATGGTTGCAAAAATTAAATTATTTTCAAAGTAGTAAAACCATTTTTATAAATAATAAAACCCATAATAGAATTTCAATTATTTTTAATACAATTTTAATAAAATTCTTCAGTTATTCAATAAATTAATTATTTTTGTATTTAAATAATTGAATTTTCGTTGAATTTTCTAATAAAAATTAATTTAAATGTAAATATTTCAGTTAAAATTTAAAATAATAATTTAAAACTCTCTAAATTAATTAGTAAAATTATTTACTAATTTGAATTGACAACAGACTTTTCGCTTTTGAATTAGCAGATTTTACTAATAAATATACGTTTCCACTAATCTAATCGTAAATTTTAACTTATTTATATTTAAAAAGAAATTAAACTTCTTCTTCTTAAATGACTTTTGGCTTTGCCGACTGTCAAAACTATAGAAATTAAACTTAAATGTCTGAAATGCCATGAAATTTGGCTCGGATAATTTCAGAACTGCTCGACTAAAATGTTCGGATAATCTCGGACAGTTTCGTAACCGCTCTTCGACAACCGAAAGCCTGCTACTAGGGGGGTGACACTCCGAGTTAAGAGTTGCACATATGTCGTTATTCACCGGCTTGTGGCGCCACGTATGCGCTGGCCCTATATCTAATGTTTACTTTATTTACAACGGTTATAAGCGTTTAAAGTGAATAAAATGAGTTTGCAAATTTGTTAGAAAGCTTAAAAAGTATGTTAATAATAATAATTTGAATAAATTTAAAGAAAATGGTAAATTGTGTTGCTTTTGGATGCAAGTCGGGGTACAGGAGCAATTAAGAAATATACAGAACTGGGAATATTAGTCATTTTAGCGTATCGAATGATCCCAAAATTATTAAACTGTGACAAGTGGCTATTTTACGTGATGACTTAAAATTAAAAGCAGGACATGCAGTTTGTTCAAAACATTTTAAGGAAGACGATATTATACGAGAAAAAGCATTTAAAGATAAAGAGAGAAATATCGTCGCAAACGTAAGTGTTACATTATTTTCATAGTTAGTATTTTGTATAAGGATTAACTATGAATCCATGTTTCTAAAGTTCAAATGAACGACAATATTTTTATTACTTCTTTTAATTTGAATTTTATTTACAAAATGTTGTTTTTATAATTAAAAAAATAATTAATTACAATATTTTTTGAATTTTAGTCTTTTATTTGTTAAAAATATAAAAAATAATTTATTATTATTTAATTACAATTTCTGATTTACAATAAATATATTAAAATTAGTCAAATGCATTCGAAGTATTTGTAGAACTGACAATACCAAAAAATATTATTTATTTGGATATTTTAGATTAATTTATTTTAATATTTTAGGCTCAGTATGAAAAACCACAACTTCGTAGGGAAGCATTGCCATGTTTAAACCTTGGTCGACCGGAACCTCCGGCTTGTAAACCTAGATCACTAACTTTAAAACGAATGATGCAAGCTGAAAGTTGTGAAACTGAAGAACTTGAAGAATAAAAGAAAAAATTTAAATTAACCCCTTGACAGTCCAAGGCCCATATATGGCAACGAAAAGTCGTGCCACCTTTACGTCTGTGGCCATCTCAAAAATAAAATACTAAACATAATTCGATTTGAATGACCAAGTGCACACTAAGGTTTTTGGGGTCGCTGAATCCAAATTTCAAATCAGATTTTTAAAATTCTAAATGATGGACCTAAAATGGCGACTATGAAGATTTAAAAATTTATCAAATACGATTGAAACTCGTTACTTGGGGGTTTTCGGGATCGCTGATTACGAATATGATGTCAGATTTACAAAATTAAAAAGGTGAATCCAATATGGCTGATAATTTCAAGATTCATGCAATTTGATCGAATTTTATGTCCGCCATTTTGGATTTCAAAATCTGACATCGGATTCGTAATCAGCGACCCCGAAAACCCCCGAGCAACAAGTTTTAAATAAATCGGTCGGATTTTTAATTTTTTTGACCGCCATATTGGATCCGCCATTTCGAATTTTGAAAATCTGACATTAGATTCGTAATCAGAGAAAAAAAAATTAAAAATTTTTGAATTCGCCATTTTGGGTCCGCCATTTTAAGTTTTGAAAAACTGACTTCAAATTCGAATTTTGCGACTCCAAGAACCTTAATTACAGTGAAATCACATTTTTTAGAAACTTTTTTTTCTTGGACTGTTTTTGGACCACAAGCGATTTTTAGCTGGACTGCGAAGGGGTTAAATGACAGTTCTACAGATACAGTTCAAGAAACGATAGAAAATCTCGAGTGTTTTCGAGACCTGTCCGAATCCATGTAGTTCAGAAAATACGTCAAAGGATTTATTTAACGAAATTTTTAATAGGGGAGAGGGCCCCAAGGTGGTCAGGGCCCTAAGGTGGTCACCCTAAGAAAATTTTTATATATTAGTTACTATCTTCAAATGTTTTCTGTTAATGTTATTATTTGAGAAGACAAAGATTTTAGTAAAGTTTTGAGGTAAATAGTCGTATGAGTCTTTTTGTAACGTGAACGTTGTAAAATTTCTGTTTTTAAATGATCGAGAAATTTTTTTCTCAGGGTGTTAAAATCATCGAAATTAACCATTTTAAAATAGTAAAAATCGTTATAATTATATTTATATATCGTACAATAATATTCCAAATGAATATAATTAATATTGTGCTTTAAAAATTTTATTCATTAACGTTTAAAAAATTGTGTCTTGGCCCTAAGGTGGACACTTTTTTGTATAGGAGGGCGAATCTCCAAACAGACGTATGTGGGGCGAGCTGGGATGCAGCGGCAAAAAATCGTTTATTAAATCCAAGAAGACTAGAAACAGGAGGTTTAACTCCGGTAGTGGGGGTACAGGCCTAATACGTACGAATATGGTTTCCCGAAAGAGGCCGAGCAAACTGAATAAGTCATGAGACGCGGTAGCCTTCTGCGCAGACTACTTTTAATTTACCTCCTGGTGGTAATTCAGCATAAATATTAAACACTGATTTGTATATACATATATGAATCGATAAAATTAATATCTATTTTTTAATTACCACCTGTAGGTAATATGCGCAGAAGGCTACTGCGGCTCATGACTTATCAGCCTCTTTCTGAAAACCCAACCATTAAGTACCCCCACTACCGGAGTTAGACCTCTTGTTTCTAGTCTTCTTGATTAAATTAATCAAAATTAAGGATATGCATTTTTGTTTCAATGTATATATTTTAATAATTATTAAATATTTAATAGTAATATTTATTACCTAGATTCATCCAGATGAAAAATATATTGAATGGGAACACATTCAAACTTTATATGAGGTGGATAAATTGCAGAATTCAGTGCAAAGATTGTGTCCTAATCTTACTGACTGCCATATATTTTTAAAAAAATAACAGTTTCGTTAAAATGCGTGTCTCCTTAGCTACACAAGTAAGTCTTCGAAAATTATATTATTGTATAAAGTTTTTGTTTATTTATGTACTATACTCGCAAGTAGAACATCTGCTCAATCAGATAATATTTTATCTGATTTAGCAGGATTTTAGTAAATCTGTTGCTCGTGGCTTAAGATTTTATAAATCTTTAGAGTACAGCAGCCCAGTGACACTGCTCCCGTTATGGCACGGTCACACCTCAGCTGCCTGCCTGCCTGCGCAGGCAGCCGCCACGGGAGTAGGAGAGAGGAGACGAATAATTTAAATTGTCTGACCCTCTTACTCTTATGTATTGCCATGACGACCTGCAGGCAGGCAGGCAGCCGAGGTGTGACCGTGCCATTAACCTCGGGAAAAAGTGGGATAAAAGTTGAACGCAACCGCTTAGCGGGAGTGGTGGCGCTGGCTGTCCTTTCAGGCCGACTTTTCAAAAATCATATATGAAAAGAATAGTAATTTTTGTAATTTCTATATTTTGTTTAATTTACTGTTTTGTTTAAATAGGAATTAAATATTAATTAAAGCTATATATAAAATGACAAGTATTAAAAAAAATCCAGATTATTATATATTTCATCGTTTATCAATATATTTAAAAAACATTTTAAAACTTTATATATACGAAATGAAAAAAGGAATATTTAAATAACATCTTTAAATAAGAATTATATAATCTTTTATAAAGATAAAAATAAAATCATAGAAGATGAGTAAGGAAAATGACGTTTAAAAAAATAATAAAAATGTGTAAAATAAATAGAACATTTATTGATCTGCAATCGGTACTTTTCATATATATCTCATATACTTTATAAAGTTACAAATTAAAATTTTTAACAATTTGCAACATTTCTGAAAACAATAATTGTAATATAAAATTACATATAAAATCTGTAGGGGAGAATGGGGAGTTATGAAGCACGCTTTGTTTATGAGTTGTAACTTCAAAAAGAAATTTTTATTTCAAATTTTCTCCACTTGAATCTCTAGAGGGTCTTCAAATATGCTTACTGGTTGAAGAATTTGCATGAAATAAAATAAAATCGACAATTTTTTTCAGTTGGACTAAAAAGCTGCTTTTTCAAGTTTTTAAAAATCATGGGGAGTTGTGAAGAACTACTAAAAATCGCTAAAAATTATATTTTTTGGTAAATATTCTTTATTGAGATTTTGCATAAATCGTTTTAAATTTCGAGAACCTAATCATTGCTGGGTATTATATGGGTGAACTTATCTTTTTGATTTGTTCGCGAATTTTGTAAGAATTCTGTAAAATGGAACACACAAAAAAACTTTATAAACGAAAAATTGAACACATTGTCTTGAAAGATATGCAAAATATCTGCTATCGGAATGAATCCAATTACAAAACGAAGATATTAGGTGAAAAAATATTCAGAGTAAGTGACATCTATCAAAACAATTACTATGCGAGATCTATGGCCGTGCTTCACAACTCCCCATGCTTCATAACTCCCCATTCTCCCCTAATATATACAAAAAAAGTATTGAAATATTTAAACATAAAAAATGAAAATACTTTTATGTTGAGTAGAATTTGGATATTTTTCTAAAATCAGTACTTTTTTTCTTCAAGTCTGATAATTGAATTTTCGCACATTGCCGCATACGATGCTGTAAATAGTAGTGAATTATGTATGCTAATACATCCTGACCGTGACTAGCGCATGGGAATTGAAAACGTTGTTGTAGAATTTCATTTACGACTAGATCATAAGCATCAATTTTTTTGAAATGCTGCATAAAACTGAATTCAATTGTTTCTAAGAATTTGAATAGTTTAATGTTAGGGTGTTCTATTCGAACGTAACTGTTCTCGTCTTGTTCTTCTCGCGTTATGAGTTGAGCTATTGGGTGATGTGACATAAATGCATTTTCTGTTGAAGTGAAAAATCCACTTCGACAAGTTTCACACTTTGAAAACTTTAAAAAATTTTTGCTAATGTTTCCTGTAACAAAATACATTAGACACTCAGTCACATAGGGGACATCATAATCGTGGTCCAGAGAGTTTGTAAAATCGGAAAAATCGTTATCATTTTGTGCAATAACGATATTTAATTTTAATTTAATCTCTTCAATAAGAGATTGCTTTTTTCCGGTTTATAAATCTCTTTCAATTTTGCCATTGACATTAATGGCTGAGTAGAATTTTCGAGCAAGGAACAGTTACCAGTTTTTTTGGTTTTAATACATTAAAAAGTGACAAAATTTTATAAATTTGTAGGAAAGTTGGAGTCGCGGGGTGGTCGTTGCAAGCTCCTGCTAGTCGTATCGTTCCAAAAAATCTCTACACAAAATAAATACAAAGTGAAGGTTTATTAAAAATTATCCAATAAAATGTATTTTGTATGCAATTCGCGCGCTCTGGAATGAGTTTAAATTTTAAAAAGGAATACAAATTATGTCTGTTATTAAAATAAAATTATAGTTTAATTAGTTCACGTACATTTTGCAATAAATTACTACTACAACTACTACTACTACTACTACTACTACTACTACTGCTACTGCTACTACTAATACAACTACTACTACTACTACTGCTGCTGCTGCTAGTATCGCTGCTGTTGCCGCTGCACATATAAAATACCTCCAGAGAATCCTGATTAATTCTTCCTGTAAGAACCATTTCAAACTTTTCCTCATCCATTAAATATTTTATTAAATCTAATGTGGATCTGAGGGTCATTCGTAATCCCACATCAGTATCGCTGGTTAGAAACTCCCGTGGTCGAATTAAACCATTCTGAACTCTTTGGTTCCAGTTGTTTAACCAAAGTAGAGTGTCTTCCAATACCTATTAACGTGATAAAATTTTGTTGTGAATCAAGATTAGTCAAATAATAATAATTTAAAAATTAAATAACAATAAAAAATATTAATAAAAATCAAATAATAATATAATATTAAACAAGTTTAATAAAACACCTACAGAAATATCATTACTTCCCGCTCTTATTGCCGTTTCCAAACTTGTTCTGTTTAGCGCGTCAAACATGTTATTTAAAATTTCACAAAACTGTGCAGTGGATTCGCTCTCTTCTAATTTTGTCCCTAGAGTTTTGTAAAATCGTAACCCACGAGCAACAGATTTACTAAAAACCTGTAATTAAAAAACAATTATATAGTAAATATATTAAAATTGAATTATATAACTAAAGCCATTTTTTCATAATTAATTAAAATCTTTTAAAATTTAAATAATTTAAGAAGTTTTCAAAAATGGATATTTAAATAAAAATTCATAATAATTAAGATTTCATACAGATAGTAAAATTCTATATACATAAAATAAGTACCTGCACAGCAAGAGAAACTCTCATTTTTGAATATTTATTTCCCGTGAGAATTACGTGGGCATCAGTTAATTTTGGACAAATCCTTTTTCCAGCCGGTAAAAGCTTATCTATCTCATGTAGAATTTTAATGTGATTCCACATGACTGGGCTTTCTTCTGGATGGATCTATAAATAAAAAAATATATTTATTAAGAAATATTTTACGTTGTTTAATTTTAATTTATAGGATAGACAAGAAGTTTTATCACTCAAAAGGCAGCTTTATACTTTTAATTGTCCTGAACTTTCTAAACGATTTCGTATCGTTTTCATCAAATGGGGTGCATCTGAAAACAGAAACACCTTACTTGAAGATGAAAGAATTTATCAATTATCCGAATCAATCAAATCTCTCGAAATATTTGCCTATGAATTGAAAATAAGGCTTTACCATCTTCAAGAAACTCCCTACATTATCATGAAATAATGCAGGGAGGTATAGTATATATTAAGGAACTCGGAGAATCTTGGGGTGCATGTAGCTCAGTGGTCAGAGCAGTCTACCGGCAATAGAAAGGTCGTGGGCTCGTATCCCACCATGCTAACCAATTTTTTCTGAGTTCTTTGATAATTTTGAAATTATTAATTAATTTCGAAAAAATGATTTTCAGAAAAAGCAGGTTTCTGTATTAGGACAGCTGCGCTGTCGATACATATGAAAAATATATTGTATTTTCATAACGAAATCTAGTGCTTACTCAAGAAATTTATTTTCGAGAGATTTGATTGATTCGGATAATTGATAAATTCTTTCATCTTCAATATTAATACTACCGAATGATAAATTCACTTTCTTCAAGAAACACCTTACGTTTCTCCGATATTGGGTGTGGAAACCAATTTTTGAATTCCTCGTTCATTTTACCACTGCAACCCATCTCCGACCACATCTTCCTGTTTGGTTTTCCCCCATCGGCAACAATCCCATGAATTTTTGTTCCGGCATTTTCCAAGAGCACTATGGCTTTAACTATTAATTTTGCTAACACGTCGCCACAGGTTGCTCCCTTTGAAGCAAAACCTGCTATAGGTTGTGCCTGATTATCATATAATGGTTGATACATGACAACCAGACCGTGGTCTGCCATTTGAACTTCAAGATCTTTTTCAGAAGAATTCTGAGGATCTCCGAAATCTTCTACGCCTTTAAAAGTCATAGTTTTTTGATCCAATAACAAGTTTTTCCTAGTAGACATTTCGTCTACTAGAATTAAACCGTGTAATTCTTTTGAACTTTTACCATCAAAATGATTTTTTAAAATTTCAAAAAATCGGGGATCAAAACCACACGGGCATCCGATGTCAGAAAGATATCTAGAAATATTATTTAAATTTCTTATTAGAAATAATAATTGTTTTGAGGTATATCAATAATCCCTAAAACTCATTAATTAGAATTGCAAATAAAAATTGTGACAAGTGACAATTCGATGAAAGAGGAATTCTGGTATAATTCTAAAAAATATAAATTCGAAAACAAATTCTATCTAATAAAATGTTATAAAATGAAAATTCTAATTAATAAATTTTAACGTTTATTCATTCTCCTCACTTAAAATAAATTACCTCCGAATTGTTCTCACACAAGGTACACATAAGATTTTGTTCTCCAAAATCATTTGATATGTTACTGGTGACCGCATGTGCAACAAAATGCACATAATGATCCAGTCGTCTGAGTATCGGCGACCTTTCGAACTTTTTACTTTCGCAGCTTTGAGGATTTCTTTAATGGCTAATTTTTCGTTTTCACTGATTTTTTCATTTTCAGATATAACATTTTCAATGGACTTGTCGCATGTTGCCTTCAATTTATTTTCGGTTACTTTTAAGGTCTGTTTGAACATTCGAAGTGAAGATTGAGCTCTTTCTTTTACTCTGCCAGTATTTTTTGCAATTCTTTTTATTCTTTCAAACTGTTCTAGCTTACGTGGACTTAAATTTTTCAATTGCAAATATTTAGAATTTCTATTTCTCTGTCGACGAATAATTTTTGTTTGTAAAATATGATTAATATTTCTGCAATATTTACACTGACTTGGTCGACCTGGTAGCTGTTTGAAATCTTCTGGTAAAACAAAGGGACAGCAATTATTTCTTAAAATATTAGCACCATCGATGAAAGTGAATGTTTGCAAAAGAGACGCATTGAAAACATTATTTTCAACATTTAAGCTGCCTTGACAACATTTTCGTTTGTCCACTGTTTCTATTATTTTAGCTAAATTTTCGACACTTTCAAATTTACTATTTTCGAACCCAAAAATACTATTTTCAATATGCCTACCATTAATGTAGATAAAAATATTCATTTTTGCATCAAGTGTTACACTTTTATGACAAGCAGGATGAATTTGCCCATTTTTATCCTTAATTGCTATTAATTTAGCGAAAGTAATACCATTTTCATGGTAGCAAGTTAAATTCGACCGAAGCCATCCACAAGGCATTACAACACTTTTGTCATCTTCAACAATTTGCTTAAAATAAGTGTTAGCATCGGGCGTGTCAGATTTCGTATTTTGATCAGTATTTATTGTGGAAGCTGCAAGAATAGCCTCATTGTGACTTGCATTAATGTTAACTTCCTCCACATTATTTTGATTAACGATTTCCTTTTCAACAATTTCGGTATTTACTTTTTTGTTTGGTGTTGTTTCCTCATCAGTATCGTTCTGGAATTTTCGTTTCGCCAATAGTATCCTAGGTTTTACAAGTTTCTCTTTTCGTCCTAAGTTTAAAGTCGGTAAAGCGCCTTCTTTTAGCTCGGGCTTTTTGAAAATAGTCTAAAAAAATATTTTATTTCTTTCATTACTTTTTTGCTTACAAATATCATTTTGAAAATAATATATATTTTTAAACAAAACTAAACTATTGAATCAAATTATGTATGTGATTTTAATATTTTAAATCATCGTTGTTTAAAAGAACGGCATAAACATATTAATTAATGAATTTTAGATCTAAAAATTTACTATTGATATTCAACCAGTATATTTTTAAACAAATAAATATAAATTTTTTATACGAGGTCAGAACTTTTAAAATCAATTTTTATTTATGCATATATACATATATTATTTATTTACTGAAATTTTGTTTTTTTAATAATATTTAAAAAGAGTTGTGCTAAATTATTAAATTATAGTGAAAACATGTAATTAATATAAAGTATTGAAAAAAATTAATACGTACCTTTCCCATGACAGTTCCGTCAGGTCTTGTTATTATTTTCTCAAACATTAAAGCATCTTCGTGAAAATGTTTTTCACAAACTGCGTCCACAGCTTTTAATTTAATGTCATCTCTTAAAATAGCTTTTTGACATTTTTTAATAATTTTTTCGTCATTTGGCACATAAAAAAACGCACTTTTGGAACTGGTTCTTTTTTTCGTTTGTATCCAGAAACACAACCAACTGCCACACACTTATTTAC
Source organism: Leptopilina drosophilae (assembly GCA_032873175.1). Taxonomy (NCBI): domain Eukaryota; kingdom Metazoa; phylum Arthropoda; class Insecta; order Hymenoptera; family Figitidae; genus Leptopilina; species Leptopilina drosophilae. Next base: position 29,664,258 of record CM065478.1, read on the forward strand.
CATTATGCCGTTTTTAACGTAATGAATTTGGAAAAAATTTTGTATTATAATTATGCTATTATATTACATAATTGTAATATTAATTTTGATGAAAAACTGCAAATCCCGCAAGTAAAACTGACATATTCGAAAAAGTCGGCCTGAAAGGTAATCAGCGCTCCCAGTTAGAACTAATTTTCCTGTTCACGACTTTACCTACTTTCAGTTTGGAGTGTCACCGGGCTGGAGTACAGATTGAAAGATTCTGATGCTACCGCAGATTTTTGTGAGAGGATGGACCACATATTTGACACCTTAAATAGGACATCAATAGGAAATACACCTCAAAACGAGAACATTGAAGTACGTCCTGAAATAAATTTTCATGACATTGAATCTAAAATTTATTTACCATATTAATGAAACCAACTGATAAATTCTTCTTTCATAAATTTTTATAATATTATAGATTTATTAATTGCCATATAGCTTATTATAATTTTTTAACATATCCTGATATATTTATAATTTCTCAGTTTTTGCGCGAAAGTATTTAATGGTTAGATTATTGGGAGGCACGGAAGGAACAAAATTTAATCGACGCGAAGGAATTTTTAAAGAAAGAAACTGCAGAAGGATGGCGAATGACGCTGAATTCTTTCTTAGACTTGGCAGATTATTTGCTGAACGATTTAAACTTTGATTATATTTTAAGTGGACGAATTAATCAAGATACTCTGGTGGTATTCGCTAATTGAAAATTGAATTTAAAAAAATTTTTTTCAAGGGAATTTTCTGGTGAAGAATTGATGAAAAACCCTTTTTAGGGTTCCGTACACCGTAGGTGTACTGACGGAACCCTTATGAAATCACTCGTGTGTCCATCCCAGCCACGCAAAATGGGCTGCCCCCCCTTAACTTCTACAAATCTCAACCTTGTGAGCTAAAATTGGGTAGGGATCTTCAGTTTTAAGTGCAGATTACAGGAAAAATATAGCGAACCCGATTGGCCTACATATTTGCTAAAGGGAAGGGAAAGAAATTAAATTTTGTCAAAAAAATTGCTAAAAATGACCCTGTCCCCCCCTTAACTTCTACAAATCTCAACCTGGTGAGCTGAAATTCGGTAGGGATCTTTAGTTTTAAGTGCAGATTACAGGAAAATTATAGCGAACCTGATTGGTGAACATAAGTACAATTACAGAGAAATATAAAAATTTATTAATAAAATAAAATAATAAAAATATTTATTCTAATCTTATAACAGTATTTTACCATTTTGTTTAATTTGTTTTTAATTTTAAAAGAATTGTTAAAATAATTTGAAAAAAATTTTGTTTGAATATTTGTGTACGGAACCCTCTATCTTAGTGCGAGTGCAACTCGCAGGGGCGGTAACGATTCTACGCAATTAAATTCTATAAATGAAAATTCAACGCAGTAAACTCTACACGAGAAAACTCTCACTTTATATTTAGACAAGTAATAACAATTCTACGCAAATTAATTCTACATAATGAAACTCTACGCATTCTAATTAAATAAAATATAATTTAATTAATTTTTTTAAATTCTTCACGATTAAATACTACACCAATAAATTCTACAAAGTTTAATTCTACGCATGATAAAATATATTTTTGATTATTCTTTATAAGTTGTTAACTCTACGCAGTTAAATTCAACACCAGATAATTCTACAAAAATAAATGCATTTTAATAAATAGATTTTTTAAAAATTCTACGCAATTAAAGTCTACAAAAAATAATTCTACAAATTTTAACTTTTTTTATAATAAATTTTTAGAAGATTAAACTCTACACAAGGAAATTCTACAAAAATAATTCTACGAGAAAAATGTCTACAGATATCAATTGTAATATTTAATTTAATTGAATTATTAACTCTACGCCGTTAAACTCAATACCAGATAATTCTACGAAAATAAATACATTTTTTAAAAATTCTACACAATTAAACACTACAATTCAAAATTCTACACAAATTTAAATTGGATTTTTTTTCTTTTTTTTAAAGTCAATAAATAATAATTCTACGCCGTTTAATTCAACATTAAATAATTCTACGCAAATGAACAAACTTGTGTTGAGTTTTACCGTGTAGAGTTTATTTGCGTAGAATTATTTACTGTTGAATTGAACGGCGTAGAATTATTATTTATTGACTTTGAAAAAAAATCCAATTTAAATTTGTGTAGAATTTTGAATTGTAGTGTTTAATTGTGTAGAATTTTTAAAAAATGTATTTATTTTCGTAAAATTATCTGGTATTGAGTTTAACGGCGTAGAGTTAATAATTCAATTAAATTAAATATTACAATTGATATCTGTAGACATTTTTCTCGTAGAATTATTTTTGTAGAATTTCATTGTGTAGAGTTTAATCTTCTAAAAATTTATTATAAAAAAAGTTAAAATTTGTAGAATTATTTTTTGTAGACTTTAATTGCGTAGAATTTTTAAAAAATCTATTTATTAAAATGCATTTATTTTTGTAGAATTATCTGGTGTTGAATTTAACTGCGTAGAGTTAACAACTTATAAAGAATAATCAAAAATATATTTTATCATGCGTAGAATTAAACTTTGTAGAATTTATTGGTGTAGTATTTAATCGTGAAGAATTTTAAAAAATTAATTAAATTATATTTTATTTAATTAGAATGCGTAGAGTTTCATTATGTAGAATTAATTTGCGTAGAATTGTTATTACTTGTCTAAATATAAAGTGAGAGTTTTCTCGTGTAGAGTTTACTGTGTTGAATTTTCATTTGTAGAATTTAATTGCGTAGAATCGCTACCGCCCCCAACTCGCACTTGTCCGATTTTTTTTAAACTCTTATTGTTAAAAATGTATCTTAGTTATTGCAAAAATTCCTTCTAGTTAATATTACGTATTACAAGAGGAGTAATAATAAGCTCAGTAAAAGTAAATTGATGTGAATTTAATTGGATTTGTTAAATACCCAAAATAAATACGATAACCAGAGTTGCCACAAATACTTAATTTTATTTTCCCTGACTTTTCCCTGATTTCCAGACAAAATTCTCACTTTTTCCCTGATCATAAAAAATATTCTGATTCACTCTAAAAATTATTAGATACTCAAAAAAGTGTTCTATTAAATTTAATTACAAATTTAATTAAATTTAAAATTATTCAAAATCATTAACATCTAAATTTTTAAATAAGAATTTAATTATTACTTTTCCACAGGAATTAAAATTCTTCAGAACATTCAAATTCAAACCTTTTTGAAACTTAACAATTTATAAGAATATTATTACAAAACATAAAAAAGGGATCGCTTTCTTCATGTTATAATTCAAATAACCATGAAATTTATCAACAAAAATTTAATTATTTTCATTATCAATAAATCGATTATTCAGTAATTTCATTTTTTTAATCAATTTTTATTAGAAAATTCTAGAAAAATTCAATTATTTAAATTGAAAAATAAATAATTTATTGAATAATTAAATGTTTGTTAAAATTAAATTCGTATAAAAAATTTTATCAACAGATGTTTAAATAATTGAATTCTTTTGACAAATTTTAATAAAATTTTTAAGAATAATTACATTTTTCGAGGAATTTGATTAAAATATTGTATCCAAAATTAATTAAAATCCTGCGATGAGTTTTATTTTTCATGAAAATAATTTTAAAAAATTTCCAAAAATATTATTAAAATTTTTCTAAAATAATTGAATTTTGGTGAAGAATTTTATTATTTATAAAAATAATTCAATTCTTGTAAAGAACATTGTTAAATTTTTTTTAAATAATTGATTCATGCGACGAATTTTATAAAAATCTGTTTAAATAATTGATATTTTTCAAAAAATTTTATAAAATTTGGTACATTAAACAATTGAACTCACGTGAAAATTATATTATTTATGAAAATAATTGAATCATTTCAAAGAAATTTATTAAAAATTTCATAAATTATTGAATTTCTGTAAAATTTTAACAAGAATTTTATTCAAGTTTTTAAATATTTTTTAATTTTAAAGAAGAATTGTATTATTTATAAAAATAATTGGAATTTGACGAGAATTAAAAATTTTTTTTTAATAATAATTGAATATTGATGAATTTTATTTTTTGTAAAGATAATTGAAATTTTGACGAGAATTTCTAAAAACATTTCGAACATAATTGAATTTTGGAAAATAATTTTTTTATTTTTTAAGATATAATTGAAATGACTAGAATTTTTTTAAATTTTTGAATATAATTGAATTTCTGCAAAAAATGTTATTATTTTTGAAAATAATTGAATTTCTGTAATTATTTGTAACTTTCCCAAAATTAAATTTTTTTAGTATTTTTAATTAAAATTCTTTTATCAATCTAGTATAATGAAAATTGTAAAAATTATCCATTACTTAATTTATAAGTCATAATTTTATGATAGTTCTTTAAAAATTAAGTTATTTAAAAAGAAATTAGTGTCTGAAATAGAAAAAATTTAAGGTTTTGTTTTAAAATTCGTGGTTATTTTTATAGTTTACAAGTAAAACAAAAAAACATCAGAATAATAAATTAAAACATTTACTTCTTCTTATTTCACAACAATTTTCTTTTCCTCATAAAAAATAATAAATTACAGAAAAATGGAATAAACATATGCTTACTTGGGGAGAAAACATTTATATTAAATTTAAAAAATAAAATTTTTTTTAATAATATAGTGGATTTTTCAATTTTAATTTTAATTAATTTTATAAATGCTAATAGTATATTCTTTTTATACATCAATCGATTCGTCTTGATGAAATTAATAAGATTTTTTGTTTGTTTTCAAGTAAAGAATAACATTTTATTATACGACAACATAATACACGGAAAAAAATAAATTAGCTCCAGCAGTAAACAGATGTTTGCTGAGAAATCTTTGAAAATTAGCAAACATTAGTAAAAATTTATGCGAGTTTGCTGGTATAACGACCTTGTTTTATCTCACAGCGAACTTTTTCGCTGTCCCTATTTCAACGAACAAGGTTTGCTGTGGCAGCAAAATGTTCGCTGCAACAGCAAACCCTTTCTATGCGTGTATTGAAGAAGAAAATAAATTTCTAATGAAAGAGCGAATTTTTCGTCTTTAATAAATTCTGATTAATTTTATAAATTAAAATACAATATATACTTCATATGTATATATATATATATATATATATATATATATACACTACCGGCAGAAATTGTCGGTACGAACGACGAGCAAGCTACGAAAAGTTGCTGCCGAAATTAAATTAACATACTTTATTATTGAAAAATGATAGGATCTTGGTTCTTGGATCGTTTCAAAGCCAATTAAATTCTGCGTCGTTTGATATATAAATGAAAATTATTTGATATTTTTGAGAGATTTTATCACCTAAAAGATTTTGAAAAAAAATTGATTAATTTTTCTATTTTTGTGCACCATGTTTGAGTGGCTGCACATTCTAGAAAAATTTAGAGAAAAATTTTAAACTCTAGAAACATAATCTTTAAAGTCTCAGCTTTTATTTGAGCCTTGAAAATTGAAAATCCGTTCAGTAGTTTTTGAAATATCTAAAAAAATGTCCAAGCATGTTGTTTTATAATTTAGGCGGTGATACACACTTATTGCACTATCGCTGCTCACCTGGTTCGTTGCGACAGGGCCGAATAAGCGGCATATAGAGTGGGGGTCATATTTGGAGCCCTTTTTAAGTTTTTTGTAATTTTAGATTTAATATTCATTGAAAATTTAATAATTGTTTAAGTTAATTATTATATATATAAAATTATGTTATCATTTTACAAACTTTCATGATCAAATAGTCGTTTATTTCTACGTACAAATTTTCACTTTTCTAACTTTTTTCCAAAAATAAACGACTATTTGATCATGAAAGTTTGTAAAATGATAACATAATTTTATATATATAATAATTAACTTAAACAATTATTAAATTTTCAATGTGAATGTGAATTAAATTAAATAAATAATAAATCAATAATGTGAATTAGTAACTAGTAAAAAAGATTACTAATCTTTTTTACTAATTCACATTTAGAGAGTAAGTAAAATTTTACTTGAAATACACAATTATTGAGGAAAACTAATAAACAGAACTTACTCTGTTATACTCGATTATAAATATCAAAATTGACCTTGAAAAAAATTATTTTGGACCTTGAAAACCTTGAAAAGTCCTTGAATATTTTTAAAAGAATCGCTAAACACGCTGCAAGAGTCAACCAAGAATTTACAAACAAAAGCTCTTTTCCGAGTTTTGACGTTTCGACACAAACTGCCACTAAGAAAACACGTGTCTAGTAAGAAAATTGAAACACGGTCAACGTCAAATCAAAATGAAATCAATTTACGTAATTCAACCGAAGTACTCGACACTTTTACTTTAATTTACCTTATTTTGTGAGATTACAGTTATTAAAAAAATTGCAATAAAATTATTCTAAATAAAAATATTATTTAATTTAAAACGTTATGAACATTTACAGGTATTTCAATCATTTTGAGTTATTTAAACGTTACGTTTTTTTCAAATAGGTAAAACTGTTGAGGCTCCGGCCAAAGCCCTTTTTTAAATAGGTTTAAGAGGAGCCTTTTCTGTCTTAAAGGTCCGTAAATTTGCTTCTAGTTCGTAAAAGTCCGTTTTTATAAAAAGGTCCGTAAAGTACGTAATTTGATTGAGAAAAAACGAAAAATTTGTAAATTGTACGATATAAATTGGGGATAATTTTAGAGAAATTACAAATGATTGCAGAAATTTGATTATTTTCAGAAGTAATAAGATTCTCGTCAAAATTTCAACTATTTTCAGGAATAATAAAATTCTCTTAGGTTCAATTATTATCAAAAATTTTAGTAAAATTCTTGGCAAACATTTAATTATTTTCATAAAATATTAAAATATTAAATATTAAAATATTCGTCGAAAGAATTTAATTTTTTAAAATTTGCGATTTGTTGATAAAATTACTTATGATAGAGAAGACTGGGGCTAAACAGGACGGATTTGGTCTTTGACCAGAAATTCACAGAAAAACATATTTTTTGCTAAAGAGTAATATACTGTTTTAAAGCTTGTTCCTTCACCTACAAGTCGCACTTGGTCGTTTTTAAAAAACTACAGTAGCTTTGGAGATATATTGCTTCGAAGGAGACTATATACCTCAAAAATGAAAATTCCAATATGTGGAGAAATAATGAAAAAATTTCTACGAATCTGAGATACGATCTCCCTTGTCAATGAAATGAATTTAACTTAGAAAAATTCCAATGAATTTCTAAGTCCAAGTTGAAATTAGAAAATAATATTTTCTATTCATGAAAATTTTTCTATTTCCAAATGTTGAATAAAAAAAACGTCTTTTAGACATCTTAAAGACATCTAATGGCCAAGACATAGAACGTGTATAGGACGTCTTTTAGTACAAGTCCAAAAGACGTCCGCAAAAAGATATTCTTAGGACGTCTTTTTGTACAAGTCCAAAAGACGTCCGCAAAAAGATATCCTTAAAACATCTTTTAAACAAGTGTACCTACTAAGCAGACGCGGATCCAGGGGGCCACAGTGACATGCCCCCCCCCCTGAGAATTCAAACTTCCTGAAATTTTTTTAATAAAAATTGTATTCATATTTTCGGATAATATTAAATTAAAAAGGTGACATAAAAAATACATTAATAAATTTTATTATTTAATGACAGTGTAGTTAATTAACTCTTGTGACAAAACATACTTTAAAACGCTTCAATTGGACCGGGACTTTACAACATTTCCAATACAGAAGAATAAATAATATATTAGTGGACCAATCAGGTACTTCTTCATCCTCAGTGCGGTTGATATACTCAAACAATTTATTTTTCGCGACGAGTCAAAAATGCTATTTTACAGGTCATTTTAATTTGTTATTTTACTAATTACTTTTTACTGCTCATAGTCAAAAATGATTTCATTGGAAACTTTGACACTCTAATTTATCATTTCCGTTAAGAAAGTGTAAAAATGTTAATTTTTGTGGGAGAAAAGGCTGTTTCCAAAATGTGATTTTAGTGCTTGATTTGCTTACATTTTTGTTTGTTTACATTTCACAACTTGGACATACCCATAACACATTCACTGATTGGTCAATTATATTCCGCTATTTTATCAGTAGAGGATCGCTCGCATTTTTTGTTGCGTAAGTTCGTTCTGTGACAACTGTTGGAAACTATGAACGCAATTTTAAACAGCAGATGAACACGATTGATTTGTACTTCAATTTTCAATTGTGAAAAAAGACTTTATTCATTTTGTGGACTAGCACCTCTGATAATAAGGATTATTATAATTAGTTATGATAAGGATTATTATAACCATTAATAATTATAATCAGGTGTCTACTCAGCGATCATGGCCCGAAGTTTACTTCTGGTCCATGGGAGAGACACACCGAGCTTCGACGTCCGAGTTTCTTAGCTCACCTGACACTGGATATCATAGACGTCGCATCAATGCTTCGGCAATGCTATAACGTCTATGTAACTAACGGAGGCAGTTCAGGGCCCATCCTGGCCAGATGGTAGTACCCTGTTAAGGCCCGATTGTTCCTCGATACGGGACAAACACCCAGTATGAGCGATTGTAAAAACAAGGAAGAGTACCTGCGGAGTAATGCTTCAGCTGAATCTCTCACTAGTTCCGATCATCAAGCGCTTTCGAGCGTGAGGATGATGGCCAGTGGCCCAAGGATGCAGGAGGGCAACAACGCGTTGGCAGTTCCACAGATTATTGTGGAGAAGGTGGAGAGACGAGGGAGTACGAGCAGTGTGACAAGTCAGGCTACCTCCATGTCTGTCTTCAGTAATGCTTCAGCGAATGACATTGCTAGCTGCAACAAGGACCGAGATGAATGCACAAAGCTGCGGGAAGAAGAGGAGGCATGCATTCTAGCAATAGAAATAGAGGTCAGTAAGATGATAAAGTCCTGCGAAGTCCAAAAAATGTCAATATGACAATCAAGGATAAATTATGCTTATAAGCATAACATCGCTCATACAGCAGACCAAGGTGAAGCACGCAGCAGCTACAATAAAGGACGAGATTTTCTACCAGGGATTGACCTGGTCGGAAGAAGCTAGACACGATCGCACAGTAAGAAGAGATCGTTGTAACGCAATCGTGTTGAGAAACGTCGTCTTAGATGCTCAGAAGCGGAAGAGAAGTGATCTTGAGCCTGCGAAGGATCCAAAAAGGAAAAAGGAGGAGAGACCTAAAAAGACTGGAAGTAAGGGGATCTAAACGGTTCCGAAGCCAGATCAGGTCAAGAAGGGAAGAGCCACAGTGATTGTTAAAGTGGCTGAAGGGAAAACTTTCGCCGAAGTACTGGCGAAAGTTCGAAAAGAGGCTGACCTAGAGGCCACTCAGACAAGGGTTGTGGGAGCTTTACCCACTAAAAAGGGAGACCTTCTCATTAAGATTGGTGGGTCTTCAAACAAGAAGTTGTTCGCCGAAGGGGTGACTAAGGATATCGGCGATCTGGGAAAAGTGCAGGTGGCGGACTGGCAGACTGTGCTGGAGATCCGCGACATGGACACCCTCACCGTACAGCAGGATGTCAAGGAAGCCCTATACGAAGATAGGGAACATCAAAATCGGTTTTGTGTCTTGCAGAATCAGTAAGAAAGTTATGGTCACAAGGTGTCACAAGTGCCTTGACTATGGCCATATAGGCAGAAACTGCCAAGCAGTAGATAGGTCGGCTGCGTGCTTCAAGTGCGGAGAAGCTGGCCACAAGGCAGCAGATTGTAAGAAGAGCCCATGCTGCTTCTTATGCAAGACAAAGTTCGGCGAGGAGGAGAGTATCCAACATGTCGCCGGATCAGAAGAGGCATAAAAATATATATATATATATATATATATATATATATATATAAAAAAAATATATATATATTTTTATATATAAAAATATATAATATATATATTATAATATATAATATATAGGGCAGATCTGAAGACCTTGCATCCGCAAGGTCTTCAGATCTGCCCTAGAGGAAGCCAAGAAGACTTTGTCAAAGACAAGAAGAAAATAAGGACAGAACAAGAGCGGCACGGAAGAGTCGCGTATGCGACTAAATGGGACCATTCATCTACGAAGTCTGAAGCCACTAGGTAGTTCCGTAGGTGAATAATAGGTCTAATATAAATGGGTTTTTAACATGGCATGGTCGATGTGAGTCCTGAAGTCTAAACAGAAGTCAATCGACAGAGTCCTGTATGTTTCAATTTGTAACAAATTGTTACTCTATAAAGATTTTACTGTTTTCATAACATTTCCAATTGAATTTATTCGGTTGTATAATTTATGTTAACTATCCTGAAGAAAGCTAAAAAAAATAATTATAATCAATGTTTACATTCTTATATTCTTTTCTTTACACACGAAAAAATTAAAAATAAGATTTAATATGATACTTTTGGAACAAAAATATTAATATACAATTTGTATATTCGTATATTCCTAAAAAAGGTCATCAAGCTAGCGTCATTCAGGTGCTCCCCCCAAGAACCATGTCTGGATCCGCCCCTGCTACTGGATAGTTATTCGCAAAATTTAATTGTTTTAATCACGACGTCCGATTTAGCCCCACACCGCGTCAACTACAATAATAAAAATTTTGTTTTGAAGTTGAACTACTTTTTTGAAAAATTCAAAAAGTTTAATTTTCTCCAAAATGGCTTGACCGATTTCTATAAGATAGTTATCATCTCAAGAGTAATATATATTTTACACAAGACGATTGAAAGGGTACTTCATACTTTTAAAAATTAAAAACTGATTTTTGGCTGCTATAAATAGAATAGTTGTCTACATAAATGAGGGGCCAACATGTTTTTAATTAAAATTTAATTAAATTAATGAATGATTAAATTAAATTTCCAAAAATATTAATAACATATGCCTATTTAATGTAAATACTTAGGGGCCAAAAATAGGTTTTTGCTTTTTTAAAGTATGAAGTACTCTTTCAATCGTCTTGTCTAAAATATATGTTACTCTTGAGATGACAACTATTTTATAGAAAAAAGTGGCGGTGGTGCAAAAAAAATTTAACAAAAAAATTTTTTTATTGACTTTCTGATGAGTGATAATTTAGTCGACAACCTTTTTTCTCAACTGTTTTTATTTTATTGTATAAGAAAATTGTATCATGAAAATCAGTCAAACCATTTTGGAGAAAATCAAAATTTTTGAATTCTTCAAAACCATAGTTTAACTCCAAAATAAAAAATTTTTTTCGATTTGAAACTTGGTGAAAATAAATTTCATAATAGGTTAAAATTATTCCCTAAATATGGACCCAATCCAGAAGGGGGCACTTTTTACATGTTTATACTGCTGCGGCCTTTTTTTCTTAACGTTTTTCATCCAAATTTTTTTCTAAACAACTCAGTATACCTTCAGTTAATAAAAAAATTGCCATAAGAAATGTGAACATTAATTATAACGATAAAAACCCCCAAAAAATAAGAACGAACATTTTTTACTTCTACTTTGTAAAACAAGATTTTCATATGACTGAATCCATTTCAAATCAGGCAGATCGACTAACTCGAATGAATAGTGAAAAAAAATTGTTTTGCTTAGCATTTTTTTTCTTTTGAGTATAATTTAATTTTCTTTCTTGGGACTTGTAGATGGGCTTGTCCTCTTCAAAATCTAGTTTGAAATTTAAAAAATATTTAAAATTATAAAAATTGGCCATGATTTTCTGAAAATAAATAAGATTAATTTTCATTTTTACTACAAGTTCTTAAAATAATTATGAACATTTCCTATGAATTTCAAGCGGGCTAAACCATTTTGGGGAATATATTTAGGGAGTAATTTTAACCTATTATGAAATTTATTTTCACCAAGTTTCAACTCGAAAAAAATTTTTTATTTTGGAGTTAAACTATGGTTTTGAAGAATTCAAAAATTTTTATTTTCTCTAAAATGGTTTGACTGATTTTCATGATACAATTTTCTTATACAATAAAATAAAAACAGTTGAGAAAAAAGGTTGTCGACCAAATTATCACTCATCAGAATGTCAATAAAAAAGTTTGTTAAATTTTTTTTGCACCGCCGCCACTTTTTTTTATAAAATAGTTGTCATCTCAAGAGTAACATATATTTTAGACAAGACGATTGAAAGAGTACTTCATACTTTAAAAAAGCAAAAACCTATTTTTGGCCCCTAAGTATTTACAATAAATAGGCATTATTATTAATATTTTTGGAAATTTAATTTAATCATTCATTAATTTAATTAAATTTTAATTAAAAACATGTTGGCCCCTCATTTATGTAGAAAACTATACTATTTATAGCAGCCAAATTTGAAATTCATAGGAAATGTTCATAATTATTTTAAGAACTTGCAGTAAAAATTTGGATAGAAAAAAAGGTGGTGTTTTTGAGAAAATTGATTATATTTATTTTCAGAAAATCATCGCCTATTTTTATAATTTTAAATATTTTTCAAATTTCAAACTGGATTTTGAAGAGGACAAGCCCATCTACAAGTCCCAAGAAAAAAAATTAAATTATACTTAAAAGAAAAAAATGCCAAGCAAAACAATTTTTTTCACTATTCATTCGAGTTTGACCACTCATAGTTCAAATGTGCATAACTTCTTTAAATTTAACTTTTTTGAAAAATAAAAAAATACGTGTCTCTTTATTTTTCATGTACAATAACATATTTTAGCGACAGCTAAATCGAAGTTAGTCGACCTGCCTGATTTGAAATGTATTCAGCCATATATTAATGGCTACTATTGTTACAAGAAAAATGTCATGTTCATAACACCTCATGCAACGTATGCATCATGAAACAGTGGTTTCACAGGTTATTTACATTATTTGAAATTTTTCATGGTTTCGGAAATATTTGACTTGCCCGGTTTAGCCCCGTGTCTGGTTTTGTCCCGATCTCCCCTATTTTATTTTTAAGAAACATTTAATTTGTCAATAAATTATATTTTGCATTGCAAATTATTGCCAAAATATAGTTATGTTTAAAAATATTAAAATTCTTCTTAGGGATTCAATTATTTTCTATAATAATACAATTTTTCGCATAATTTCAATCATTTTTAATATGATTTTAAACTAATTTCTTAGAAAAACTGGTAGGGAGTTAAAAATTCAAAAGTTTTATTTCTTCCAAAATTTTTTCCAAACAATTAAACAAAGAATAAAACAAAAATGAGAACCAATACTTTTTCAATTTAACTTTTATAATTTAGTTGTTATATGAAAACATTTTTACGACAAATTCGAAGTGAATAAATAATATTTCTTGATGAATTTGTAGTACAACTTAATTTAAATTCAAAATTTAAAGTGATAAGATAATATTTCGAGAGAAATTAAATGGCTCAAATGCTAAAAAAGTAAGAACAATTTATTTGGCATTTAATGGATTTTTATATTATAATTACTCGGAAGATAACTCACTCTTTTGGAACTTTTGTACTTTTGGAAAAAACCATGTTTGGAACTGATCTCTTTGAATTTTTTTTGAACTTTCGTAGGGGAGACCGAGGAGGAAAGTAACAAAATTCAGTTTTTTTATTTTAGCGTTCAAACTATTTAACGAATAATTTTTGTTAATACGTTAATTGAAAGCTTGGACTTTCACCTCTTAAATAAAATTTGAATTAGACATTTAGATTAAATAACCAAAACACAGCATGAATTTTTCACGATCTTTGCATTTGTTACTTTCCTCCTAACCCTCGAGGAGGAAAGTAACAGCAGCTAGGAGAAAAGTAACATTATAGAATACGGTTAATATTATATCATTTTAAGATTATTATTAATTTAAAATATTTTTATTTTCAACTTAGAAAAATACAAAAATACTAAATGTACAAATTATTCATATTTGATACTTTATTTAATACATATTCAACACATTTTGTTACTTTAATGTCTCATCGATATTATCTTCTTATCTTTATTACAGATGTAGCATTTAATTTTAAAACTTATCGTATATGTAATATTAAATTATTTAAATGTGAAACAAAAGTACTAATTCTATATTTAAAGGTAAATTAATAATTATTGTTGAAACGAAAACTTACTTTTGACGTATTTTTGTAACGTCACGTCACTAGCGGACTTCAATAACCTGAAATGCTCTTGAACACTATGGAGAAGTTGTAGGGGGTACTACTGACTAAAAAAAAATTTATACTCTGTATTTTCGCTAATTTGTTTAAAAGATATTAGCGTTGTTACTTTCCTCCTCGGTCTCCCCTACCCCAATCTAAAAATATCATTGTTTTAAACATTTTTGTTAAAAATAGTCCAGAGAATTCACGTATATAAAAGTTTATTTGATAACATTCTTTACGAGCATTCAATTTTACGAAAAATTCAATTAATAAATAATTTATTTTATTATTTAAATAATTGAATTCTAGTAGAATTTCCTAATAAATTTTGATTTAAACATGCATATAGAGAAATATGTTAGGATTAATGCTTGAAACTTTTCTTGTATACTTTTTCCATACATTTTTTTATGCTAAAATCTTAACAGAGAGCCCTATTTATTGCTCGAGTTCGCCTAAATATTAGGTAGAGTCGACTGATATTCAGGCGCTAAGTCGAGAATTATATTACTTTTTCATCTCAAATATTTTTTTTCTTTCATTCCTCGTTGAAATGAGCTACAATGATTTTTTTCAAATTTTTTCATCAAGTTTCTTGCAACAAATTTTTAAAAATTATTGCACTGCAAAAAATGGCGTCTAAAAATAAGACGTTAAGACATTCATAAACGTCATATGTAAATAAGCGTCTTACTGTTTTCAAATAATTTCTACAATTCAATGATTTTCTCTTAGAAAAATTAATATTTTTAAAAGGTTAAAATTGAAAATTATTTAGGAGGATATGAGATTTCGTATGTACATAATGAAAACCTTAGAACAAATTTTTGTATTTTGATAAAAACCAAAAAATACCTTAATAACGGCATTTTTAAAATTTTCAATGTCAAATTTCTCGAAAATCTATGGCGATGAAGAAATTTTGTTTATAGATTTGCGTTCAGCATAAAAAACCTATAAGAATCCCCATATCCGCTCTCAGAAATAAAAAAACTGTTGCACTGTGTTATATATATTTCAAAAGTCAGTTCAGTATAAATCTATATCTCTAAAAGAAGTGTAAGACAAAGTTGACTAACAAATTAATGCAAGAAAATTCTATTTCATTCTAGAACCATTAGTAACATTGAGGCAATATTGGTAATGTTACAACAGTTCTCTCAATATTGCTGTAATATTACGTGCTACTGGGGTAGAGTAATTCTCGTAACTAAAAGTTTCTGCGTAGCTGCTT
This sequence comes from Leptopilina drosophilae, assembly GCA_032873175.1. NCBI lineage: Eukaryota > Metazoa > Arthropoda > Insecta > Hymenoptera > Figitidae > Leptopilina > Leptopilina drosophilae. The sequence goes on from CM065478.1 coordinate 29,679,657, forward strand.
TGAATACAGTAACAAATTAATAAAGAATTTTAAAAAATTTTCTTTATTGCTTCCTCATATAGAAGAAGTATTGTATTACCAAAATTTTTCGACTTCGATTTTTTGACTTATTTTTATGGGACCATCCATAAATAACGTTATACTGGTTTTCGGGTTTTTTGACCCCCACCCCCCCTTCGTTGCATTTGGTTGCAAATTACCAACAACCCCCCCCCCTAAATGTAACTTTGCAAAAATGACTTATACCCCCCTAAAATAAGAATTATATTATTTTTCTGGATTAATGAAGTAATTTTTATTTTTTCATATATTTATTAAAATGAACTCTGATAATGATTTACACAATTTCTGTAGCGACATCTATTACTGGTTTTTTAAAGTAATGTGTCAAAGATGATAAATATGATAATAAGCAGAGTATAGAAATGCGTAACGTTACATTTCAAAATCACCCACCCCCCCTTGTTCCAATCAGTTGCATTTTTCAACCCCCCCCCCCTCCCCTAATCGTGTAATGTTATTTATGGATGCTCCCTTATGTCATTCCTTGTCTGTGTGTAAACATCATATTTTCATAAATATCTCCAAATCAGAAAGAGGTTTTGGGCTGAATTTTTTTTAAATTGTAGGTCTCATCTGTGAACATAAAATGAGAGTACTTTGAGATAGATAAAGTTTAACTATTTATTTTTTTGGTTTTTAATTTTTCAAAATAACGCTTTTTGCCCATAACTTTAAAAAAATGTTAGGACACTTATAAATGTTTTTCTCTAATTTTATAGATTTTTTAAAACACATCTTTTGAGCCCTCAATGAACATTTTTCGTCTACATTCATTATAAATACTAGCAAACGATACGCGCGCTAGCGCGCGGAACGTAGTATTCAATATGATACTGTTATACAAATTACAAATTTTTTTATTAACAAACATAAATTTTTTAAATAATTTCATAATCAAAATAAAAAAAAATAACTTAAGCTTATATTTTCAAAAAATTTAATGAAATTTCACGAAAGAATTCCAATATTTCCTAAAATTTTAACAAATCTTTCTAAATAATTGGTAAAAATTATATTATTTTTATATAAATAGTAAAATTTTTCGCAAGAATTCAATTATTTTTAATACAATTTTAATAAAATTCTTCTCCATAAAATTTCAATTATTTTTAAAATGTTTAATTAAAATTATTAAAGAAACTCCATTTTTTGACAAAAAATTCAAAGACATTCTGCAAAAAGAATTTAATTACAAAATATTTTAAAAAATTTAAACGATATTCTCCTCGAAAATTAAGTTATTTTCATAGTATACAATTTTTATCGTAGTGTCAGTCCGCAGTACAAACATAGCATAACAAACATTATCATTATTAAATGGAAATTATAATAATTTATATTATTTATTTCCAAAAAATCAGAATTTTATTGAAAGTCCTGATTGAAAAGTTAAGAAAAGAAATTTTTTAAATTTTTTTACCTTTTTCTCAATACAATTTAACATTCTGTAAAATAATTAAAATTTTTTTTAAAACAAATAAAGAAAATTTTAAAAACTTTTTTTTTGTATAAAAAATGAAAGAAGTTATTAATCAATACATATTAAAAAAAATAATATTTCTGATTTTGTTAAAAAATACTACAAATTTTGTAAAATACTTCAAATTACTTTATTTTTCCTTCAATTTTAAATAAAGAAAAAGAAATTATTCAAATTTTTTCATTAATTTCTAGATAAAACTTAAAATAAATTCATTTTTAGAAGGTTAAAAAAGTAAATCTTATTAAAGAAGTTTTTCAAATGAAATTAAATATTTTGTTTTTTAATAATTATATGAGAAAGAACACGAGCGTTTTTTTAGCTAGTAAAATATAAAATATCTTTATAGACAGAAAAAAAATTGTAATTATGAAATACACAAATTCTTCTTACACATTTTTTTAATTAATTTAAAATAAAAAAAATTTATTAAAAATTGTAATTAAAAAATAAAAATTTCACAACTTTTTATTTCAAAAGAAACTAATAATTTAAAACAAATAAACAAAAAATATTATTATAAAATTTATAAATCAAACATTATTTATTATCAAGAAAAATGTGTTTTCAAAACGAAAAAAAAACAAAAGCATATACAAAAACTATCTTCATACTGCGAACGGACAGAATGAAAAACCATAGACTTTAATAAAGTTAATTAAGCTTCTAAAAATAAAAAATTTTGGAATATAAGAATTTTTTGAAAATTTTGTTGAAAAATGTAGAAGTAACTTTAAAACTATCATTATCATTTTGTAGAGCATTAAAAAGCGCTTCGATTGACGCATTTTTGAAGCCAATTCGATTAGAAATAAAGAAGTTTTTGATATTTTAGAAAACAAAAATTGTGATGGAAATTTATAAAAAAAAATTTTTAATGTGAAAGTAACTTTGAAAAGTTGAAAAATATCATTTTCCAGATCATTTATAACATTTTAAAAAAGAAAATAAGTAAAGTCATAATATACAATCAAAATCAAAATCGCTTATGTATCGAAACTGAATTTTTAATCAAATAAAGAGAACAAAATATTACAGCAATTGAGAATAATTGTTTAAAAACAAATTTGCACGCTAAGTATCAGAAACTTTCATATTTACTTTCAAAAGTGAACAAAAATATTAATATATTATATGAAGCACTGATCTCTATTATAACTGGATGAGCGACACGTCTAAAACTGTAATAAAATTAGAAGCCCGGAAGGCGCCATGTTTTAGATACTCACTTTACAAAAGCAGGCGGGAATTTTAAAATTACAAAGGAGGTTGAAATACATTTAACTATGAAAAAAAATACTTAACTTATTTTAATAATTGACGCGATATACGCCGATTTTACTAAGGCATTTGATAAGGTTAATCATATCATTCTTCTTGAAAAGCTACGTAGAATGGGTGTATCTGCAAATATAATTTTGTTTTTGGAAAGTTATCTATCGGGGAGATTACAAAGAATAAAATTTAAAAGTGAGTATTCAGATCCATTCCTGGCAACTTCAGGTGTGACATTAAATTTATTTTCAAGACTAGTTATTTTTTACTTTATGCCGATGACTTAAAAATTTATAATGTTGTTAGTTCAAGTCCTTCACATATTCAGACTGATTTTGACCGCGTGATTCAATGGTGTGAAAGTAATCAAATGTCTTTAAATGTTAGAAAGAGTTACGTTATCTCGTTTTCTAAGAAAAGTACCTTGATATATTGTTATACTGTTGGTCATGAGGAACTTACAAGGGTTACTTATATTCGGGACTTGGGTCTTCTTCTATGCAGTGATCTTTCATTTAATAGACATATATCTGAAGTAATTTCAAAAGCATTAAGAGTTCTAGGTTTTATAACTAGAAACGCATCTATGTTTCACAATATAAATACACTTAGAATTCTTTACTTCTCCTTAGTGAGATCATTGCTGGAATATGCCTCTGTAATATATGTGCCTTTTTATGATTTTAATATGATAAGACTTGAAAGAATCCAAAATAGATTTCTTCGTTTTGTGGCGCGACAGTTTAACATACCATTTGACAGATACGCCCATGACTACGGTTCACTACGTCTTTCACTTAATACTCCACTAATTGCATCTAGGTTTTTGTTTAATGATTTGACTTTTTTCTATAAGATTATAAATGGTATTATTAATTGTCCATATTTATTGTCATTATTTAATTTATCTGTTCCTATTAGAGTTACTAGAAATTACACATTATTTGAGGAATCGTTTCATCGAACAAACTACGGACACCATTCTATTGTAACAAGATTAAGCAGAGAGGCTAATTCCGTCTCTAATGTCATCGATTTTTTTTTGACAATAATTATTTAAGATTTACCTCCTCATTGCGTAAGTTCATATTAAATTTCTGATTTTATTATTGCCTAGCGCAGGATAATAAATTATTATTGTTTAAAATAGGTTATGGTTTGCAACCTCTAGATTGTAAGAGTACTTTGTACAAAAGGGTTTGACCCGTAAATTTGTTAAATAAATAATTTTTAAATTATTTTATTATTATTAATAACTATAAATAATAATAAATAAACTTTATTAAAATTAACTTAATTTACTTAAAAATAATTAAATATTTGACAAGTTGAATTTAAGTTTCGATTAATTTTTTTCACTTGGTAAGATTAATCATTTCACAAAAATACTTGCTTCTTAATTTAATTTGGTAAAAAAACTGAAATTATTTAGCATTATGCATTTAATGTTTATAATAAAACAACAGTGAGTAAAATATTACGCCTCGGCAAAGAAGCAAAATATAACCTAAAAATACACAATTCAATAATATATACACATTTTTTTAAATATATACCTACTTGTGAAAAGAAACACCTTTCGCTTCCTTTTTCCCACAAAATAAACAAATTAAAACCATATTGGTAGGGGAATAGGTTCGGTTGTGGGCATAGTTTCGCTTTTGACTCATAATTTGTTTCCTTGTAGATATTAAGGGGATCCCACATACCGACAATGCAGATCTAAAATGGTTAAAAATCTGCAACGACCGTTTCTTGGAAAATGTAAGATATTATGACCTATAAAGGACCCCGCACTTTTACTATTGAAATTGGCTCTCAGCCAATTTTTTTGTAACTTTGCAGATTTGTAGTTTTTGACCTTCTGAACAAAAAATGTATGGGACAAAATTCAAAATAATGACCAGTTTTTGAGATACAGATGGTCAAAGTTCAAAAAAATCAAATAACGGGTATTAGTCGTTCAAGAATGTTTTGTTGATAAAAATCAATTGAATTCGCTTGAAACTGGTTACTCGGGGGTTTTTAAGGTCGCTGATAACGAATATGATGTTGGATTTTCAAAATGCAAAATGGCGACTCCAATATGGCGGACATATTTTAGAAAAGTCAATTGAATTCGCTTGAAACTGGTTACTCGGGGGTTTTTAAGGTCGCTGATAACGAATATGATGTTGGATTTTCAAAATGCAAAATGGCGACTCCAATATGGCGGACATATTTTAGAAAAGTCAATTGAAATCGTTTGAAACTGGTTACTTGGGGGTTTTTAAGGTCGCTGATAACGAATATGGTGTTGGATTTTCAAAATTGGCGACTCCAATATGGCGGACATATTTTAGAAAAGTCAATTGAAATCGCTTGAAACTGGTTACTCGGAGGATTTTAAGGTCGCTGATAACGAATATAATCTGGAATGCTTATTTATCTGAAGTGCAGAATAGTTGAATTAATCTCTTGTTGTGGCAAACTGGCGCCTAATAATATTTTTTTATCATCGAACACTAATCGTATTTGTTGTCTTGAATCCTTCAAATAGATTCTAAACGCGATTTTAAAAAACTGCAATATTCATCAGTTATTCATAAAAACGTTTTAACTATAATAATATAAAAACAGTAGAAAAAAGTGCACAAAAACTTGTTTTTTGTTTTTGAGTTTACCTTGGTAAAAGTAGCTATAAAGAAAGATACTTTAATAGTTAGGAAAGAACAAGTAGCAGTTGTAAATAATGCAAAACAAGATCAAATATATGTGAAACGAAAAAGAAGTAAATGAATCTCAAGAAGACTCGAACAAGGAGGTGAAACTTAGCTGTTTTCTTACGATGTTGACTTCACTTCTTTTTCTCGCAGCGTTGACCTTCATTGATTTTGACAAGCTATGAGTGCTGTAAGTTTCAATATATTACCGTATTCAATTCTACACGAAGTATAATAGTCATATCCTCTGTTCCAAAAGAGAATTCTCTGTTCTTTTCGTTGAATTATTTTGCAATTGTTTTCATTTGCCTTTATTTCTTTATTTCATTTAAATAAACTCTCAAATAAGTTAGACTATTTATTTTATTCATTTTTTTCCTTTTAGGTTTCATTTACCTTTTTCATTTTCACTTACGTTTGTTTTTGTTTTGCATTATTTCCAAGTGCTTTTTGTTCTTTCTTAAAGATTAAAGTATCTTCCTTTATATCTACTTTTACCAAAGTAAACTATCAAACAAGAAATAAGTTTTCTGCTCTTTTTTACTGTTTTTTATATTATTACAGTTAAAACGTTTTTGTGAATAATTAATGACTATTGTAGTTTTTCAAAATGGCGTTCAGAGTCCGTTTGACGTGTTATACGTGTAATGCCGAATTTGGAAGGCAACAAATTCGATTAATGGTCGGTGATGAAAATATTATTAGGCTCCAGATTGCCATAACAAGAAGAGATCAACTCAATCATCCTGCGCTTCAGGTAAATGATAATTCTAGATTATGCTTCCAATGCTATATGTCAATTTCAAATGAAATAGCACAAGTTAATGAGGATCCTAATTGTCTGCGATTGAATGTTTTATCTTAAACAGCTAGCAGCTCTTGTGTCATTTGTAACCAAAATGATAACGTGGTTAGACTATCTGTAGACTGTAGGGTAAAAGTCTTTGTAGAAAGAGACATTTACATGCCTGAAAATGTTAGAGCGTGTCCACATCATTTAGATGAAAATGGCATCTTCTTTAATATTTTACTGCCAGGTTTACGTTCCATCAATAGACCTTGCAACATTAATGGACATACTCTTGTATTATTTCTGCAGTGTTTGAGAAAAGAGTGCACTAAAAAAGATAGACTTTAAGATGAAAATAATTTAAGTGATGAAGAATTTGCGTGCATTGCTCCTATCACAAAGGTTCAGTTTCAAGAACTGTATACATTTTGTGATCCAGTCATGCAACACGGAAACATGAGAAACATTACAAAAAAACATTTATTGACTTTCTTAAATAAGTTAAGACAAGGATTGACTGATGACTTTCTGAAGCTTATCTTTGATTATTCAACCAGGCAATGTGTGAGTTTGATAGTAGATAACGTAATAAAGTTATTAATGTTAAGGTTTGTTCCCGAAAATATTGGCATCAGATCAATAACCCGCCAGGAGTTTATAGATAGGCATGTTACTGATTTCGCTAATGCTTTATACAACCCTGAACCGAATGAAGCTAAGGCTATTATTGCCATTGATACAACATACGCGTATATGCAAAAAAGTACAAGCTTTCGAGTACTGCGTCAATCATATTCCCGTCACAAAGGGAAACATTTATTAAAACCCACCATGTTGGTGGCTCCTGACGGCTATATTTTGTCAATTTTCGGACCACACTTCTCTGATGCTAGAAATAATGATGCTCAGATCTTGCGACAACAATTTGAAAATAATGTTGATACATTAAGAGAGTGGTGTCAAAATGGTGATATATTGATAGTTGATAGAGGATATCGCGATGTGAGGCCACTTTTGGAGCGTTTGGGAATCAACATCAAAATGCCAGCTGTTCTTAATCGATGTGAGAGGCAACTAACCACAGAAGATGCTAACGCATCTCGTTTGGTTACGAAGAGTCGATGGATCGTGGAAGCTAGAAATGCACACTTTCGATTAGTTTTCAAGTTCCTCGCTGGAACTATTAGCATCTGTCATGCAAAAAATCTTAATAGTTTTTATTGTATAGCAGGAGCTATTTTAAATCGTTTTCATCCACTGATTCATATGGAAGGTGCTACTGTTGAGCTTGCTAGACGAATGTTAGTGCAATCACAAACACCTAACGTTGTTCAAACCCGAGTGGAATTGGATAACCTCCGAATGCGAAATGCCTAATGTTTAAATCACAACCATGCAGTAGAATTTCCAATTTTAAGTGTGGACAATATTAAAGATTTAATGATCGGAGTGTACCAAGTCAGTTTAGTACCTTCTTATATTCAAGATAAAGTGGAAAGAGAAAACGACGAAGAATTCCAGTTCGATGAACACTTAAATGAACCCGGCTTTCCGAGAATTAGAACATATTCTCGCTTCAGAAACGCAACTAGACATCAAACGTTTATTTCTTTTCAAATAAATGAGCACAATGATGATCCCAACAATAACAATGACCGAATTCTAGGATACTATTGTACTTGTCAGACTGGAGCAAGGACACTTGGTTCGTGTGCCCACGTGGCAAGCATCTTTTGGTTCCTGGGATATGCACGACATCAAGAAAATATAAAGTATCCGGACACGTCACTTCTAAACCACATACTTGATGCAGCAGACAGAGCACACAACATTGATAATGCAGAAAGAGTTGAAATAATAAACGAGTAAAAAAAGGCTAATATTTTTTTCAACTCATTCTGGATCTTGCCTTAATTGGCTGAATCAGTTCATGATTTTGCCATAATTAGCTGAATCACTTTTTGATCTTGCCATAATTGGCTGAATCAGTTTATGATTTTGCCTCCAACGGCTGAATCACTTTTTGATCTTGCCTTAATTGGCTGAATCATTTTATGATTTTGCCTTTAACGGCTGAATCACTTTTTGATCTTGCCTTAATTGGCTGAATCAGTTCATGGTTTTGCCTTCAACGGCTGAATCACTTTTTGATCTTGCCTTAAACTGCTTTATCGCCTTATGTTACAACTAACTGTATATCTTTCTACGTTTCTTTCTAACATTTTGTTAAGCTATTAGATTCTTCCCCTCTCTTTGTCTATTTTTCTCTCTACCTAAGTGTGTTTTTACCAATGTAACATCATATTCGTTATCAGCGACCTTAAAAACCCCCAAGTAACCAGTTTCAAGCGATTTCAATTGACTTTTCTAAAATATGTCCGCCATATTGGAGTCGCCATTTTGAATTTTGAAAATCCAACATCATATTCGTTATCAGCGACCTTAAAAACCCCCGAGTAACCAGTTTCAAGCGAATTCAATTGATTTTTGTCAACAAAACATTCTTGAACGACTAATACCCGTTATTTGGTTTTTTTGAACTTTGACCGTCTGTATCTCAAAAACTGGTCATTATTTTGAATTTTGTCCCATACATTTTTTGTTCAGAAGGTCAAAAATTACAAATCTGCAAAGTTACAAAAAAATTGTCTGAGAGACAAATTCAATAGTAAAAGTGCGGGGTCCTTTGACAAACTCACTTTGTAACATAAATACACAGGATGAGTATTTTATTTGTTGTAATTATTGAAAAAAAATTATTCATAAAAAGTTAAATATGAGCAGTTTCCAATAGCCAAAACTGCAACGACCTTTTCTTGAAAACAACAAAATCAAAATAACTTTTCCATTTGACAAACTTAATTTCAATAAAAAATACACATAATAAGATTCATTATATATGAAAACAAGAATATAAAACTTTTATTTATGTAAAATATTTTGTATAGCAATTTGGAACAAGAAGAACACATCTGACAGATGTTTAGTGATACATAGAACCAAGAGATGGCGCGAAAGGTACCAAAACTGACAAATTTTCATTTTTTTAACTTTAAATTAACAACAATGAGACATAGTGTCTTTTTTTCGAGTGAAAATTCATTAGTGATAAAAGATACACAATGGGAGAAATATATTTTGTTCAAATTGTTAAAGAAAAACTAATGTTAGTAAATTAAATATCATGTGCTACCGAACAGCTGTCACTTATACACTTTAGGAAAAATAAAGTTTTTATTTCTGAATGGCAAATGAGTCTCATCCTGCGTATTTTCCTACCAAACTAAGTTTCGCAAATGGAAAAATTATTTTGTTTCGTTGTTTTCGAGAAATGGTCGTTGCAGTTTGAGCTTTTGTCAAAAGACCTGTTACAGGAAAACACTTCATATTTAATTTTTTATGAATAATTTTTTTTCATTAATTACAACAAATAAAATACTCATCCTGCGTATTTATGTTAAAAAGTGAGTTTGTCAAATTTATAGGCCATAATATCTTATATTTTCCAAGAAACGGTCGTTGCAGATTTTTAGCCATTTTAGATCTGCATTGTCGGTATGTTTGATCCCCTTAAGCAAACATAAGTATATGTATTTAAAGCTAGGGACCTTAGCTAACTACTCGTGAAGAAAATAGATTGATTCCGTTGACTAGAAAAATTTTATTAAAAATTCAATAAATTAGTCATTTTTCTAACAAAAAAAATTTTGGTTCGGTTGTGGGCACTCTTGAAAAATCTATTAAAAGTGCAAAAAAATTAATTAAGTAACCATTCATTAACTACATAAAGATGATTTCTTCTAATTTTGACAATATATGCTCCCCATGTAAGGGCATATAAGATTTCTCACAATGAACCTGAACTGCCCAGTTACTACAATTACTATAACTGCGAACGACGTACGAACATCAAAGTCTCATTATATTAATTTCCGTGCTGGACCACGAAACTCTTAAAATTCATAAAACATTATTAAATGTTGTAAGGAATTACTTATGATTATATCGACAACGATATTTCACGATTTATCAAAGATAAGAGTGGTGTCCACAACCGAATCAATTTAGATGCGCACAACCAAACTTGACGATCATTTTAAAACATCATGAAAAAAAATTTTACTTGTGGACATTTTTGTGATGCTTGGTATTGGATTATAAAATATAACACATTTGCTGTGTAAATACGCTTTGAACTTATCATTTTAAATAATTCACTTCGATTTGTTGTATATTTAACAATGTTTAAAAATACATTTTTGTTATATTCAACGTGTCGAAAAATTAATTTATATATAGTAAAAAGCGGAGTTGTCAAATCATTTTTGTATTGACATAGAAAACTACGTTAGGTCATAACATATACGTGATATTTGCCACATTAGACAAATCTCATTTCTGTCAAAAGTTCTGCGTGGTCCACAACGGAACCTCTTACCCTATTTATATATTTAAAAAAGTTACAAATTATTTAATGTAATTACTTGAGACGTACGAGAGAAGTGTCAAAACATCGAACAACACACACTATATGCAAAGCACATTTACACGGCAACTCACACAATCAAGTCGTTCTACGCTGTTTCACCGGCATCTAAAACATGGCGTCGATGGTTTCAATTATTTTCACACCGGAAGCTACTTTTATATAGCAGTCGCCCATCCAGTTATAAATAGAGATCAGTGATATGAAGACATTCAATTTATACTATTTTTCTTTCGGAATCTTAAAGAAATCACTGGAAAATGTACAAAAACCTTGAAACTAAGTGACACATTGTACGTTCCAGATCTACGGTCGAATCTGATTTCAGTGAGTAAAATTACCGATAAAGGTAATTGTGTGTTATTAGACAGAAACAGTGCCAAAGTTGTAGATGAAAATGGTAAGGTCGTAATTACTGGGATAAGAGAAGGAGGACTGTATTTTCTCACAAATACAGAAAAATAAGAATGTCGAGCGATATACGACACTGAAAAACCTCGAAATGCGAAGAAAAATTCTTTAGAAGATTGGCATGTTCGCCTGGGCCATTTGAATATTCAATCCTTGCGCGAGGCCATCAAGAAAGGATCCATACAAGGCGTTACTGTGAATAACATCAACGAAAACTTCAAATATAGTACGTGTTTTCTGGGTAAAATGAGCAGTCCTCCTTTTCCTAAAGAATCGAAAAGAAAAACCTGCGTATGTGATATAATCCATTCTGACATTTGTGGTCCCATGCGCGTCTCGTCTCGCGGGAAAAAGGTTTATTTCGCTACTTTCATCGACGACTCATCCGGTTGGTGCGAGATAAGGTTTCTAAGTCGGAAAAGTGAAGTGGCTGAAGAATTTGAAAACTTTCGTTTATTCGTCGACACACAAAAGGGAATAAAAATTAAATCGCTTCAGTCCGACAACGGAAAAGAATATGATAATCACGTTCTAGATCAGATTCTTTTGAAAAACGTAATAATAAGAAGACGCTCCCTATAACCCAAAGCAGAACGGAGTGTCGGAACCGAACACTCATGGAAACCGCGAGATGCCTTTTGATAGAGTCCGGTCTTCCTTCTAAGTTTTGGGCTGAAGCTGTCAACACAGCAAACTTTATACGCAACAGATCTTCATCCAGAAGATTGGAGGGAAAGACGCCTTTTGAAATGTGGCACGGAAAGCCGCCAAATGTTTCTGATTTCAAACGCTTCGGATCACAAGTTTTTGTGATGAACAGATCACCTGGAATTGGAAAATTGGAGCCGTGTTCCCGCGAAGGTGTGTTTCTCGGTTACAGTTCCGAGTCTAAAGCTTATAGAGTGTGGATTAAATCTGAAGAGAAGATAGTGATTTCGCGAGACGTCAAATTTACGGACAATCTTGCAAATAAACCGAATCCACAAGCCGGAAACATCTTTCTGAAGGAAGAATTGTCTGAAATGGAACTGAAATCGCCAACAAATGTAATTGAAGTGGACCTGCGCAGAAACTCAATACCGGAACCTATTGAAAGCGATCTAGAAGAAGAAGATGAGGTTGAAAACGAGAATGAGGATGACGACTATGACTCGGAATACACAGACGCAGAGGAATTTTTGGGTTTTCCATCTGCTAATCCACCTGCGGCACGACGTGGAAGGCCGCGAATTTTACTCACAGGATTACGAGGGAGACCGAGGAAAGTGAAATTGACGGCAAATCTTCCTAACCAATCGACGACTGACAGAGGAGGTAAAATCAATTATCGACAATAAAACGTGGAATTTGACAAAAAGGACCTCGGAAACCAAGGCCATTGGCAGTCGATTTATTTTACGTGACAAAATAGATCCTGAAAAAGGTAATACTAAAAGAAAAGCTAGAATTGTCGCGAAGGGATTCCTTCAACAACCAGGAAAAGACTTCCACGAAACCTATGCTCCGGTAGCGAGACTTAGTTCTATCCGGACAGCCATCGCCCTTGCAGCTCGAAATAGAATGAATATAAGACAATACGACGTGACAACGACCTATCTCAACGAGAAACTCGACGAGGAAGTTTTCATGGAGATACCGAGGTGGTTCGAAGACGTTCTTACTTTCATTATCAATGAAAGAATAGGAGATGGTGAATGGATTTCAAAAATGCAAAAAATTTTAAGTGAACTACAATCAGGTGACACAGTCTGTCACATGAGAAAGGCGATATACGGCCTTAAGCAAGCGGCTCGAGTTTGGCATAATCTTCTTGACAGGGAACTTCGGAATCTAGGAGCTCATCCAACAAAATCAGATCCCTGAGTATACTTAAAAAACAAAAGTGAAAAATTAATGATAATAGTGATCTACGTGGACGATCTACTGATCATGTGCAAAGACAACAATGAAATTTTAAATTTTGGACGCGGATTGTCAAAAGTATTCGACATGAAAGACGTTGGTGATGTGAAACGTTGTTTGGGAATAGACTTTGTGATCAATCAAAAGGGGATTTTCATCAACAACGAGACTTACATCGCCAGTGTTCTTACACGATTCGGAATGATTGATTGCAATCAAGTGTCAACCCCCTTGAATCCTGGAACTCATCTGACCAAGGATAAGGTCTGGGAAGAATCAGATGGAGAACCTCCATACAGAAAGCTTGTTGGCTGCTTGCTCTATCTTTCAATATCCACACGTCCGGATTTATCTCACGCTGCATGTATCCTCAGTCAATTCAATGATTGCTTTGGAAAGATCTACTGGAACGCGGCGAAACGCGTGCTGAGGAACAATGAAAAGTGGAATCCTGTATGAATACGACAACAATAAACTCGCTGGATACGTGGACGCTGATTGGGGAAGCTCAATTCATGACAGACGATTCTGCACAGGCTATGTCTTCCTTCTCAGTGGAGGAGCAGTTGTGTGGGACTCACGAAAGCAAAGAACGGTTGCTTTGACGACTACAGAGGCCGAATACATGGCCATGGCTGATGCGGCAAAGGAGATTGTTCATTAACAACGTTTCTTATTGGAACTGGAAACATCTGAAGCGAAATCCATCAAACTGTACGTGGACAACATGATTGCACAGAAGTTAGCTCTCAATCCGGTTCACCATTCGAGGACGAAGCACATCGACGTGAGACATCACTTCATACGAGAAGTGGTCAAATCGGGACAAGTCAAATTAGAGCATGTGGAATCAGGAAAAATGTTATCAGATGCGCTAACCAAATTTCTGCCAAAACCACGACACGAACAATGCATACAATCTATGGGACTGATTAATAATGAAAAATGTCAATTGAGTAAATAGAGTTTGGTTCGAGGGGAAGTGCTGTGATTTAAATGTTTATACTACGCTATTCAAACTCTTGTATAGATGTCGCCATCTACTTCCTGTATGCGCTAGTGTGTTGCTTTGCCTTGTACGATACGTAATTGCTTAACAGTCTTTTTGCTTTTCTTATTTTAATAAATACTATTCTTGTGTATATCCTCTGTATCTTTATTCCCATTGTATATTTGGCACCTCCTTGACAACAGCAATTGGTTCACTTACTCCGAAAAACTATAATCTCCCATAGAATCGCACTAATATATTATTTTAAATAATAATTTGCAATTTAATAACATTAATATTTAAGACTTTTAAATGAATAAGGTAAGCTTCGGTTATATTTAAAAAAATGTAGCAACAGAACTACACTGGTCGAAGTGATTTTGATATAGATCAATTAAATCTCTTGTAAAAAACCGTCATATGGTGGTTCGAGTCCGCCTTACCCTCATGTGTGTTATAGCTGTGAAGATTTTTTTTTAATTAAACCCACTTTTTTATTTCAAAAGAATGCAAAACTTGAATAATTAAAATTTTTTTAAACCTTTTTAAATAATAATTCCAGTAAAAAAAATCTGTCCGCCCACCAGGTGGATATGGGCGATTCCACGTGAGATTTTAGTCGACCTCTTAAAATCGGCCAAAAATATTTTTTTTCTATTCTGTATCGAAAAAAACAGATACATATTTTTTTATTTTTGTTTAATTGTCAAAATTTTTGAGTAATGAATTTTCGAAATTTTGCACTTTTAACCGTAGACCTATATTCAGTAGCTTATAAGTCCGAAAATATTGAGTTTAGAAAAAAGTTGTCAAAGAACGAAAGTTTTAGTTCTCTTTCGACTTTTAGGAAATGAAAACAAAAATTTTTTTTAAAAATTTTTTATTAAAAAAATAGAAAAATTTATAAACAAATTAATTTTTTTTAACTTTGGGTATGATAAATTAAACTCCAGGAGTGACCACTTTCATTTAAAACAAAAAACACTCTAATCGGTTAAAAATTGTTGGCTATAGTCATTTATAAACAGTTAAGTGTAAAAAAATCCCACGGTGGGGAACAAAGACAGATGCCATTCTGAAAATTCCACAGTTTTTACACGGAGAGAAATTTCTGTTAATATTTACCGTGCTGCCACCTGAAACTGTGTTCAAACTGACAGAATGTACACTTGAATCCAACGATGCCTTCTCTTAGAGAAGGCACTAACAAGTAACACTACCCAAGTGTAACTCACCGATTCTTTTAATACTTGGTATACACATTCTAGATCAAAAAATATTTCACACGTATTTTTTATATTAGCTTAAAAATGTTTTAAGGGGTAGAAACTACCCCTGTAACATTTGCATTATTTAAAGATATTTAACAGAGTTTACTGTAACATTATTACATTAGGGTGTCTCAAAAAAAATAATTTTTGAGTATGGTTAAGTATTAAATATTTTTGTATAATTCACCCTCCTCCCTTTTAAGGGGTGCAAAATTTCTACCCCTTTAACCAGGAGTGTCGCGTGACGCCTTTGACAAAAATCATACTTCTGCTTTATAAAAGTACTTGAAAATTGGTACTCGGGGGTTTTCGGGATCGCTGATTACGAATCCGGGGTCGGTTTTCAAAAATTCAAAATGGCGGATCCAATATGGCGGATGTCAAAATTAAACATCAATCGAATTGGCTTGAAAATTGGTTTTCAATGTGTACAAATTGAAGTGCATTTGTAAGATTGCTTTGCATACAATGTACTTCGGATTCGTAATCAGAGACCCCGATTGATTCGATTGATGTTTAATTTTGACATCCGCCATATTGGATCCGCCATTTTGAATTTTTGAAAACCGACCCCGGATTCGTAATCAACGATCCCGAAAACCCCCGAGTACCAATTTTCAAGTACTTTTATAAAGCAGAAGTATGATTTTTGTCAAAGGCGTCACGCGACACTCCTGGTTAAAGGGGTAGAAATTTTGCACCCCTTAAAAGGGAGGAGGGTGAATTATACAAAAATATTTAATACTTAACCATACTCAAAAATTATTTTTTTTGAGACACCCTAATGTAATAATGTTACAGTAAACTCTGTTAAATATCTTTAAATAATGCAAATGTTACAGGGGTAGTTTCTACCCCTTAAAACATTTTTAAGCTAATATAAAAAAATACGTGTCAAATATTTTTCGATCTAGAATGTGTATACCAAGTATTAAAAGAATCGGTGAGTTACACTTGGGTAGTGTTACTTGTAAGTTGACGAGTTTTGCTCACTTTCTATATTCTTTACAGTTCGTGTAAATAATGTCAACGGAATTCTGCTTTTCCATTGGCCAATTTTTTAGACAATATAGAAGGTAGGCAAACTTCGTGAAATTATTGCCTTCCCTTAGAGAAGCCATCGTTGGATTCAAGTGTACTTTGCACACAGTTTAAGGTGGCAGCACGGTAAGTATTAACGGAAATTTCTCTCCGTGTAATGAGACATTAAATTTTAAATTAATATTTTTTTAAACAAAATTTAATAGAACTCACGCTTAAACATTAAAAATAAACACTATTTTATAAAAATCTTGAAATTCGCAATGCAAAATTATAAACTATAATACAGATGATAAAACTCACAACTCTAGAAAAAATTTTATAATTTAAAAATACTTAAAAATTCAACAAAATTTGTATGCTTAATATTTACAAGGATACATTTGAATCAAGTTAAAAAGTTAAAAAAATACTTTGATTCAAAAATAAAAACTCTACAACTTATAAAACAAAAAAAAGTCTGACCCAAAAACTTATAAAAAAAAATTTTTGTTTTTTGCTGTACAAAAAAGTGTCGAAAAGAAAAGTTGTTTGTTTTTGCTCATATTTTAAGGAAAAAAATTTAAAAAATATTTTTTTGAAAAATGTCAAAAAAACAACATTTTGAAAATTTCAAAATTTTATATTTTTGTTGTTTTTTGACAAAATGGTCTACCCAACGAACTCAGGCTTCATTTTTATGGACTAAAAAAGTGTGCCAAATTTCAAGTCGATTCATAAAAATTTATTCGAGTTTTGGTGGAGATAAATTTTTCTACAGACACTTTTCTAAAAAACAATTTTTTGGTATCAGGGGGTCACGAAACGTAAAGATTTAGCAAAATTAGACAATGCTCAAAATCGCACAAATCCAAGACTTTCTCATTTTTTATGTGAATGTAAAAATTTTAAATAATTTTTGGTAACTTCCGGGAAATTTATATGGGCAGCTTCCAGGAAGTTACCATGAAGTTTCCATGGTAAGCTTCTAACCTGAGGACATTATTGTATTTCCTGGAAATTTCCAGGATGTTACCAAGGGTAACATTCGAAGGTTGCCACGGGAAATTTCCTGAAAGTTTTTGTTCTACCCAGTAAAAAGAAAATTCGATACACGGTCCACGGAGTTCGTATACGAGTTCGGTAGCTCGTATGAGAAATATTAGAAATCTCTCATACGAGCCTTTTCCGTAATGAGAAGTTTGTAGATGCTTGTATACGAGGTGACTTTTAAAGCATTTTTATTAATGTAACACTATTTTAAAGTAAATGTATATAATAAAAATGAATTTTTAAAGTAAAACAAAGCTAAATTTATAAGGGAAATGAAGTTTTAAGAAAAAAAGGATAATTTTGTTCAAAGAATTTATTCACACTGAAAAAAGTTTAGAATTTGATAATTCCTTGTTACTCTAACTTACCGACATTAGATATTTCTCGGATGCGGTAAGCACGATTTTGTATTGACGGTAGAATAAAAAAGTTTTTCTTCATTGCTAATTAATAATATATTATTATTTATTTATTATATAAATGTTCATATAAAATAATTATATTTAATACAAAATCGTGCTTACCGCATCCGCGAAATATCTAATGTCGATAAGTTAGAGTAACAAGGAATTATCAAATTCTAACCTTTTTTCAGTATGAATAAATTCTTTGAACAAAAATATCCTTTTTTTCTTAAAACTTCATTTCCCTTATAAATTTAGCTTTGTTTTACTTTAAAAATTCATTTCTATTATATACATTTACTTTAAAATAGTGTTACATTAATAAAAATGCTTTAAAAGTCACCTCGTATACAAGCATCTACACACTTCTCATTACGGAAAAGGCTCGTATGAGAGATTTCTCATATTTCTCATACGAACTACCGAGCTCGTATACGAACTCCGCGGTCCGTGTATCGAATTTTTTTAAGTAGAGTCTACAATGAGATAAGGTGCGCATCGATGTTCATAGCTATAGATATACCACAGCATGCTTTAGTATATCTATAGCTATGAACATCGATGCGCACCTTGTCTCAATGTAGACTCTACTTTACTGGGTATGTGGCTACATGCAAACTTTGAAATATTCAATTGTTTAAATAATTTTTTTTCAACCAAAGTTAACAAATGAACACTGTATTTTCCTTTAAAAATAAACGTTCATTTTTGTATTCCATAACTGCACATATTCTAAATCAGTTTACATGTCGTCGAAACGATATGACCTTATAATTGTTTTTAAATTAGTAAAAAAAGTTTTTTAAGGAGCATTCAGACCTCTGCAGGCTGCCTGCCTGTGCAGAGACGCATGATTTTCCCCTAATCGCCAAGTGGTCGAATGTTCAAATGGTCGAATACCAAATCGTCGAATCGTCATTTTGTCGAATGCTTAAAACGTCGAATTGTCAACTGGTCGAATGCTAAAAACATCGAATCGTCAAATGGTCGAATGTTCAAAACGTCGAATCGTCAAATGGTCGAATGCTAAAAACATCGAATTCTCAAATGATCGAATGCTAAAAACATCGAATCAGCAAATGGTCGAATGTTCAAAACGTCGAATGGTCGTTTCGTCGAATGCTCAAAACGTCGAATTGTCAACTGGTCGAATGCTAAAAACATCGAATCGTCAAATGGTCGAATGTTCAAAACGTCGAATCGTCAAATGGTCGAATGTTAAAAACGTCGAATTCTCAAATGATCGAATGCTAAAAACATCGAATCAGCAAATGGTCGAATGTTCAAATCGTCGAATGGTCATTTCGTCGAATGCTCAAAACGTCGAATCGTCAAAAAGTCGAAAAATTTGCTTGGTTTAAATTAATGTTAACTTACATCAAACAAATTTTTCGACTTTTTGACGATTCGACGTTTTGAGCATTCGACGAAATGACGATTCGACGTTTTGAACATTCGACCATTTGCCGATTCGATGTTTTTAGCATTCGACCAGTTGACAATTCGATGTGTTTAGCATTCGATCATTTGAGAATTCGACGTTTTTAGCATTCGACCATTTGACGATTCGACGTTTTGAACATTCGACCATTTGACGATTCGATGTTTTTAGCATTCGACTTGTTGACAATTCGACGTTTTAAGCATTCGATCAAATGACGATTCGACGATTTGGTATTCGACCATTTGAACATTCGACCACTTGGTGATTAGGGGAAAATCATGCGTCTCCCTGTGCAGCCAGAAGATTGTTCACACCTCACTTTTCCCGTTGAAAAATGCGGGAAGATTTGAATTTTAATAGATATGTAAATCTTCCTTCATTTTTCAACGAGAAAAGTGAGGTGTGAACAATCTTCTGGCTGCACAGGCAGGCAGTCTGCAGGGGTCTGAATGCTCCTTTATAATATTTGGTTAAAGATTTGTGACTTCGCTGTAATGTGAATAGAACTTTAGGTTTCGACGACATATGAATGACACTGTAGAATTTAAGCATTGTAAACGAACACTCATGGTTTTGGGATTATAACGTTTTTTTTGACAGCTGATGAGAATTATTGGTTTTTTAGGAAATAATAATCTCAAAAAATGTAGACCACAATACTGTCTAATGCTGGCTTATGTATATATGTTTTCTATATGTATTTTTGACATTATGGTTTATTTTTGTGTGTCTGTGACTTTTTTGTTTTATGTTGACATGGTGAGAACTCTTTTTGTGATCTCTTTATAAAGAGAAAATGATTATGTTTTGAACTTGTTTTCTTTTTTATTTTATATGTTATTTCTTATTTGGTTTCTTTTTTAATTTGTAAAACAATTTTTTAGATTGATTTGATATAACCTGATGAGGGTCTTTCATGGAAAGACGAAAGCTTGAATTTTGAAATGGTATAAATAAAGACCAGCGAAAACAAACACTATTTTATGTTTTCTCACTAATATTAGTTAACAAATTAGTAAACTTTTGTTCCTTTCCATAAAAAAATGTTGTTTTTTCATATTTATATTGTACTTTAGTTTCATTTAATGAATTTATCTCCTTTTTGTTAAAAAAATATTTTTTTTTATTTAAATTGTTATAAACAAATATTAGTTTATTACAGTTCTTTTTCAATTTATAGACTTACTTAAAAAATATATGGTTAAAAAAAGTAAATATTTAAAATAATGTGTTAAAAATTATAAACAATTTATTATATATATTTATTTATTTATACATCCGTCTTATGCTTAGTTAGCTATACAAGTGTGTTTACATTTTCTACTACAATATTTCATATAAATACTTTTCATGATACTAAGTTTGCCTTGGTCCTACAACGTCCACCAAGCGAGGCACTTATCCGACTGAGCTAATCTGTTTGTTAATTAATATTGTTTAAAACAAAGAACACTCCAGTAGATTAAAAATTGTTCGCTGTAAACAGTTTTAAAAAAGTTTAAAAAAATTAAAAAATCCGACCCAAAGTTAAAAAAAATAATTTGTTTATGAAAATACTTTTAAAAAACTCATTATTTTCTTACTTAAAAGCTACTGAATATAGGTCTACAAATACAAGTCCAAAATTTTGAAAATTTTAAACTCAAAAATTTGACCTCCAAGATACAAGTAAAAAAAAAATATGTAGGGTAAGTGCAATATTGTTTCTGCGGCATTCCAGCCAAGACATCTTTTTCATAGAAAAAGAAATATTTATGTCAAAGAAATTGAATTAAAATTTTTTTAAATTTATTATTTGTATTCTTAAGAAATTTTTACAAAAATTAATAGCCTACATAATTAGATCATTAAATTAAAATTAAATAATTAAAAATAATATCAAAAGCGTCTAATCCTGAGGACTCGTGTCAATTGCGGCGCCTCAGTTTCTGCGGACAAAATTACATGCATTTAGATGTTACTTTGCCCGCAGCAATTAAAGCACATGCATTTCACGCGCTTTTAGTTTCTGCGTTAGGCAGAATTTAAAGTTAAATAATTGAAGTAATTTTTATAAATGTTTATCTTTATAGACAATATTTTATCAAGTATTGTTCAAAATAATTTTTTCAACACTAATATTTTATTAAATGATAAATAATTGCACATTTTATAAAAACGCAGTAATTAAAGCATCCGCAGCAATTGGTATACTTACCCTATCTGTTTTCTTCAATACAGAATAGAAAAAATATATTTTTGGCCGATTTTCAGAGGTCGACTGAAATCTTACGCCCATACGTTGTATTTAAAATTATTGTAATAAATCATAAATAATGGTGAAATATTGTCATTTTTCATACGAATTGTTATAGACGTCTTTTTTCTGATCGTAAAAAAAAGAAAGCAAAATGTTCATGTAACTTCGACTTTAAACCGAGTTTAATTAAATTGAGTTAGTTTTTAACCAAAGCTCTAATCGCGAGATTATGATTCAAACGTTCCACAACAGATTTTTGAGCGTCGATTAACTAAACGTATAAGACCTTCGTAATAATTCTATTTTTTCTCCCATTTCTATTATACGTTTGAATTTTCATTAGGCAAAATAAAAATCGGGACATTGACACATGTTTCAAAAAAGCAAAACGATGACACATGTCGAAGCTTTCTGAATCGTTTGTGTAAAAAGTATATGTATATTGTTTAACCTTTTAACGCCGGGAAGGACACATATTTTACTCAACTTTTAGAGCCATCGTTCTTAAGGGGATGTCAAAGTCGATGTGATTTTCCCATTGAAGCTCAATGCAAAAATCCAATCTACTTTGACACCGCTTTAACGATTTCGTAAGTTAAAAATTTGGTAGGTATCCATCCCTATAGAGTTTTTATCGCTCTTTCAGAATCTGAAGATCAAATTTAAAAAAAATTTAATTTGAGAAAGTTGTGAACATTTTTTCGACAAAAAACTAAAAATTTTTACTTTTTTTTGAAAAAATGAATTTTTTTTAAGGTAGCAAGTAAGAATGCATGCATAAAAACTACAAATATCGCGTCCGCAAAAACCAACCTTCAATATGGCGAAATGTACGTTTAAAAATTTCAAAATGGCGGCTTCAAAATGGCGATAGAAGACATTTTTTTAAATAAACTTTAAAGTCTAGTGTACGAATTTTTAAAAAAATTTTAATAATCTTGTCACTTTGTATTTAGGGGTTTTTGAGGTTGCTGATTACAAATGTGGGCACTGGTATTTGCCGAAGTTGGGCAAATTTTGGTAACCAAAACTTCTCATGCCAAAGTTAGGCCAACCGTGCACTCTCTAAAACTGAATCAGTGAAATTTCACTGAGAATCGCAGTGACTCTATTCTCGCGATTTGAATCAGTGAAATTTGACTGAAGATCAGTTAAAAATGATTGAAATTTCAGTCATATTTCACTGCTCAATGGGAAATGCCAGTGTAGTACCGATGTTCACCACTGGCTTAGTACTCAGACTATTGTCCTGCCGTAGTCTAGCCGAGCCTCGACAATTAATGCTGGCGCAGTACAGAATGTTTGTTTCGCCAAAGCTTGGACAAGCCACGGCGGCAAGTGCTGGCTGAGTATAGAAAAATTGTTCACAACGCTCGTTGCCAACATTGCTTTTTTGACACAAACTTGAAAAAAATTATAAAAAAGTTTATGAATGTTTATAAATATAAATTTTTTGAAAAAAATTAATATTTTACTTTTCAGTTATTTATTTTTTATTTTTATCAAATTTAATAATAATTTAACATAATTGTTTAATTTTAATAAATAATAAACTATTTAAACAAATTAAAATTATAGACAAAATTTAAATGTCAATTTAAACAATAATTTAGTTAGGGTCATTTGGGGTAAATGTAAACGCGGGGTAAATGTAAACAGTAGATGTTTCAGCTAAATTTACAAATTAAAAAATAAGTACGACGGCAATATTTTTACCTCAGCTCACCTACAAGATGTTCTGACTATTGCCAATATTTTATTTTGACAATTGGCAATGCCCTAGTGTAAGTTATCTTTTAATGCAAAAAAGTTTGAAATTGAAAATTTTTCTGTTTCAGTATTTTGTCTCGCATTTGCATAAAAATAAATTTAAAAATCAAACAAAAATATGTAATTCTTCCTTATTCATGCCCCAACAAAAATTGACTTTGATTTTTGATTTTCGTCAATTTAGTTAATAAATAATTAAGTGTTTACATTTACCCCGAGAATTCGAAAACTCGGGGTAAATGTAAACAGTACTCCAACTACATTTTAAAAGAAAATAATTGAATAAATTTGCTTTTATTTCATAATTTCATTACTTTCGCAATAAAAAATTACATAGAAAAGGAAATTAGGTCTTCTTTCATACCTCCTTCCTCTTAGTTGCAGGTATAGACCTGCATAGTATTGGATAAGGCATTTACATGCTTAGAATATAAGAAAATTTCTTCACGATTGGTAAGTAAAACTCAGGTACATAGGAATCATAGAAAAAGAGTGAGTGATTGATCGATTAAGTGTTTGATTCGATGATTGATTGACGGATTGCTGGATTGCTGGATTGATTGGGTAATTAGATTGATTGATTGATGGGTTGATTGATTGATAGATTGATTGGTTGATTGATTGTTGGATTGGTGGGTTGATTGAATGATTGATTGATTGGTGGGTTGATTGGATGATTGATTTATTGATTGATTGATTGATTCATAGATTGATTGATTGTTGGATTGGTGGGTTGATTGAATGATTGATTGATTAATCTTAGCATTGAAGAACTGCGTTTTTATGTGCATATGTATTCTAGTCTGTAATTATTAAGCAGAGGATTAATATTCCATAGTGCTGCACAGTGTATAGATGCAAGACTATCTCTTTCATACATAGCAAAAAGCATAAATCATTTCTTAAGGATTCAATACTACAATAGTGGTAAGTTGAATGAAGATAGTTAAGTTGATTGATTGGTGGGTTGATTGGATGATTGTTTGATTGATTGGTGGGTTGATTGAATGATTGTTTGATTGATTAAACAACACAATCTTAACATTGATTGATTGGATGATTGATTGATTGTTGGATTGGTGGGTTGATTGATTGATTGATTGAACAACACAATCTTAGCATTGATTGATTGATTGATTGATGGATATATTGATTGATTGGATGATTGATTGTTGGATTGGTGGGTTGATTGAATGATTGATTGATTGATGGACTGATTAGACAACATAATCTTAGCATTGAAGAACTGTGTTTTTATGTGCATATGTATTCTAGTCTGTAATTATTAAGCAGAGGATTAATATTCCATAGTGCTGCACAGTGTATAGATGCGAGACTATCTCTTTCATACATAGCAAAAAGCATAAATCATTTATTAAAGATTTAATACTACAATAGTGGTAAGTTGAGTGAAGATAGGATAAAGAGTGTGTAAGAGTATGTTGAAAAATGTGGTAAATGATGTAAAGTAAAATCGAGAGAGAGAGAGAGAGAGAGAGAGAGAGAGATTACATTTTTTTTCGTTTCCTGATATTATAAGTTTTTGTTTTCTTTATTAGATTTTAAAAATGCCGCGATCGTACGTTAAGAAAAAAGTACCTCCTTCGTATAATGCTACTGAGCTAGAAAACGCTGTACATGATGTAGAGAACAAAACGATGTCCTACAGAGAAGCGGAAAAAGTCTACGGAGTTCCCGTCGCCGTAATTTTTCACCGAATCAAGGGTAGAAAGTGTAAAATTGAGAAACTGATTCCAGGTCGTGCTTGTGATCTACCCGAAGATGAAGAAATTCTTCTAGTGAAGTGTCTTAAAGCTAGGGCTCAGATGGGCTATCCTTGTGACAAACTAGAACTTAAATTTCTTGTGCAGGAATATGTTCTTGCAAATAACCTTCAAACAAGATTTAAGGATGGTTGTCCAGGTGATGATTGGTACTATGGATTTATGAATCGAAACCCATCGCTTTCATTCAAAAAACCCGAAAATCTGCAGAAAGCAAGAAAAAGTGCTCGAGACCCATTTATCGTCTACGATTTCTATGATACAGTGAAGAATGTCTACTCAACGTCTGCCATAGATGAAAATTCATCAGCTTTAGTGTTTAATGCAGATGAATCCGGTTTTGCTACTGATCCGTCACGTCTAAGAGCAATAGGTGAGAAAGGACAATGTCTAAATAGGCTATCTGGTGGATCAGGACGTGAGACTACAACAGTCTTGGCGTGTGTGTCAGCAAGAGGAGATTTCTTGCCGCCCCTTATTGTGCACAAAGGAGTATCAGTTCAGCCACGTTGGATATCTTCAGATTCATTTCCTGGTACTATGTACGCTGCTACAGCCAATGGTTGGATGGAAGAAGCGACTTTTTTTGATTGGTTGTCTCAAATGTTTGTGCCGGCTGTCAATAAAATTCGGAAAAATGATCATTTGGAAGACAAATCAGCTGTTCTGTTTTACGATGGTCATACTAGCCACATAAGCATCCGAATTATTGAGCTAGCTATCGAAAATAACATACAGCTCTTGAAATTTCCAAGTCATCTTACCGATCGCATTCAACCCCTTGATAAATGCGTGTTTGGCCCCATGAAAACAGCATGGGACAAAATTTTAGTTTATGATGGAAAGAAAAAAATGGGGTACAAGAATACCCGGTTGGAAAAAAGCGAGTTTGCTAAATTATTAGGCAAACTTTGGAAAACGTTCAGTCGCACAAACATCATCAGTGGCTTCCATTCCACCGGATTGTTTCCCTTGGATGAGACGAAAATTCCTACAGATTTATTTGATGCAAGAGCATTGGCCCGTTTTCATCAACGAAAAAACATCCAGAAAAACCTCGATTCTGCTGGACCCGAACAAGAAGAAATGCCTTTTCAAAATCATTTGGAAGATGATGGTCTTTTTAAAGAAACGGTCCCAAATAACAGCGAAGAAAATGAATCATCAACATCTGAAGTCACAGACGTTCCGTTAGATTTAAGCTGTAAAGCAAAGAAAACTCAAGAAGAGAAGGAAACCACATCTGTTACAGAAATTATTGACATTTTCTCTCACCACCTAATACAGATCGCTTCATTGAAGCCAACGATGGATTCTCCAAAGAATTCAGGAACACGATTAAAACATCATACGTATGGAGAAGTTCTCACAACGGAAGCAGTTCTATCGAGGCTTAAAGAGGCAGAAGAAAGAAAAAAGAAAAAAGACAGAAAAAACGATGGAAATGAACCTACAAGAAAGCGAGGGAGACCACGAAAGCAACTAACGGAGGAAAAAAAAAGTGAAGGATTGGAAACGTCCGACATCGAACAAAATCTGGAAGAAAACACAATTCCACCTAAACGAAAGCGAGGAAGACCACGAAAAGAACAGAAGGACGAATTAGAAAATTACGAAATGGAAACATCAGAGGTCGAACAAGAAATAGAAATAGAAAAATGTCTTCAAGAGGTTGGAGAACACGTTATTTTTCTGTATGAGGGATCACACTTTCCAGGAAAAATAGTTAAAGTTATGGAAAACGGAGCAGAAATTTCTGCAATGCAGAAAAGTGTGAAGTCGTGGAAATGGCCAACAACTCCTGATTTAATGATGTGTCCTTGGGAACACATTATTGGCCACATTGAAACTCCAAAGCGTATTTCAAAAAGAGGATTTTATACAGTTCCTGCCATGGCAAAGTTTGGTTGGATCTAGGGTTCTTATCATTACTTTATTCTCATCTCATTACTTTATTATTTTTATTTATGAACAGCAACACTTAATATAACAATGTGTTTTTTTAGTAAGATATTATAAACAATATTGAGTTTCCAAAGTGTATTTCACAAAGAGAGTTTTATACATATTTTCAATTTCCTCCATGACAAAGTTTGGTAGAATCTAGCATTCCCGCCAGTCATTATAATCACAATTAAGGGGCTGGATGCTATAATGTGTTACGCACCATGTTAAATGAATGGCGCGTAACACATTATAGCATCCAGCCCCTCAATTGTTATATAAAATATTAAACTGATTATGTAATGGATTAGATTAACATTATTAAACTAATATTAATACTAATTTTAATATACGTTTTTCTATATCTTGCAATTTAAATACTTAGATTGCTGTCTCCCTATACCCTTTAAAAAAATTATTATTAAAATTTCAGAAAGTTTATAGATTTAAGTTTTATAAAGAGGAAAAATTTCGCTCCATATTAATTGTTCTGATATTCGTATTTTCTAAATGTCAGTGAGCAGAAAAATTCAGTCAAATTTGATCAATTTTTAAAAACCTCTTTCGCCATTTTGAATCCACCATTTTGAAAATTTAAAATTTGATTTCAAATTCGTATTCAGCGACTTCAAAAATCCCCGAGTAGTATTCAAGCAAATTTGATTAATTTTTAAAAATATTTTTAGATTCATCCGCCATATTGGATCCGCCATTTTGAAAATTAAAAATTTGATTTCAAATTCGTATTCAGCGACCTCAAAAACCCCCGAGTATCCAGATTCAAGCAAATTTGATTAATTTTTAAAAATATTTTTAGATTCATCCGCCATATTGGATCCGCCATTTTGAAAATTTTAAATTTGATTTCAAATTCGTATTTAGCGACCTTAAAAAACCCCCGAGTAGCCAGATTCAAGCAAATTTAATCAATTTTTAACAATATTTTATGTTTGACCGCCATATTGGATCCACCATTTTGAAATTTAAAAATTCGATTTAATATTCTTATTCAGCAACCTTAAAAACTTCTTTTTACCAAGTTGAATGAAAATCTACTAAAATTTGTTCAAGTTATTCAAGTTTTTACATTACTAATTTTGTAATGGTTGATTGTTTATTTATATGATACATTATCAGTCAACTGGTTGATTTTTCTATACATCTACGAAGAACTTTTTTTCAGTTTTTCCATCCCTTAAGACAGTAGTATACTTGAAATAACTTGTTTCTTAAACCTCGCTTAACTACAGAGGTGTTTACATTTACCCCGAATTTTAGGCAAATTTCAAAATCTCGGGGTAAATGTAAACAGTCAGTTGTAGACGATTCAGGTGCATCAATATTTTTTTGAACCTCATAAAATTTTTCTAGGGAGCTCTAGTAACAAGTTCATGCAAAAAAAATCCGTCCATTTTACCTTTTAACAAAAAAAACTGACGTTTTTCGTAAAAAATAGATAAACCGTTTACATTTACCCCAAATGACCCTATTAAAATTCTATTATACTTCTTACTATGAATAAAAAATTATTAAAAAATTACCACTTGTAAAATGTTAAATGCAATAAGTAAAGTTATTTAATTCTATTATTAAAAATTTAGTTTAATTTATTTTAGTTCAATTTATTACTTCTAAAGTATCCCTATTTTTTTCTCATCTTTGATTCAATAATTGTAAGTCTGAATGATACTGAGATATTAAAACTTTACTGTACACATGTGTCGTTAGCATAGTGGTTAGAGCGTTAGTCTGTAAATCCGTAGGTGTAGGTTCGACTCCCCTCGTGAGCAATTTTATTTTCATAGGTTTGCGATATTTCTAGATTTCAATCGTTAGGTACTAAAATATGAAAATCTAATGCACACTTACTGTAATTGTCTATTATTTAATTTTTAAATGTTATAAACAATTTTTTCTACTTCATTTACTATATCCATTGTTAGTCTCCATCTTTATTACAATTTCTTTAAAAAGATAAATATTTTATGAATAATGACTATTTATTAATATTATATATCATTTTGTTATTAAATTATTTATAATAATTAATTTACGACTAATTAATAACAATTCGGCATTTATTGTGGCAATATTCTCAGCCAGCACTGGCAGGCAGTACTTCGCCAGTTGTAAATTTCCTATTGGGTGAATGGACAGTTAAAAAATAACTGAAATTTTCAATATGTGTGATTGAAATTTCCAGTAACTTTTTCATTTGTCAATCAGTGAAATATGACTGAAATTTCAATCATTTTTAACTCTCTGCTGATGCTAACGACCGTTGTCGTCAAAAATCGTCATTTGGACGGTATAGAGGGAGAATAACCAATCAGATCATTCATACATACGAGTAAACATGTGTAGAATGAAATTCAAACTTCATGTCAAGAGCGTATCTATATGATCCAGCGCCTAAATTGTTTTTTTCAGTTTACAAAATCAAAAAACAATCATTGTGAAGCATAGAATTTTAAATTATAAGTGCTATTCACAAGAATAATTCAGTTTTAACAATAAAAGAATCAATTTCATAAATTATTAAACTGATTTTAAAACTTGTAGTTAATTTTGTTTACTACCTGTCAGCTGTCACATTTACAGGTTATGTTATATCACTTAAAATTTATATTATATATTTAACTTATAAATTTCACATTTTTTACTAAAATTAATTTTAAAAAATGTTTTACGTGAATGCAATTTCATATTTTAAAGTAAATTATTCCATTCTGTTACATGTTTCTGTTGTAATTATAAAAATCACGCATACATCAGATTTTCGTTCTGTCTATACGATACAGTCCTGAAACATATGTTACTACACGCACAATTTCTACATATGTGTGCATACTACGTGATATGCCCCAAGAGTGGGAAATCTTAGCATCAGCAGAGAGTTAACTGATTTTCAGTGAAATTCCACTGATTTAAATCGCGAGAATAGAGTCACTGATTCTCAGTTAAATTTCACTGATTCTCAGTGAAATTCCACTGATTCAGTTTTAGAGAGTGGGCCAATTTTCAAACTCTGGCGACCAACCTAAATAAATAATTATATTAATTTTAAATACAACATATATTTCATATAACTATACCAATCAACTCGTTTTGATATAAAGAATAACAATTTTGAGTCAAAAAACATTATTTTTCTGAAAATTTTGAAAAATCTTCACCATCTGACGATGATAAAATATTTATTAGCCGTTGAATTGACAATTCTTTTTTTTTACATTTAATTTTTAATATTATATATACAAGATAACAATTATCATGTTTTGTTGTAAATTTAATCTCAACTTCAACATATATGACGTGCAGTGCTATGGTGGGTAGAGATTTAACCGAGGTATAAGAGTTAAGCCTCCAACTTTGGCCGGTTAATTTTAACCAGGATTTAGCCATTTTAACCCGAGTTTAATAAATTGTGGAACGCCTAATTTCCATTAAACCGAGGTCACTGTTTTAAACTCTGGTTAAATAAAGTTGTGTAACTGGCCCTAAGAGGGTTATAGTTTGAACGATTTCGTTCATTGTTTTAAGAAATAATTTATTTAGATACTTCTTAATGAGTGCCATTTTTTTTCTCTACGAAATATTATTCCAAAAAGGTTTACAGAATAAGTATAATTATTTTAAACTTAAAATTTTATGGGTAAAATGTTTTTTTATATATTTTTATAAATAAACAATTTTCTTATTTATTAAAATTCAATATCTTTAAACAAAATAAATTTTATTCAAAAGTTGGATTCAAGACAAAAATAATGCTGGTTGAATTATTAAAATCGGACAAAAAGTTGTGAAATTAATTTTTAAAAAAATGTTCTAATAATTTTGAATTGTTAATACTGCCGTCCTTTTTAAAAAAGGCACTATCTACATATTATCTCGAGTCGAGATATTTAAAAAAACGCGTTTGCATTTATATCTCTTAACAAAAATAAAATTTTGTAAATCAACCTATTGTTCTTAACTAAATCGGATCCGCTCTTTTCATTGGTGCAAAAATAAATTTATAATTCTGTAAATATTTAATAGACAGTCCTAGAATTTTTCATTGACTTATGTGATATAATCACAAGCAATGCTGGAATATTTAAAGTAATGAATTGAATATTTTAAATA
Organism: Leptopilina drosophilae; assembly: GCA_032873175.1. NCBI lineage: Eukaryota > Metazoa > Arthropoda > Insecta > Hymenoptera > Figitidae > Leptopilina > Leptopilina drosophilae. Next base: position 29,710,814 of record CM065478.1, read on the forward strand.
TTCTAGCACTGCTCGTGATTATTTCACATAAGTCAATGAAAAATATTGTCCCATCCAAAAGTCAAGTACAGACAAGTAATCTTTCATGTACTTATTTTTTCCGTGTACTCATGTCTTAAATCAGTTCAAATTACTATAATATAATCTCCAGAAAAATAGCAAATCCTAAAACATTTTATGTGAATTGTTATAAACAATATTAGTTTGGTTCCTTTTTATCAAAAAACTTTGTTCTTTCATAATTATATATTTTTAGGGTTCCGTACACCGTAGGTGTACTGACGGAACCCTTATGAAATCACTCGTGTGTCCGTCCCAGCCACGCAAAATGGGCTGCCCCCCCCTTAATTTCTACAAATCTTAACCTTATGTGAGCTGAAATTCGGTGGGGATCTTCAGTTTTAAGTGCAGATTACAGGAGAAATATAGCGAACCCGATTGGCCTACATATTTGCGACAGAGAAGGGAAAGAAATTAAATTTTGTCAAAAAAATTGCTAAAAATGACCCTGTCCCCCCCCTTAACTTCTACAAATCTGAACCGGGTGGGCTGAAATTCAGCAGGGATCTTCAGTTTTAAGTGCAGATTAAAGAAAAAATATAGCGCACACGATTGACCTACATATTTGCGAAATAGAAGGGAAAGAAATTAAATTATTTGAAAAAATTGCAAAAAATGACCCTGTCCCCCCCTAAACTTCTACAAATCTGAACCGGGTGGGCTGAAATTCGGTAGGGATCTTTAGTTTTAAGTGCACTTTACAGGAAAAATATAGCGAACACGATTGACCTACATATATGCGAAATAGAAGGGAAAGAAATTAAATTTTTTTGAAAAAATTGCAAAAAATGACCAAGTCCCCCCTCCTTAACTTCTACAAATCTGAACCTGGTGGGCTGAAATTCGGTAGGGATCTTCAGTTTTACGTGAAGATTACAGGAAAAATATAGCAAACCTGATAGGTCTACATATTTGCGAAATAGAAGGGAAAGAAATGAAATTTTTTCGAAAAAATTGCAAAAAATGACCCTGTCCCCCCCTTAACTTCTACAAATCTGAACCTGGTGAGCTGAAATTCAGCAGAGATCTTCAGTTTTAAGTGCAAATTACAGGAAAAATATAGCGAACACGATTGACCTACATATTTGCGAAATAGAAGGGAAAGAAATTAAATTTTTTTGAAAAAATTGCAAAAAATGACCATGTCCCCCCCCCCTTAACGTCTACAAATCTGAACCTGGTGAGCTGAAATTCAGCAGAGATCTTCAGTTTTAAGTGCAGATTACAGGAAAAATATAGCGAACACGATTGACCTACATATTTGCGAAATAGAAGGGAAAGAAATTAAATTTTTTTGAAAAAATTGCAAAAAATGACCATGTCCCCCCCCCTTAACTTCTACAAATCTGAACCTGGTGGGCTGAAATTCAGCAGAGATCTTCAGTTTTAAGTGCAGATTACAGGAAAAATATAGCGAACACGATTGACCTACATATTTGCGAAATAGAAGGGAAAGAAATTAAATTTTTTTGAAAAAATTGCAAAAAATGACCATGTCCCCCCCCCCTTAACTTCTACAAATCTGAACCTGGTGGGCTGAAATTCGGTAGGGATCTTTAGTTTTAAGTGCAGTTTACAGGAAAAATATAGCGAACACGATTGACCTACATATATGCGAAATAGAAGGGAAAGAAATTAAATTTTTTTTAAAAAATTGCAAAAAATGACCCTGCCCCCCCTAAACTTCTACAAATCTGAACCGGGTGGGCTGAAATTCAGCAGGGATCTTCAGTTTTAAGTGCAGTTTACAGGAAAAATATAGCGAACACGATTGACCTACATATATGCGAAATAGAAGGGAAAGAAATTAAATTTTTTTGAAAAAATTGCAAAAAATGACCCTGCCCCCCCCTTAACTTCTACAAATCTGAACCGGGTGGGCTGAAATTCAGCAGGGATCTTCAGTTTTAAGTGCAGATTAAAGGAAAAATATAGCGCACACGATTGACCTACATATTTGCGAAATAGAAGGGAAAGAAATTAAATTATTTGAAAAAATTGCAAAAAATGACCCTGTCCCCCCCTAAACTTCTACAAATCTGAACCGGGTGGGCTGAAATTCGGTAGGGATCTTTAGTTTTAAGTGCAGATTACAGGAAAAATATAGCGAACCCGATTGGCCTACATATTTGCGAAAGGGAAGGGAAAGAAATTAATTTTTTTTGAAAAAATTGCAAAAAATGACCAAGTCCCCCCTCCTTAACTTCTACAAATCTGAACCTGGTGGGCTGAAATTCGGTAGGGATCTTCAGTTTTACGTGAAGATTACAGGAAAAATATAGCAAACCTGATAGGTCTACATATTTGCGAAATAGAAGGGAAAGAAATGAAATTTTTTCGAAAAAATTGCAAAAAATGACCCTGTCCCCCCCTTAACTTCTACAAATCTGAACCTGGTGAGCTGAAATTCAGCAGAGATCTTCAGTTTTAAGTGCAGATTACAGGAAAAATATAGCGAACACGATTGACCTACATATTTGCGAAATAGAAGGGAAAGAAATTAAATTTTTTTGAAAAAATTGCAAAAAATGACCATGTCCCCCCCCCCTTAACTTCTACAAATCTGAACCTGGTGGGCTGAAATTCGGTAGGGATCTTTAGTTTTAAGTGCAGTTTACAGGAAAAATATAGCGAACACGATTGACCTACATATATGCGAAATAGAAGGGAAAGAAATTAAATTTTTTTGAAAAAATTGCAAAAAATGACCCTGCCCCCCCCTAAACTTCTACAAATCTGAACCGGGTGGGCTGAAATTCGGTAGGGATCTTTAGTTTTAAGTGCAGATTACAGAAAAAATATAGCGAACCCGATTGGCCTACATATTTGCGAAAGGGAAGGGAAAGAAATTAAATTTTGTCAAAAAAAAATGCTAAAAATGACCCTGTCCCCCCCCCTTAACTTCTACAAATCTCAACCTGGTGAGCTGAAATTCAGTAGGGATCTTCAGTTTTACGTGCAGATTACAGGAAAAATATAGCAAACCTGATAGGTCTACATATTTGCGAAATAGAAGGGAAAGAAATTAAATTTTTTCGAAAAAATTGCAAAAAATGACCATGTCCCCCCCCCCTTAACTTCTACAAATCTGAACCTGGTGGGCTGAAATTCGGTAGGGATCTTTAGTTTTAAGTGCAGTTTACAGGAAAATTATAGCGAACCTGATTGGTGAACATAAGTATAATTACAGAGAAATATAAAAATTTATTAATAAAATAAAATAATAAAAATATTTATTCTTATCTTATTATAGTATATTACCATTTTGTTTAATTTATTTTTAATTTTAAAAGAATTATTAAAATAATTTTAAAAAAATTTTGTTTGAATATTTGTGTACGGAACCCTTGATCTTAGTGCGAGTGCAACTCGCACTTGTCCGATTTTTTTTTAGTTTATTTCCCCAGTAGCACGTTATGTTCCAGCAACATTGACAACATTGAGGCAAACGTTTGTAATGTTGAGACAATGTTCTCAATATTGCTGTAACATAACTTGCTACTGGGGTAAGGGGTTACATACCTTTTTGGGACTCAAAAAATCGAAAAAAAATTGATTGCTTATTTTAAAAGTATATATTTTCGAGACTGTTTTCCCAAATTTTCATTGAAATTGGTGAATAAGAACTGAAGTTATTGATATTTTTAGCGTGTTACTCCTCAGAGGTCAGAACTGAACTTGAAACTTTAAACGTTATTATCCCTGAATCGTATTTTTTAAAACTACTGTTACGGTGTGCATGATTTCTCCAAAACTGCTAAAGTGATCAGCTTGAAAGAACCCCGCACCGCATACATGGGAATTTGGGGTCCGGTGAAATTTCTTATAATTTTGTAGTTTAGTAGTTTTTGACCTCCTGAACAAAAAATGGTAATGACAAAACTGAAAAAATGGACAGATTTTTTGTTATTTAAGGGTACAGTTTAAACAAATACATTGTAAGATATTGAAAAGGTGAAGCATATTTTAGACCAATAAAAAATAAATAAAATCCTCCTACTTTTAAAATCAATTTTTCTACTTGTTAGTAGATTTAAACAAAATGAAGAAAAAAAATATATTTGAAAAATAAAAATAAAAAATAATAAACCCCCAAAAGAAAAATGGATATTTTAGACCAATAAAAAAATAAACAAACTCCTCCTTCTTTTAAAATCAATTTTTCTATTTGTTGGTAGATTTAAACAAAATAAAGAAAAAAATTATATTTGAAAAATAAATCATATAATTCCAACCCCTAAAAGAAAAATGGATATTTTAGACCAATAAAAAAATAAACAAACTCCTCCTACTTTTAAAATCAATTTTTCTACTTGTTGGTAGATATAAACAAAATGAAGAAAAAAATTACATTTAAAAAATAAATAAAAAAAAAACTTTCTTAATGAAGGAGGAGTTTCAGCTTTATTTTTATTGGTCTAAATCATCTATTATTTCTTTTGAGGGTTAGAATTATATGTTTTATTATTTAAGTATAACTTTTTTCTCCATTTTGTTTAAATCTACCAACAAATAGAAAAATTGATTTTAAAAGTAGGAGTTTGTTTATTTTTTTATTGGTCTAAATCATCCATTATTTCTTTTGAGGGTTTGAATTATATTTTTTATTTTTTAAATATAACTTTTTTCTCCATTTTGTTTAAATCTACCAACAAATAGAAAAATTGATTTTAAAAGGAGGAGAAGTTTTTTTATTGGTCTAAAATATCCATTTTTTCTTTTGGGGGTTTATTATTTTTTATTTTTCAAATACAACTTTTTTCTCCATTTTGTTTAAATCTACCAACAAATAGAAAAATTGATTTTAAAAGAAGGAGGAGTTTTTTTTAGTGGTCTAAAATATCCATTTTTTCTTTTGGGGGTTTATTATTTTTTATTTTTATTATTCAAATATAATTTTTTTCTTCATTTTGTTTAAATCTACCAACAAGTAGAAAAATTGATTTTAAAAGTAGGAGGAGTTTATTTATTTTTTATTGGTCTAAAATATGCTTCAACTTTTCAATATCTTACAATGTATTTGTTTAAACTGTAACCTTAAATAACAAAAAATCTGTCCATTTTTTTCAGATTTGTCATTAACATTTTTTGTTCAGGAGGTCAAAAACTACTAAACTACAAAGTTACAAGAAATTTTACCGGACCCCAAATTCCCATGTATGCGGTGCGGGGTTCTTTAAAGGGCTTCTTTATAAGTATAATAGCTAGTTCGTGAACGAAGGAATTTTAATTTTTACCAAAATTTAAATTTTTTTGGTCAAAAAACCAGTTTTTAAAAACCTGAAAATTCGAATTTTGGTGAAAATCATTTGCCATTTCTACAAAAATTTTTTTTTTCATAACCCTTCGTTCACGAACCAGATAACATAGTAAACTAATAAATTTTCCTTTATTTTTTATTTGAGTTGTTCCAGTTTTATCTTGCACACCGCAAGTCACCTTAAAAAATGTGATTTCGTAAAACAGCTACAGTTTCCACAAATGTTAATATTTTTTCAGTTTTAAAGTTTCTAAAATTTCATGACAACATATACTATGAGGTACAATGTACATTATTTTAATAAAGTTTTAATGAGAACTCTAAAAATAATTATGAAAATCACTCTTTTTTGTGGTCGAAAAGGTATATAACCCTTTAATAAATAATATATATATCTTTTTTATTAAAAAAAATATTAATTTGTTGTAAACAATAATAGTTAACAAATTTTAGATAGAAAGTGATCAGCTTGCATGTAATTTTTGAAAAAAAATTTTAAACCTTAGTCACATTAACTAAAATTAAGTATTTCTTAACTATTATTGTTTATAACAATTTACATAAATTATTTTATGATTTGCTATTTGTTTGGAGATTATATTATAGTAATTAAAACTGTTTTAAGACATGAGTAGAATGGGAATAAAAAAAAGAAAGTTCATTTTTAAAGAAAGGAAATAGAAACAATTTATTAACTTTGATTTAAAAAAAATTACAAACAATTGAATATTGATAAGTTTGCATGGAGGGAAATGTTGAAAAATTATTCCTCTTGAATTTCGAAAATTCATAACTCAAAAATTTGGCCTCCAGAAAAATATTTATTTTTTTCAATACAGAATAGAAAAAAAGTATTTTTGCTCGATTTTAAGAGGTCATAGGTAAATCTCACGTGGAATTACCCATATGTATAATGTTATTTTTAGATAATAGTGAACAATAATGAATTTTTTAATTAATTAATCTGTTTATGTATACTGTAAATTTACAGTACTTCAGAAAAGTAAAATTACTATATTATTTTGTTGGATAATTGTTTCCTATACATTTGCTATACAACGAAATTTTCTAACAGTGTAGTTCTAACGTTTCAGAAATTCTTACTCATGAATAACGTAAATAATAATATTTAATTATATATTAGCTATTAGATTGTTAAAATGAATAAAATTTTATTTTAAAAATTGTACAAAAAATTTGCAAAATAAGTTCTTTTCTCCTTATATACTACAACACGGTGACTAAGGATTGAGAAAAAAATTTCCTGATTTTTTCATGACTTTTTACAAATTTTATTTCTGCTTAGACACCCTGTACAAACAATTAGCGAAATATTTCCTTCACTTTTAGCTACTACTTTTAGGTTAGGATTTCTGTCAAAATAATTGTGCGAATAGGTCGATTCGATTCGAAAACAAACCGAGCTGAGTTGCACTATTCGAACTGCGAATTTCGAATTGACCGATTTGAATCGAGTAATCTCGAAAGTAAACCGATTCGAATTAGTCGATTTGAGTCGAATTATCCCCGATTCGAATTTTGCAAACCTCTAAAATAGTCGCAATTTTTTAATGTAAGTTGACAAAAGTCACATTATTTGAAAATAGTTGGAAAAGTAATGATAACCGAGGCCTGAACGAGTGGTAAATTTTTAAAGTACCCAATTCAATTTTTCAATAACATAACATAAAATAAAAATTATATATATTCACATTAATAAATAATAAATTAATATTAAAATTAAAGTCACATAGCAACAAAATAAAATAATTATTGTTCAATAGAATAAGAAATAAAAAAAAGCAAATGCAATAATCTACAAAGAAATATAAAACTAAATATTTAAAATTCAAATATAATAACTAAAATTTTAAATAAGCTCTAAAATTTTTTACAATTTTAAATCAAGAAACCAAACGCGTAATTCACAATAAAAATATAATTATTTTTTTACGAAAAATGCAGAAGCGACCGGATGAAATCGATTAGTATATAGTTATATTACAATATTTTTAGTCTATCAAGTCCCAGACAAATAGAATAAAAACTTAGAAATTTTTTCAACTCCACTAAAAATAAATAAAAACCAATTGAAGCAACTTAAGTCACTGACAAACTTAATAAAGCCGACAAAAATGTTTCGATGGAGCAAGAAGTTTTCTGTGTGTAGTTTTATAAAGAGACCGTCTGTTTTTTTAATTTTAATAATTATTCAAGTAAGTAAAAAGTAGTGAACAAAAAATTAACAAATAGTTTAAAATTTCTCGAAAAATTATTTGAAATTAATTTACTATCGTGCAGTGAAAAAACAATGGAAAAATTTATAATTATTGCTTACTTGTTCTTGTTCGACAGTTAACGCGGCCGCCATTTTAGTTCGACGACGTACTAGACAAAAACTACGCTCTCTACTGTTGAGACGTACCAACTAACTTTATTCATTATGGCTTTTTTTGTTTTTTCAATTTAAAAAAATAGTATCGCTACAATAATACATTTTCATTTCAATACTATAAGTTAACAATGATGAATTTGTTTGTATTACTTCTTGTTCTTCTAAAGTTTTCATAGGGGAAGTTATTTATTAAGATCAGGCATTATTCAGGGGACGAAAAAATTAACTTTACATTAGTCTTCAATGAAAAATTAATATAAAACATATATTTTTATTACAATTATTATAAAATATTGGCATGTATTTTTATGGTTTGTAAATTTAACTAAAAATTAAAATTAAATAAAATTAATTAAATTAAATTAAAATTAAAAAATTTTAAATTATCATTTGTATATTTGATGATAAAGGAAAGACTAAAGTTTTTAACTTTTTTTTTAAATAAATAATAATGATTTTAGTCATTTTTTAAAAACAAGTTTCATAAATCACATTTTTATCTATTATAAGTAGGTATTCTATATATTTTATTTTTTTCCATCGATTTTAGATAAGACGGGTTGTGTTGGTAAAGCAAGATTTGATGCATGTTGTATGAATAAAGCCTACATATGAAGGACATTGGGACGCCATCTTTCAGAATATAGTGGAACTATTTGAAAATTCGAGGATAATTTTATTATAACCTTAAATATTATAAAGAGATTGTAATAGTTTGGTGACATGTCAAAGCCTAATAAAGAAATTAAGTAAAATACAATTGGTAAAAAATGTCAACAAGTAAATTTTTGGAAATGGACATTAAAAAATTGTTTGAAGCTCATACTATAAAAGAAATTGAATTAATGCAAAAGCAAATACAACAAGAAAGTGAAAGGAAGAAAATTGAATTAAGGACATTGGTTGGGTAAAGTTTATACAACACTTAATTGCTTTATTTTTTTGTTTCAGTGGTTTTTATCAGAAATGTAAATTTAAGTTTTTGTGTAATAATAATAATAATAATAATAATATTTTATTAATATGAATATATGATATCGCCCGTCAACGAGCGAAATAAGAAAAATAGTTTATTTCGCCCGTCAAAGAAAATGCATGGCAATAAAAAAAACGGGCGAAATAAGAGAAATAGTTTATTTCGCCCGTCACTGAAAATGCATGGCAATAAAAAAACGGGCAAAATAAGAGAAATAGTTTATTTCGCCCGTCACTGAAAATGCATGGCAATAAAAAAACGGGCAAAATAAGAGAAATAGTTTATTTCGCCCGTCACTGAAAATATATGGGAAAAAAGACGGACAAAATAAAAGAAATAGTTTACTTCGCCCGTCAGTGAAAATAGGTATATGATTTACTAATTAAAAATAATAATTAATAACAAGATTTGGTTTTCTCCAGGAATCTCTATAAAAAAGATTTTTTAAGACCCGTTGGAGGGGGGTTAGTTTTGGGTTCGATACCTTCTAGTACCAATTAGAAACTTTTTTGTACAAAACGGGAGTCAAATAGACTTTATATTTGGTGCTGGAAGGTATCGAACCCAAAATCAACCCCCCTCCAACAAAAGAAAAATTAATAAATATTTTTAATTAGTAAATCATATACTATATTTTCACTGACGGGCGAAATAAACTATTTCTTTTATTTCGCCCGTCTTTTTTCCTATGTATTTTGCCTGACGGGCGAAATAAACTATTTCTCTTACTTCGCCCGTTGACGGGCGAAATAGCCACTTCGATAAAAATATCATTAATTGTCAATGAATAATTGATTTTTAGAAAATAATTTCTAACTAAAATAATTGAAAATGATTATCCGAATTAAAGCTTTTCAATTTTTACTTATTTTTTTATCTTCGATATTAAAGTTAATATGTAAATTTATAATTTTAAAGAAATCAAGTTTACAAAGATTCGTTAAAATTCCTTTTTCTCCACAAAAGATATAAGTAAAAAAAATTATGTTTTTCATTCTGTGCAAATTCAAAAAAATACTAATTTTACTGTTCTGGTGAGTTATTTCAAATAATTTTTGATTACTTAGATGAATTTAGCAAATATACGTTTATTAAAATAAAAATTAGAATTTATATTTCTATTTTTAATGATTTATACTGAGTTTTCGAAAAATGGATTATGTTAGACTGCATAACCAGTTAAAAATGGAAAAAAATTATTTAAAAGAAAGTAAAATGTATTTAGTAAAATAAACCACTAAAAGATAATCTACTTTTACTAAAGAATATTTTATATTAATTACATAATTTTTAAAAATCTTCGAGTAACCAGCTGTAGTCGATTTTCGGTGGAATGACCCATAAACAATTTACTGTTTATTTTTTGCAAAAAATGGATTGTTTTACTCCAAAAGTGTGCCATTTTAAAAAAATGAATTTAAAAAACCTATATGTACTTCCAAAGTTTATTTTATATAGACAATGAAACTTTTTTGTTTAACTTAAACATTTAAAAAAACATTTCCGGCCGTTTTGGTAAAAAGAAATATTCTATTTTGACTATGAAATTCATCGCCGCCATTTTGTTATAAAATTTTAAGTAAACATTTTTTTGTATACTTCAATATGTACCTATTTAACAAACCCTTCTTTATATAAAACTGATTTTTGTGCCTTTATTCCTCGGTTTCCTCCACAAGAAAGTAAATTTTGTTTGTTGATTGCAAACAGAAAGAAAAATGTTCATGTGATAAACATCTATAGTGTCTATGGGGTATTCCACAACAAATCAGAAATTATTTTGCTTTTAGAGTACCGGCCAAAATTGTCAATCCTCTTACAAAATTCGTATTAAAAGCATACCTCTCATTTTTTGATAATATTTCAGTTAAAAGTAAGTATAGAAAATTTTTAAAATAAACATTCGAAAGCTTATAAAATTTCGCGTAAAATGAGCTTAATTTCAAAACTATTCGTCAAATACAAACTGAGTTGGAGTCTGAGAAATACTATCTAATATTCTGATTTTTGAAAATTCCATTAACCAACTTCAAGTTGAAGATCGCTCTAAACAAGGTTAGAAAAAAATTTAAATTCAGATATAATAAAGCTTGAAATCTTCTCTTTAAAAGTAGACTAAGTAGCTTAAAAAATGTTAAGTGGTTTTAAAGATATTAGAGATTTAAAAAAGGTCTGTGCGACCGACTAGCAAACCATCATTCAAGCAAAACAGTCGCATCGCTCCTCGTATCCAGGTCCGAAAAGAACGCCTAATCAATAATATTATACATTAATAAATTGCTCTATATTAAAAAAAATTATTTAACTAGAATTTTGTAAATTAAAAATTATATATACATAAATAAAAACGTAACTTATTTCTTAAAAATGAAAGGAAAAGGTGGATATTTTGAAGAATAAACAATTTAATGTAAATTAAGTGTATTTTATTGTACTGGGTTTCAATAAGTTCAAATTTAATGCGAAATGTAAAAACATTTATTAATTAAAAATAAGTAAAAAGTATTTAAAAAATCTCACATATTACATATTTAATTATTTAAAAATAATTGTTTAAGACTTACGTTTTTATTTATGTATATCAGGGTTGCCACGGACCTGGAAAACCTGGAATTGTCATGGAATTTTTTTTCAGTCACGGAAAACCTGGAATGGTCAGGGAATTTTAGGGTAGAGCCTTCAGTTGTGAGACGGGTTTTATTTTTGACTCGTAAATTGTAAACGGGTAAACGAAATTGTAAATAAAATACACTGTTCGAGAGGTAACAGAAATACGCAACTTTTATTAAAAGAAAGTATAGTGTTTCGATGAACTCAAGAAATTTTACGATACATTTTCGGAGCACATCGCTTTTTTCAAAAAAAAAAAAAAAATTTTCCAGTTGTGAAATGAATTTCCAGACATTTTCAAAAAAAATGTGTTTTCAACAAATTAAATTATTTTCAACCGTAGATTGGAACAATGCAATATTGCATCACAAAATATAGAGAAAACAGTAAAAGAAAATGCATTACATTTACCTTTTCCAATTTATTAACTTGGAAAAAAAGTAGTTCGCATTTATTGAAAAAACGCTTTTTTGTCGATTATCACACCCAGTGTTGATATTTAACAAAAACAGTTTATATATCCGTTTTGGCGTACACGAAAAAGTTAGCTCATGTAAAAAGAAATGTTTTTATGTAAACTAATCGGCTTTTTAATATTGCATGTTAAAAAAAAATTGACTGTCTCACAACTGGAGATGTCTCGCAACTGGAGACTCTCCCCTATAGACTGATTCTAAAAACTCAATTTTTTTGTATTTGAGTCGTAAAAATTTCGAGTTTTCAAGTTGACAGTATACAACTTTTTGATTTTAAATTTAGTGCTTACAATTGAAATGAATATGGCATTTCTAAATTTTAGTTTCTTTCAGTCAATATCTTTGTTAAAAAAATTTTTAAATTAATACATTTTAGAAACCCAAAAATGTTTTGAAACTGAAGTTACCAACTTTTATGCAATGAAAATTTTTTCTTGTGCTAATTGTTTTTTAATGTAAGAAGCCCTTTAAAAAATTGCAAGTGCATCCATATTAAGAAATAAACAATTAGCAATAGAAAAAATCGCTTCTGAAGCAAGGAAATAATAATTCAGTTGAAATTTCGGGATATTTGGAAAATCCACTACAAAAATAATTAAAAATCACTGATTTCCTTGCCTTAGATCCTCTTACAATTCTTTTTAATGACTTTTCACATTAAAATAAGGAATTCCTAAAACAGAAAATTGCTTATGAGCTGAGAAAATAATAATTTTGTTAAAGGATTTTATATATTTATATATATTTTTTGTCGTAATTAGCTAAAAATATATAACAAAAAAATTTTATTTTTGGGTCTGGAATTTTTAATAAATGGTCTAGAAAACCTGGAAAAGTCATGGAATTTTAAAATCAATGTTTTGTGGCAACCCTGTTAGACTTTGGACAAAGGAAGGTTTAACAGATTTGAAAAATATTAATTAGAACGGGAGATATTTAATTTTTTCAAAAAATTCAAAAATAAAAAATTTTACATTTTTTTAAAAAATTCTTTCAAACTTTGTATAATTGAGTATAACATGTTATTTAATCACATTCTAGAATAGATTTGCAAGAAAAATGTCCTATAACTAAGATGTAAGTATAAACATGATTTCAAAAAATATTTAAAAAATCACAAATATCCAAATTTTATATTTCTTAATGAACTGCTTTTAAACTATCTATAACTAAGTATTACATGTTATTTAGTCACATTTTACCATAATTTTGCAAAAATAGTGTCCTATACCTAGAATTTTTAAGTATAAAAATGTTTTCAAAAAATTTCAAATTTTCAAAGTTTACATTTTTTAATGAATTGCTTTCAAACTCTGTATAATTAAATAATACAAGTTATTTAGTCACATTTTAACATAATTTTAAACACAAAATAGTATGACAAAGATATAAGTATACAAATATTTTCAATATCAAAAAATCGAAAAAATTATAATTGTTCTTAATTACTTTTAAGCTTTATTCAGTAGTATTTTTGGGGTCTTTGATTAAGATTGTGACGTCAAAATAATGCAATTCATAATTATTTATCTAATTCATTCAATATTCATTAATTGAAAGAACTACAGAAACTTTTAAAATGGAGATATTTTATGATTTTATTCTATTTTGTTTTCAACATAAACGGGCTCTAGCAATAACTAACTCTAACAATAGGAAACAAATTAAGGGCGTTAGACTTTAAATATGTAAATTTTCATTTTTATTTTCATCATTATTAACGACAACAATGTACCTTCTCAAATTTTAACCCGGTTTATTTTTTTAAACAAATTTAAATATACTTGATTTTTAGTTTAGCCGTAAATAAATCTGCAGATGGCTACAAAAATTGACCTGCTTAGTCTACCTTTAAAGAGGAGATTTCAAGCTTTATTATATCTGAATATTAATTTTTTTCTATTCTTGTTTAGAGCAATCGTGAACTTAAAGATGGATAATGGAGTTTTCAAAAATCAGAAAATTAGACCAGAATTTCTCAGACTCTAACTCAGTTTTTATTTAACAAAGTTTAGCTCATTTTACGCAAAATTTTATAAGCTTTCCAATGGTTATTTTAAAAATTTTCTAACCCTGTAAAAAAAGAAGAATTGGGTGGTCCGGGATTTCGAATTGGGATGCCGTCTCTTGAATTCGAGAAAACGACTTTTTCGAATTAGACTGATTTCTGAATTCAGAAATGTATGGTTCCGCGATCAACCCAATTCGACAGATATTTTGAAGATGAAAATAAAGAGTTTTACACTTCACTGGACTTTAAACAGTAGTTAATTGAGACGGTGTACGTTATTCACGTACAATGAGAAAATGTTTTGTACAAACTTTAGTCAAAAGTTGAGTAAAATGGCTACACATACGCTTTTGAATAAAGTTTAACCAACTGTAGTTCAAAATAAATTTTTCGTAGGTGAAAATAAAATTGGTCAGTTTTTAAATTATATTTCATAGAATTTTAACAATAATAATTTCAGAGAGTGACCTATGGAAACTTAAATTTCAGTCAAAAGTTGAGTAAAATGTGAACAAGCTATTGGTAAAATGTGGGGAAGGAAATGTAGTGGGGAGACTAGTAAAATCATCATTCCTACATACCGACGGTTGATTCCTAGGACTAATTCCTGTATTACCAACATTTTTAAAACGATAAAAAAATTAATTATCGATTGCTGATTTTTATATGTTGTACGAACTTTCGCATTACCTACATATTTTGCATTAAACAATATCTCTATTTCACTCATACACCTTATAAATACTTAAACACAAATAAAACACTCTTAACATATAACATAACCTAACCTAATACACACATATAACGTAAGATTAAGTTTTCACACATTTACATATAAACATATAACATTTACATATAATTACATATAAATTACACCTCAGCTGCCTGCCTGCCTGCGCAGGCAGCCGCCACGAGAGTGGGAGAGAGGAGACGAATAATTTAAATTGTCTGACTCTCTTACTCTTATGTATTGCCATGACGACCTGCAGGCAGGCAGGCAGCCGAGGTGTGACCGTGCCATGAATATCTACCAAAGTATAGCATAAAGTATTAAAAATAGTAAATCAGTTTATGATCAAATGCATACCAAAGTTTAATCTAATGTCTGTTTTAATCTTTAAATTACTTTTTGAACATTCTTTGGAAAATGTATTTTAATAACCATACAAGAGAATTTTAAAAATACAAAATATTTTGTCAGTGTAGGTGAATAAATTTCTTTAACGTTAATTTTCAATAAAGTAGAGAGAATTAAAAATTTGATGTGGTCTTTGTTTACAATAGAAAAAGTTTTCTACTTTTAGGTTATTAAAACAGCTTACTTACCGACAGCTGATTGTGAGAAGTATTATGATAACAAATAAAATGATGATTTCTATATAAAAGTATCATTTACGTCGGTATTTCAATATTAATAAATTAATTTAAAATTTTTGTTTTTTAAATGTATTTAAAAGTAAATTGTAGAGAATTACAATAAAATTTTATAAAATATAATTAAATATAATTAAAAACTTGATTTCAGTTTTTAATGATTTTAAGTGTATAATTTTGTAATCAAACTTGGAATTAATTTCATTTCCAGTTTTAGTATTTTAAAATATAGTAGATTTGTTGAACATATTTTTTTAAAATTATTAATGCTCTTAAGGAAGTACCCTCGGAAATAGAATTCACAGCGAGTTTTTGATGAAACTTGGAATAATGGTAGATGTTGGTTTAAAAATTATGTAGTTAAATTTTTAGAGGTCTGCACAATGTATAAGAAAAGTTATAAACAATTTTATGTTTTCACATTTTACATTGTGTCTTATGGGAAAATGCATTTTCATGATCTTTAAAATTCAATTGTAAGGAAAATGACAGCGAGATATTTATGTAACTTTTTACAGTTAAAGCTAAAGAACTGATGTTTAAATATTGTCCAAAGAAATGATTAGGCACAACCTGTGAGACTCAAAATTAATTATTTTGTATAAAAAACACCTTTTTCATCAATCAGAAGTTACTAAACACGGCACTTGGCAACGTTGCTTCTTAGAGATTAGGTATACAAGTATCGCGAAAATAAAAATTTTGAAATATATTTCATATTCGTAATATATTTACGATCATAATTCATCATATCATAATTTCTATAGCAAATGTTTGCAAAAATAATGTATTTGACTTTCTCATATACAAGTTTAATCCAAGAATGGGTGAGATACAAATGCACTGTTGCCAAGCCTTGTATTAGCACTACGTGATTCGAATAAAAATTAAAATGGGCATTGTTTTGTCTTGTTATGCTAAAAGGGTTCTTCCTTAAGGCTATGTTCAAGTTGTAGAATGTAAACAAACCAAAAGGTAAACAAACCAAGCACTAAAATCACCTTTTTTGTACATCTTTTTCTCTCACAAAAATTACCATAAGAAAACTTTTTTTACAAAAATGATAAATTAGAGTGTCAAAGTTTCCAAAAAAATCATTTTTGAGTGTGATCAATAAATAGCAATTGGTAAAATAACTAATTAAAATGACCTGTGAAATAGCATTTTTGATTAAGAAGTCTCATATCAGCGATTGGACCTTCAACATGTGGAAGGGGACATTTTTCCCTTTCCTCCATGAAATTACAAGGAGAAAGGGTAAAAACTTCTTCATCGTCCGTGCGGTCGATATAGTTAAACATTTTAATTTTTCGCGATGTGAACTCTGTTTTTTACATGCTTTCAGCTAGGCTGGGTGTAGTAACCAAATTCAACACTTCAATTTACCATTTTTATCAAGAAAATGTAAATTTATATTCATATGTAAAAATAAGAGCCGCGAAAAAAGTACACAATTCGGTCTTCTGTTACACTCAGAAAAATTGCGTTTAACCGAGTGGTATAAATAGCTCGGTTAAAAAAAAGTATTTAAAAATAAATAAGATATGGTTAAAAGAAACTAAGTTCTACTGTTTATCACAACCGAGGTGAGACGGTTAAAACACATCTGTTAAAAATAACCCTATTAGATTGTCTTAACCAATCTTAAATGGGCATAATTAAAACAAACTTTCGTAGTTCTCGTTACCTATTTGTTTTTTGAATTTAAACAATTACGTTGACTTATGTGATTTTAACCGAGTGAACACTTAGCAGACGTGAGGCGTCATAACGTCTAATCATTTCACTTTCAACAAGAGAGCCGTTAAATTCATGTCGTGTGGTTAACACGACTTGAATTTAACGGATTCCACGTCAGTTCAACACACTTATTTTCATGACTTGTTGGGATTTGGCTGTACTTTTGTAAATTTATTACTTTTATAGTGATAAACAAGTCCACCAAATATTTTTTCAAAATTTTGAAAATTAACAAAAATATGGCATTTTCAAAATTTTTGTCTTTTTTTTCATTAAAGTGCTATAACTTTGGTACTAATTAACCGATTTTGGATTTTAAAAAAAAGGATTTCTTTGGTTTTAAGTGTATTTTAAGATACAATTAATATAATAAAGAAAAATTAAAAAAAATTTTTTTTTAAATTATGAAAAATTAAAAATCCGTTTTTGAAAAAACATCGTCTTCGATTTTTTTCAAAATTTTACTAAATGTTAGGGCAAATGTGCTTTACATGTCCTGTAAGTTTTATCTTGGGATCTCAAAGGGATTCGGAGTAAAAAAATAAAACGTAACCACAAATTACGAACATATGGGGCAAAATTCCTTAACTGCCTAGGTAAAAAAATGAATTTTCTCTAAACTTTGCTAAAATGTTACTATTATTAGTGGAAGTGCAATTATTAATTTTTTTTTAATTTGATAAAATATTTTTTGAGTTATGGAGTTTCAAAATTTGGATTTATTTGTAAATATCTTTTTTTTCGATTTAATATATTGATAAGCAAAATTAATCAAATTGTAAGTATGAATAGTGATTTTTAAAAGGGTTTTCACGGACTAGAAGCTGGTGATGAAAAAAAAGGTGTTTTCTGTCAATTTAACCTTGAAATTCAAGGTCAAATTCTGAATTTCAATATACAATAGAACCCGGTTAATACGATCTCGTTTAATACGATTTCCCGCTTAAGACTCATTTACAGTGGTCCCTGCTATTAAAGACATACATTTTATATCTCACCTAATACGTTTTCCCGCATAAGACGCATTCTTAGTACGGTCCCTACAGAATCTTATTAACCAAGTTCTACTGTATCTCAAAATCGGTGTTTTTTATTTTTTCGTAACCTATTCCAATGGAAACCTTACCTTTTTGCATATATGCCATGTAAAAATTAGAGTGGGACACTAGAACTTTTTGAATAAATTAATTAAAATCATTATTTTCCATGCAAAATAAAGATAAATTATTATTTTCCTCAAGATCTCTCATGGTCCCACTTTGATTTTTACATGGCCTATAGAAAAAAGGTCACCAGCTTCTGGCCCGTGAAAACCCCATTAAAAATCACTATTTATACTTTCAATTTGATTAATTTTACTTATCAATATATGGAATAAAAAAAAAGATATTTTCAAATAAATCCAAATTTTGAAACTCCATAACTCAAAAAATATTTTATCAAATTAAAAAAAAATTAATAATTACACTTCCACTAATAATAGTAACATTTTAGCAAAGTTTAGAGAAAATTCATTTTTTTACCTAGGCAGTTAAGAAATTTTGCCCCATATGTTCGTAATTTGTGGTTACGTTTTATTTTTTTACTCCGAATCCCTTTGAGATCCCAAGATAAAACTTGCAGGACATGTAAAGCACATTTGCCCTAACATTTAGTAAAATTTTGAAAAAAATCGAAGACGATGTTTTTTCAAAAACGGATTTTTAATTTTTCATAATTTCAAAAAAATTTTTTTTTAATTTTTCTTTATTATATTAATTGTATCTTAAAATACACTTAAAACCAAAGAAATCCTTTTTTTTAAAATCCAAAATCGGTTAATTAGTACCAAAGTTATAGCACTTTAATGAAAAAAAGACAAAAATTTTGAAAATGCCATATTTTTGTTAATTTTCAAAATTTTGAAAAAATATTTGGTGGACTTGTTTATCACTATAAAAGTAATAAATTTACAAAAGTACAGCCAAATCCCAACAAGTCATGAAAATAAGTGTGTTGAACTGACGTGGAATCCACCAATTACGTTAACTTATGTGATTTTAACCGAGTGAACACTGAGCAGACGTGAGGCGTCATAACGTCTAATCATTTCACTTTCAACAAGAGAGCCGTTAAATTCATGTCGTGTGGTTAGGTTTTGTTTATTCTGATAGTTTTCTCGTTTTCCAACGTTTTCTGTGATGTCTGATGAAGACATGAAAAACTTGCTGTCGCAGTGGAACTTGTCTCAATACATAACAGTATTAGTTGATTACATAAATAGTAATTTTAATTCACAGAAAACCACCTTTGCATTAAAATACAATTTTGTAATCAATTTTATTTTCAATGAAAAAAATTAGAGCTGTGCAAAAAGCTCGAAAAGCCGAGCCGAGCTTCAATTTTTTCGAGCCGAGCCGAGCCCGAGCTTGACTCGATGTATCGAGTACTCGAATTTTTTCGAGCACTCGAGTGAATTCGAGTTCTCGATTGAATTCGAGCTTATAAATGATTAAAAAAATATCGAATTCTCCCTAAATCTCTTAAGTTAGTTAGTAGGTTAATTATTTCAACACCTAACGATTTTCTACGATCAGTAAATCCCTTAAATTCGAAATTTTCTACTTATTAATAGTTTTTTTGTAATTTAAAAGCTCGAATAATTTCGAGTAGTTGAGTGAATTCGAGTACCCGAAAAATCCGAGTACTCGAAATTATTCGAGCTTTTTATGAGGCTCGACTCGGACTCGGCTCGAGCTCGAACTGATTAGACTCGGCTCGGCTCGAAAAATAAAAAGCTCGAAAATACTCGATCGAGCTTCGAGCTTTTTGCACAGCTCTAAAAAAATATTTTTTCTTAACCAAATATTTTTCTATACTAGAAAATATTTTGCTTTTTTTAATGGAGACATTTAATAGTCACAATTAAGTAAATAGGCTAAAAAGCTTTATTATAATCGAGTCGAGGAATTAAAATTAATTAATTCACTTGTTTTATTGTAACAGAACTAATTGACTGCAGTACCTAAGTTTATACTACTACTGTAGCCTTTCTAGGTGACTACAGTAACGGAGTAATTTGGTTGACGCTTTTGGGTCATCAATCCTTGACCTTTAGTTACTGTAACCGATTAAGTTGTTACTGTAACCGAGTAATCTTAACAAGTTTCAACCGAAACTTACAATCGAATTTCATCGGTTACTGCAAACAATTCACATTGCAAGTGCTATATTAGCAGCATCGCTCGGTTGTTTTTAACTAAAACTCGATTATATTTAACCTTTTATTTTTCTCAGTGTACTGCTTTATTTTGCGGTTCCTATTTTTACATATGAATATAAATTTACATTTTCTTGATAAAAATGGTAAATTGAAGTGTTGAATTTGGTTACTACACCCAGCATAGCTGAAAGCATGTAAAAATGACTGAGTTTCAGAGTAAAACAAAATGTGTCTTTTTCCTTGTAATTTCATGGAGGAAAATGAAAAATTTCCCCTTCCGCATGTTAAAGGTCCAATCGCTGATATGGGACTTCTTCATCGTCAGTGCGGTTGATATACTCAAAAAGATTATTTTTCGCGACGCGTCAAAAATGCTATTTTACAGGTCATTTTAATCAGTTATTTTACTAATTGCTATTTATTGATCACACTCAAAAATGATTTTTTTGGAAACTTTGACACTCTAATTTATCATTTTTGTGAAAAAAAGTTTTCTAATGGTAATTTTTGTGAGAGAAAAAGATGTACAAAAAAGGTGATTTTAGTGCTTGGTTTGTTTACATTTTACAACTTGGACATAGCCTTAATATTAATTTAAAATTTTCTAAATTAAAGTAATAGTCTGGGAGCTAGCGACCAAAACAACTATCTCATTTCATACGGGCTGAAAATTTGAGTATAGATTACTGAAGACATGTAAATAACAGAAACCCCCGTCTGGCAGGCCGGTGCTAGCTCCCGGACTATAAATTTTAATTTAATTGAAACAATTAATTAATAAAAAAATGAGTTTAAAAGACTGTCAGATGATATTAAATTGAAAGTAGGATATGAAAATGTTAAAAGTAGTTAGAATATTTGTTTTTTAATTATAATTTAACAAAGTAATGTTAAAATTTTATTAATTTTGTAATGTTATTAATAAATGTGAACAGTTTGCCGAGAAGTGGTGAAATAGTAAATGACATTTAAACACGGCAACGTTCAGTTCTCTAGGATCTACCCGTCGTATCTAAGAGTTACGAACGAAGTTCCCGAATAATCGGCGAACCTGTTTCTTCTGTGTACAGTGTAATTACAATAAATTTTTTTCTTAACCATCGGATTACACACTTTTTTTAGAATAATAAAATTTTTAAATATTTTTAACTATAATATTTTACAATTGCACACGAAAAAAAAGTTTGGAAAATTGAAATACTGAATTTTATAAAAAGCGAATAGCAAACGAGGATATAAAGGTATTTTTGTAAAGATTTCTATTTAAATATTATACCACTGCTACGACATCTATCCGCGGTTTGCATGTTGTCTTACACTATCTGTCGGTATCGGCAAGCAACTAAATAACTCAGTACAAGTATCGCTAAGCATTCACTTGATTCCAATTTATTAAAATCGTTGTCACAAAAAAATGATTATTTCAAGTAATTTGCGAATATTATGTGATTATATTGTAACGTCCAAAGATGTAAATGTTTCTTATTAAATAAATTAATATATTGTACATTTTTCTGGCTTTCCCGCCTAATACGTTTTCCCGCTTAAGACGCATTCTTAACGCTGTTTCTACAGAATTATATTACCCGGATTCTACTGTAATTAGAAATTTATATTTTAAAACAGTAGCAAATTTCAATATAAAAATAGGAAACTGAAGTTGGTGTATCGTTCAAAGCGAGATTTATAAATATACTAATAGTTGAAAAATAATTATGAAACTTACAGAAACTATGGTAAAAATCCATCTCATAAGAAATTAAAATTATTATAGTTTTTTTGGAAATACTGATGCCCTTCCTTCTCCCTTCTGTATAACATGAAACGATCAAAATCGTCACTCGTTAATATTTTATATAATTTAATACGCGGTTTCTACCCGTTTCTCATCCTCCGTAATATTTATCGTAATTTGTATTGTCCCGCGCAACAGAGTTATAGGTGGCGTCTGTATCACATAACAGACGATAAAACCGCATGAAACGGAAAAGCAACCGGTAAGCAGATAGAAAGATCTGTGCGTTGAGACAACAAAATCGTTCTGCGTCACGACATTTCTTTTGATTGTATAATTATTTTCATTTAAACAGAAATACGTATACAAAATAACGTGTTATATAAGTGTGTTATTCTTATTGTTGTTCACCACTATTGTAATACAGCGGAGACGAAGCTCAATTCTAATTTCAACACCTGGATTCTCGAGGAATTCATACCGGTAAGTTTGACAGTGTTCGGCTTTTCTCAGCCGAACGTCTCAAAATTTCTTAACTTTGGTGAAAGCTGCATCTTTTTCTTTTTGTGCGCGTCACTCGGGAGTCTTTACCCACTAAATTCTAAATTAAATTTTTCAAATCTCTCGATGTTCGCCACATTTATGGCGCCCAACGTGTGTTAGTTTTTGAATTAACATTTTTTTTATTAATTACTTAACCCTTTAACACCCAAATGGACAAAATTTTGTCATGAAGTTTGAGGACTTGTTTCGGTACTTAAAAATCAATTAAAAATTCGCGAATCATCATTTCTTATGTTTTCGTATGCGCTCTATCGAATGGCGTTAAGAAAAACTTTAAAAACTTTTAAACAGGACAGTTATTAATGTTTTTTATAAAAAAAGTCCGATTTTTTTCCAATTTTTGTTTAATTATCAATTTCTTCTACTATGAAATAGCGTAAAAATAATTGCAAATGTTACAAATAACGTGACATAGACATATAACCTAGAAGATAGGACTATAGAAAAAATTAAAATAGCGACTCCTAAATGGAGTTTGAAGTTCAAAATTTTTTTAAAAATTTAATTCGAAAGTACAAAATTGTTAAAAGTTTTTAGATCGGTTTGAAATTTTTTACTCGGGGGTTTTAGGGGTGGCTGGTAACGAATATGGAGTCCAATTTTCAAAATGCAAAATGGCGGATCCATTATGGCACACAATTTTTTAAAAAATTCATTAAATTTGCTTGAAACTTGTTGCTTAGGGGTTTTTGGGGTCGCTGATTATGAATCTGAAATCCAATTTTAAAAATTCAAAATGGCGGATCCAATATGGTCGACAAATTTTTAAAAACTCATTAGATTAGCTTGAATTTTGATACTCGGGGGTTTTTGTGGTCGCTAATAACGAATATGGAGTCCAATTTTTAAAATTAAACGTGGCGGATCCAACATGGCGGCCAATTTTTCTAAAAAATCATTAGATTCGCTTGAAACTTGTTACCGCAGATTTGTACGCTTTCTGTTGTGTACAGTTTTTCCAATTTAACTCTGGTAAATTAATATATGGTCAACATCGCAGAAAATGAAACTTGTAACTTAACAGTCTTTTTAAAATGTTCATAACTTTTAAAAAATAAATTCTAAAAATTGTATATTCATAATAATTATGGGTCACATTTTCTCAACAGCACATGTGACAAAATGGATTTTTTCGAAACATTGTTAGCATGTTACTATTACTAGTAAAAATATTTATATGAAACATTAAAATTGATAAAATAATTTTTGATTTACGGAATTTCAGTTTTGTCTTATTTTAAAATATCTTTTTTTCGATTTAATATATTGATAAGTAAAATTAATCGAATTAAAACTGTGAATAATGATTTTTGAAAGGTTTTACAAGAGCTACAAGCTGGAGATAAAAAAATTGGTTTTTTAATTTGTCCTTGAAATAAGTAGAGATTAAAGTAAAACATATATATTTCCATTTTTTAACCTTTAAATTAAAAATTTATAATAACAATTAAAAAGAAAAAGACATCAAAAATAAAAAAACTTAAATAAAAAAGAAAAAATATATAAAATTTTAAAAAAATCTTTGCAGTTTACGTTTACGTACACATGGTGAAATTAGGAAACATTAAAAATATTTTAAGTATTTTAATTTAACCCCTGAGTATCAAATTTCAAGCTAATCTAATGAATTTTTGAAAATTTGTCGGCCATGTTAGATCCGCCATTATGAACTTTTGAACTTTTGAACATTCTGCCCGGGAGTAGGGGAAGCGGGCGGAAAATACTTTACTGCCCGCTTATGTGACGGCAGAACACGTCAGAATAGTATATTGTGTGGCAAGGGCGGAAAGTTTCCAATTCCTGACCGAGTTCGAAAATTGCCGCACGAGCGAAGTTAAGGCGTCAATCGTACGAAGTCAGAATTGACATTTCCGCCCGAGTTGCAAATGATATTTTTTGTCCAATTGCGCGATAAACAAGACGCATTCGTAAATTCAAAAATGAATATGCACTAATTATTAAATGTGTATGAATTATTTTTATTAAGCTTAAAACGAATTCGAATATTTTTGATAAATAATCAAAAATTGTAATCAACTTTTTTTCCGCACGATAATTATTTTTTCCCTAGCATGAAAATAAAATTGTAACTACTTCTGCTCTTCTATATAATAATTACTTCTTCTTTTTAGGGTTTCGTACCCGGTAGGAACCCTATTGGAACGGTTACAAAAATGACCATGTACCCCCCCCCCCCCCCTTCAGAACTCACAGTTTTACACCTAGAGAGCTAAAAATTGGTACACGTATGTATTTTCACGCGTATATTACAGGAAAAATATAGCGAACGTGATTGGGATTGATCTTTATAGAGTTTTCGACGAAAAACATCAAATTTTGGCCATTTTTCGCAAAAAAGTCATGTATCCCCCCCCCCTGGCGCCTACATTTTTTTACCTGGAGAGCTGAAAATTGTCATACTTATTCATTTTTACGCGAAGATTACAGGAAAATATAGCAGAAGTGATTAGAATTGAGCTTTATGGTGTTTTCATCGAAACACTAAAATCTCTTTTTGCAAAGTTGAAAATTTTTTAACCCTTGCTGGTTCTCACAATTCGTAACCTAGTGATCTAGCCTTATACATTTTTACATTCTCATCAAAAATGAGAAAG